>JAXIVJ010000666.1:25000-110000 GCA_036785665.1 Chirona hameri
ATTAACCTAACGTTACAACCTGCCCCTTCAAAAACGATACAACTTGCCCCATGCCCACTTTGATTTGTTTTGAGCGCATAAAATGGTGGAAATTTAAGCAGTTCAGACAATATCTATCGTTGTAACGCTAGACGTATACGCAACAATAAGATTAAGTCCGTTTCACCACACCTGAAGTTGCAAAGAGTCGGCTTGATTTTGTATTGATTGGCAAATATTAACTTCCTTCCTCAAAAATCACTCTTTCGGCGTCTGTTAGATCACCCATGTTGGTAATATTGGTTTGTATGGGCATATGAGAGTTCCTTGTTATTTCGTGGACGTAAACGCTTTCCCACATTGCTCATCACCACCTAACGGGATCTGTTACATATTACTACGACAAGTCAAGACAAGTCTGGCCCACACTCTGATGGTTGCAAAATGCAAAAAAAAATATTCAAATACAATAGAAGATTTGCAGATTATTCCATGGACACAGATCAAGCACAAGCGCCCAATTCGTGGACAAATTGGGCGCTTGTGCTTGATCCACGAATTGGGCCCTTGTGCATGTATATTGGCGTATGGCCGATTCAAACGCCAATCAGGTCTTACCGTGTTCGTAATGCTGTATTTTTTGTTGTTGACAATTTCGACTTGGTTCCTGAATTTTATGGACCCCAAGGCCCAGGGGATTCATGGACCTTAACCCTATTCCGGCCAGAATTACGTTAACCTGCGGGGGGGGGGGCAGATTCTTTGCGGGGGGGGGGGGGCTCTGCCCAAAAGTATGTACAATCCCATTATGTATGATGCATATTGCATTGCAAATGTTTCTGACGCATTTATTGCACCGCAAACAATGAAGGAAGAATGCGCCTCACAACCGCATTCGTAACACCCTCCCCAAAACAGGAGCCTGGCACCGCCTCTGTTAGACCGATTTTTCAAAATTTTGACACGATATGTGACATTTCATTTTGGGAAAATTCACAAAGTTTCAAGACGCTAGGCCTAACGGTTTCGAAACGGCAAGTGAAAAACCACCGGGGGGGGGGGGGCAGAATCTGTCCCCGCAGGGAATAGGGATAATGTCCAAGAATCCCCTGGATCCTGTCCATTAGTTGATTCCCAAACCAAAATAGACTAAGGAGACCATTGGCGGCGGATCGTATTTTCGGATGGGGGGCAAATAAACACAGGGGCCCCCCTCGGCCAAAGGACGCACGGCCAAATGCCCCCCCCCCCCAACAACAACAACAAACAAACAAAGAATGTCGCGAAATGGTATCTCCTCGGATTTAGGCCACTATATTTTGCAGGCCCCTAAATGGTCGCCAAAAAACGTCGGGCAGGCCCATGTTGAAGTCGCAGGCCTTCTGAGTGCCCCCTGAGGCCTACCGAGGGTCCCCCTCAGGCCGACTGAGGGCCTTCTATCGGCCTTAGAAGGCCCCTCAGGCTGGCTGGGGGCACATCGGGGCCATGGGTCATTGTTTCGGTCAAAAATAAGAAAATCGAACCAACTTCTTGGAGGGACCCTCCTACAAATGTATTGGGGGGGGGGGGGCAAAATCATATGTTTCCTCCCCCAACTTCTTGAGTGGGGGGTCAGCTTCCCCCCCCCCCCCCCCCTATATCCGCCGCCACTGAAGGAGACTTCATAATCAGGTCGGGTGACTCAACCTCAAAACAAGTTTACTCTCGTACCACAGCCACAGTTTTTGGCCGGTAGCGGTTTTAAACTTATAATATTTAATTATGCCATAGGTACCTACCTAAAATTCGTATCTCTCATATTTTCTATAACGGTGACATAATGTTAGGTCGATCACGTGACCTCCCCATTATGCCAATGGGAAAAATTGCAAATGTTTCCTATTCCGAGAATACGCATCAGATCAGGTCAATTCGGTCAGGATCATGTGATTATAGCTCATTATTGATGACCCAAGTACAATTTTTGCTGTGAGTGTGACCCTTACAAGGTCTGGGGTCACAAACGTTTTTATCAATAACTTTTGATCGAATAAAGATAGCTACATATGTGAAACCAGTGTTCGCCACGGGCCCACCAACCCCAGCCCGGCCCGGCTCAGGCCCTTGCACACCAAGCCCAGGCCCGGACCAGGCCCGGTCAAATTAATAATATTGAGGCCCAGGCCCTCCGGCCCGTTCAGATTAAGCATATCATTATTTTCACAAAATTTGCAATAATTATCCTAGCATATTTACTTGTATACTATAAATGTGAAACAATGAACCAACTATGCTAACCAAAAAAAAAAGCCACAGCCACAGCAACAGTGTGTTGCTGTGTAAGTGAACTGCTGGCTCAAATATTTTTAAGCTGACCTGAGCTTGCCCGCATTACTTCAAAATGATCAGCCCAGGCCCGTCCAGAGCCCGGTGACTTCCTTAACCCTCGCCCATGCAGCGTCCGATCAGTGCGTGACCGTGCAGTTGGGTTGGTACACCCCCCCCCCCCTCCTAGCGTTTCGCCCCTAAATGAGCTAGAGTTTCGATTTAAAAAAAACGAGCGTGTTGCTTGTCACGAGAGAAAGCCAGTGATACCCGATTGTAAGGTCCTAGGTCATTGGGTGACCTCTGAGGTCATGTCAATGACCCAAAATTCAACACAATTGTAAATGCGTGTAAATTGAATTTAATCGAGCTAGAATTGCGAATGAGCGTTTCATTATGCTAAATGGGTGCCAAATTTGAAATCAGCGTCATAAAATGTCCTATAAACTGCCAAATTCCAAAAAGGTCATGACAGGTCATGTCAGGTCATTTGAGATCAGTGACCTCGGTTGGCCTGTGGAGGCGCATGACCCCAGTAGAACATATAATTATGTAAATTGGATCCCATATTTGAAATCTGCGTCACAAAATGCCCTAGAAACTGCCAGAAGCCAAAAAAGTAATATCAGGTCATCGGAGGTCAGTGACCTCGGTTGACATCTGAAAAGGTCAATCGAGGTCACAATCTCAAGGGAAACCACAACTGTTACCTGGAAACACCTGTGCATATGCTCCTGAACAACAAACACTATGAAACTGCATAAGTTACAAAGATCAATACTACGGACGCCAGTTGCGCCTGACATGACCTTGATACACAGGTCAAAGGTCACGGGTCATGCGAACTACAACTGATTTTTTTTCGCGGAATATTTGTCAAATTATTCACAAGTAGGGTACTGAAAGTTTCATCGTAATCAGTTGGAATTTACGCGAGTTATTGCCGAAAAAACGAGGGGGGAGGGTTAAAGTTGAGGCCCAGCCCAGGCCCGGCCCATGGCCCATGGCGAACTCTGCGTGAGACCGCTACTACTGTGTTACTCTCGTCAAGCCGCTTCCGGATATGTGCACTGTGATCCATCTGGACTGGCATATGGCCTTGTATGACCTTGACATGAGGTGAAGCTTTGTATTTGATATAAACCACTTGTCATTTGTATGATTTGAAGCGCCTTGACGAGATAAATACGATGCCGTTAGCATTATTTCTCTATATTGATTACATACAAAGTTATTAACGAAAAACTGTTTTGCCAATAATAACCTTTTTGACCTTTAATGACCTCTGGTCTCTGGAGACTTAACTATTGACCTGAGCTTAAATTTGAGGACACCCTAGCGATTGCATTTTTCAAGAGCTTTCAACTTTTTTTTCTCGTTTGTTCCTATGTATCATAAGTTCCTGAGATATTTGGGGGTTTCAGAAGCAAAATCCTTAAGTTGGAAAATTTGACCTTTGATGAGCCTGACAACAAAAATGGCTGATGGTTTCGACATAATTTTGACGAGCTATCGAATGGTGATTTTGGATTCCGCTTACTCCCCGTAGGAGTCGAGTTAGAAGGGGAGTTCACCCCACCCCCTGGCATTGTGCGGGAAATCCCGATCCCCGGTACGGTGCGGGTTAATAGGGGCCCAGGGCACCTGATTTTTAATGGGTCGGAATAAACCTGTTTCTGAGTTCTGAGTTGTCTCCTGGATTACCGGGTAAACGGGTTAGCGGGTCAAGTTACCTCCCGAAAAAATGGCAATGGGTTAACGGGCTAATGATTCAAGGGTAGACTGGGTAATAATTTCACAAGATAGTGGGTTAAGCTATCTCCCGAAAATAATTTGTGCTTAGCCATCCACAAGTAAGAATGTACCTTTATTTGCATTACGGGGCGGCGGCCCGGGATTATTGACCGGCCGGGGCAGCAAACTCTCGAGTCTTCTAAATATTGAAGAGTACAAAATATCAAGTGGTAAAATTAGGAAAAGCGTATCAATTCCAAACCAATGTTTTATTTGGACGCAGCCTACGCCGATCGAAAAGTATTAACGATCTGAATCTAACGAATGCTTAACATTTTGATTTTTCCTGCAAGTAAAAAAAAAATCCTGCGTCCTGCAGGATTTTTTTACCCTGCACGTTTCTGCAAGATTCTGATACGCTTTTCGTACACGAATTTGTGATGGATGGTCCTACATGATCCTGCAGGATGGCTTGCACATAATCGCAAAAGTATCCTACATAGTCCTAGTCCTACACGCAACGTTAAAACACATCACAATCTTGCGGTGTTTCTTGTAGGATCTTGTCAGATCTATCATACATGTCGGATTTCTGTCGGATTTCAACCTACCCGCACCCCACCCTTCAGGTTGGGCAGACCAAGCGGGCCAGGGCAGGGTAAGGTAGTGCTGGGTAAGGCAGGCAGGGCAGGGAAGGCAGCACAGGGCAAGGTAAACAGAGAAGGGTAGGGCGGGGAGCTCAAGGTGGCTAGCCACAAACTCTAGTTGTTGATTGTCGAGGTGAGGACCTGGGTGAAAGTCACGAGATATGTCCGAAGGAACATCACTGCAGACAGTGCACACTCACGATATAATGTATTAAACGTATATTCACTGTCTGCGAGTGAGAGGTCAGATCACAGCTACCGCTCCCATGTTGCACCCGGCGTTACAAGGTCACAGCTACCGCTGCCAGGTCGCAACCACCGCTGCCAGGTCGCAGCCACCGCTGCCATGTCGCACTTGGCGCTACAAGGTGGCAGCTGCCGCCACCAGGTCGCATTCACCGCTGCCATGTCGCACCCGGCGTTACAAGGTCGCAACCACCGCTGCCAGGTCGCAACCACCGCTGCCAGGTCGCAGCCACCGCTGCCATGTCGCACTTGGCGCTACAAGGTGGCAGCTACCGCCACCAGGTCACATTCACCGCTGCCATGTCGCACCCGGCGTTACAAGGTCGCATCCACCGTTGCCAGGTAGCACCGGCGCTACAAGGTTGCAGCTACCGCTGCCAGGTCACAGCTACCGCTGCCAGGTCGCAGCCACCGCTGCCAGATTGCAGCCACCGCTGCTAGGACGTACCCGGCGCTGCAAGGTCGCAGCCACCGCTGCCAGGTCGCACCCAGCGCTACAAGGTCGCAGCCACCGCTGTCAGATCCACCTGCCGCTGCCAGGTCTGCCTGCCGCTGCCATGTCCGCCTATCGCTGCCAGGTCCGCCTGCCGCTACCAGGTCCGCCTGCCGCTGCCAGGTCTGCCTGCCACTGCCATGTCCGCCTGCCGCTACCAGGTCCACCTGTCGCTGCCAGGTCCGCCTGTCGCTGCCTGGTCCGCCTGCCGCTGCCTGGTCTGCCTGTCACTGCCAGGTCCGCCTGCCGCTGCCAGGTCCACTTGCCGCTACCAGGTCGCCGTCATCGGAATCACTCAAGGTGATCTATGAGCTCTGAAAGCATATAAGTCACATGTTACAGCACAGTCACATTTACCGTTCACAGGCAGATTCGTTAGATAAACATCTTTGATATTGAGCGAAGTTTTAATAATCACTTTATATCGTTCAGTACGGCTCACAACACTTCAAAGTGAGCACAAAGTATAATATTTGCAAAGTACACACCCTGCTAAGGTAGAAGTTTTTTCAGACAAGTAATGTCGATATGACAATGCCATTCATATTTCCGTCATCGATAACGCATGTATTAGATCAAGCTATTGCAGGTAACACAGTCAAAATCATAAATAATCGTCCATCGACGAATTTGCCGTCGTGACAAATTTCCGTCGTTATAGTCACAAACACATTGAGTTGTCCACCCAATACTATGTGGTTGGCACCCACTCTAGTTGTTGGTCATCAAGGTGTAGGACTTGGGTGACAGCGACAGACTTGAAAGACAGACTAGGGTGTAGGACTTGGGTGACTTAGTCGCGTCCACAGGTGAGGCCGTCCTGCTGCCGCCTTTCATTAGCCATTGACGACGTTCCTGTGGGAGAGCACGGGTCAAGGATAGGGTCAGGACAACACGGTCTGGCGTGATATTGAAGCACAAAGAGCATATTGAAGCACAAGGCTTTGCCTCGTCCAGTGCGCTCTGCGGGGAGCCAGCGTGCTGATCCACCTCAACTGCCTAAACCACGAGGAGCCCCGCCGGGGGGGGGGGGGGGGGTCAGTTTGCGAGGCGAGCTGGTTACGATGCGGGAGGACCTGAAGTTGGTGGTCGACCTCCCGGGCGAGGAGCTGGGCCGTGTCTTATCAATCCGCCACCTGACCGACTCCAGATCCGGTCTGCAGAAACTAGAGTGGGGACCAGCATGTCAGAAGACGGCCCTGGCCGCGGAGGTGTGGTGGCTGCTGCCCGTCCTCGAGAACCGCCGGGATTGGAGTCGCTCCACAGTGGGTGACCGAGCACGCGGACCTCGACAGCAACGAAACCGCTGACCGCCTGGCCGGCGGACCATCCTCGGATCCTCCTCGGACGGTGGAGCTGGACGGACCCTCCTCTGTACCGGGGAGGCTGGGCGGACCCTACTCTGTACCGGGGAGGCTGGACGGACCCTCCTCTGTACCGAGGAGGCTGGACGGACCCTCCTCTGTACCGGGGAGACTGGAAGGACCCTCATCTGTACGGGGGGGGGGGCTGGACGGACCCTCCTCTGTACCGGTGAGACTGAGCAGACCCTCCTCGGTACCACGGAGGCTGGACCCACCTTCCTCTGTGCTGGAGAGGCTGGACGGACCCTATTCTGTACCGGGGAGGCTGGAAGGACCCTCCTCTGTACCGTGGAGGCTGGACGGAACCTCCTCTGTACCGGGGAGGCTGGACAGACCCTCCTCTGTGCCGGGGGCACTGGACGGACCCCCTCCGTACCGGTGAGGCTAGACGGACTCTTCTCTGTACCGGGGAGGCTGGACCCACCGTCCTCTGTGCTGGAGAGGCTGGACGGACCCTCCTTTGTGCCGGGGAGGCTGAACGGACCCTCCTATGTGCCGGATAGGATGGTCCCACCCTTCTCTTTGCCGGGGAGGCTGGACGGACCCTCTCCGTACCGGGGAGGCTGGACGGAAACTCCTATGTGCCGGAGTGGCTGGACGGACCCTCCTCTGTACCGGGGAGACTGGACGGACCCTCCTCCCTGCCGGGGAGGCTGGACGGACTCACCCTCCTCTGTGCTGGAGAGGCTGGACGGACCCCCCTCTGTACCGGGGAGGCTGGATGAACCCTCCTCTGTACCGGGGAGACTAGGCGGACCCTCCGCTGTATCGGGGAGGCTGGACGGACCCTTTTTCTGTACCGGGGAGGCTGGACCCACCTTCCTCTGTGCTGGAGGGACTGGAAGGACCCTCCTCTCTACCGGGGAGGCTGGCCGGACCCTCCTCTGTACCGCGGAGGCTGGACGGAACCTCCTCTATGCTGGAGAGACTGGACAGACCCTCCTCTGTGCCGGGCAGGCTGGAAGGTCCCTCCTCTGTACCGGGGAGCCTGGACGGAACCTCCTCTGCGCCTGGGAGACTCGACGGGACCCTCCTCTGTACCGGGGAGGCTGGACGGACACTCGGAGCGGGGGAGGGGGATGTTTCCGGTGGTACCACAGCCACAGTTTTTGCCCGATTTATTTCGTACTTACAGGAGTTCAAAAGGGCAATAGTTCCTACAGTAGTATATCTCCAATTTTGTATATCGGTGACCTAGGGTCGGGTCAATTTCGTGACGTCCCCATTATCAGTCATTTGGGAAATAATCAAATGCTTCCTATTCTGAGGATACGAATTATATCAGCCCAATTCCTTCTGGATCATGTTATAATAGGCCATTCTTGAAGTTCCAGGTGCAAATTTTGTTCAATGACCCTTACAGGTTCAGATGAGGTCATCCGAAGTCACCAGCACCTTTTTGCCAATAACTCTCGACAAAATCAAGATAGAGAAGTGAAACTGGCACCATTACAGGGGCGTCGTATTCTATAGGCTTGGTAGGGCCCAAGCCCTACCAATGTTCATTTGGGCCCCACCAATGCCTCCTGAATGGATGAAGAAGAACCTTTTGAATGGATGGATTTCCGAGGTCAGGTCTCACGCTAAGCATAGCTTGTTGCGCAGGCCCTGACCCCACCACCCGATCAAACCATTCCTGGCGTCCGGCAGAATTTAGAAGCGTAAGTTGTACGGGCCCGACATACCTGAGCGCTGTTGGGCACACGCTACTATCGCTTTTCGCTAGCTGACGTCACAATTACGTCACGGAAACAGACGGAGCAGGAAAAAAAACTCACAGAAGCACTTCCAGACTCTGCTTCAGGGGCATACCACATCTATTTGTTTTCATTTCAGTTTGATTTGTCTCATGCGCCACTATTGAAACACATCCGCTAGCGCTTTCGCCGCTTCTGCGATTTTCCACTAGCAGAAATAGCCTCTCCGCAGGCTCCACGGTTCCTATCGTGACGTATTCCCTTTCTGGCTTTTCATTGGCTGACGTCTGGTTGCCATGGAGAACGAAAGCGCTACTAGCGCTACTAGCGGCCGCTAGCGTGCGTCCGAGCAGCGCTCTGGACACGGTCCGCCCCGCCCTCTGACATCACCTGACCTTGAGCGCGGCCGCTGCCACCGGCATAGGCCATCCCAGTCAGGGGCAAATAGCGAGCGCCGAAGCGACTCGAACCCGGGCTGCCACTACCGGGTGAGGTCAGAAGTCCGGCGCTCTCCCAACTGAGCTACAAGGGCGGTTTCACTTCTCTATCCTCATTATGTCGGAGTTATTGACACAAAAATGTTGGTGACCTCGGATGACCTAGGCTGACCATATAGGGGGCACTGACCAACAATTGCACCTAGGACATCAAGAATGGTCTATGATAACATGATCCAGAAGGAATTGGACTGCTATCTTGTGTATCCTCGGAACAGGAAGAATTCGAATATTTCCCCCAATGACATATAATGGGGAGGTCACGAAATTAACCCGACCTTAGGTCACTGATATCAAAATCCAAGACAAACGAATTGTAGATATATATGACCTTATGAAATCATGCAAGTGTGAAACCGGTCATCCAAGAACTGCGACTTTGGTACGACAGCAAACGTTTTTGGAGGTGGGGTCACGTGACCTGGTTTGGTGACCTGACCTGAGATGATCAGAGGTCAATAATTTTACATAATGTGGGTAATTGATGCCCAAACAGCTGTGCCAAAAACGGCGGCACTGCGCGCCGCCCTTTCCGCTATCCTCGAAAAACCCTGAGGGGGGGGGGGGTCTAAACACCCCCCAGCACGGCGCGGGCTAATGTACTTGCTTAAATATAAATGCGTCGCTTTTATCCAGTGCACAAAACTAAATTTACCATATGCCGGGGTATGTTTCCAACATTAGCACGTGTTTCTGGCTCTCGGCCCGCTGAAATTTACAACGGGAAGCAATGTGGTATCAGTTTTCGGCGCTAGGGTATTTCAGCGATACCAGCCATAAGCCAGACGTATATTTATAAATTCCTCAATGCTTTCATTGACGTTTGAATCCATATCGAATCCCAAATATTCTGGAAAAATGCCATAAAGCATATATATTTTAAAAGAACGAGTTTATCTAAAAACGGCAAATAGTAAAATAAATAGAACACCCGAGCGCTATATTTTCCACGGAATCTCGGTCTTCTGTTTATTTTTTTCCCGCGGCGCTTTCGCGCCTCGGGTAAAAAAAATAAACAGGGAGACCTCGATTCCGCGAAAAATATGATACCGCCCTCATGTACTATTTTATAATTCCATGCTGGACTGGGTAACATCAGCGTACTGCTGTACATCAGCGTACTGCTGTGCCGGTCTGGGCTGGGTGTCGGTTTTATAGAAAAATTGCACTTGGGCCGGTCCACTGGCGGATCCAGGGGGTGGGGGGCAGCAGGGGCAAATGCCCTCCCCCCACAGCAATCTGGGGGGGGGGGGGGGCATTCAATACAAGTATGCCCCAACACGCGTTCCCTGCACTGGACGTGAAAAACAATGACCTTGGAGAAAACTTCATGAAAACGTTTTTTTCTCTCGAGTGATTTAATTTGAAGTTTTTATGTGTCCCTTTCTCTCAATGATAGACAAAACGGCGCACCTGATGCAACTCAAGCAGCCCGGTGACACTTAACCCACGCCCCGATGGGAGGGGGAGTGGGGGGGGGGGGGCAGAATCTGCTCCTCCCGGATTTTCTCAATAACTTGAAAACTATGATAGATATCAACGTGAACGTTTCAGTACTTTATGCCGCATCAATTACACTATACGTCTTCGCATTCAATTTCAGTGACATTGATGTCGTACCCTCGGAGGTAATAACGTTTTAATAACGTCATGTCATGCCAATTTTGGTGGAAAAACGATAAATGTTTGACAAATCGTAGAAAATCGAGCTTGATGCAAATGGATAGAACAAAAAATCGTAAAAAGAAAGGAAATGACATTCTCTTCAAAATGGCTATCTCAGATTTTCGAAATTTTGGGTTTTTGACCTTAAAAATAAAAAACACTTTTTTTCGGGAAAAATCCACATTTTTTTTTTTTGCGAATTTGAAAAGTGAATGTCTTATTGCACATTCACTATCATATATCCTGTGAGCGAAGTCCTAATCCCTGTATAATATAGAAATAATAATTAAAAAAATATCCCTGAAATAGTTTCAAAATGCATTTTGACGAGCTTTCAAACGGTGTTTTCGGTTTTTGTCTACGTCCCATAGAAACCGAGTTAGAGGGGAGTGGCGTCAAAACGCCCCCCCCCCCCGTCACGGCGAAGGTGGTGTCGAGCACTGGCACGGCGCGAGTTAAACCCTTATAACTACGTCAATCCTTAAACCTACCAATCGATAGAAAATATCACATTTAGTAACTATGGATGTCATCCCCAACTCCCAAGCACTTTGTATAAGAAATTATAACTTCAATAATTAATATCTCACCGCTTCCGTCGCCTCGCTGTCGTCAAACTTTGTTTACACACCAGCTGACGGACGGCTGGCCTTGATACCGATACGACAAGTAAAGAGACGGCATAACAATACAAATTACTCGAGTCTTATAATTTTGAAAATAGACAAAAGTGTCGGTATATTTCGTGTCACGGGATACGTTTCCAGACACGGAACAAAAAGTGTCACTTACTTGATGAAAGTAAAGACGGCGTTCACGGCGGCCCGGCTATGACGTCACGGAACTTATAAGTGTACGCAATATATGATGGGTCCACTTTATGACGAAATATTCATAGTACCAAAATAGCAACGCCTTACATTTATCTTCATCATCCTGTCTTCAAAGGTACAATCACAACTCTACGGCACCCACACTACTTCACCCACACACTATACGACAATCCTCGCACCCAAACCAACCAGTTGTTCAACTGAAACAACATTCCCTCAAACGTCCATAACCTGCCCAGAGTTTGAGTGGGCATAAGGTGTCCACCTATGCATACCTGTCCACAGATGTCCGAAAAGGATTCCCAAATTGTCCACCGATACCAGAAATAGGAATTCTCACCTTTCTCTTCAATTCTTCATGATGCAAACTGATAACGAATCACAGCGTAAGGTAGCAGTTGCGTCGCGGTTGGCCACACACAAATAGCGCGTGTGGTCAGCTGATTAAACTCAACCGGCCCGTTGCCATGGTTACCGCAGCCAGCTGCTGGCTCGACCGTGGTGATGGCACGGATCTCCAGCCGTCCGCTACCAGAAGACGCGCGGTTGTCATGGTTACTCTAGCGTTCAAGGTGGCGCTAGTGTCGCCAACATTCACACACCTCAGATGGATACATGGATCCGCGCAATGGCGTGTATACGGCGGCGTGTAAAAATGTTCAATTATGAAAAATCAGGACCACTCTAAAAACATTTTTATCATATTCGAATCGATACAAAATGGGTTTTAGACGGTCATAAAAACGAGGACCGCTCTTTTGTCCTCGTATATCACCCCCTGTCCTCGTATGTCAGATGTGTAAACCTGTTTTGTCCTCGGTTGTCACGGCTTGCAAGTGCACACACACACACACACACACACACACACACACACACACACACACACACACACACACACACACACACACACACACACACACACACACACACACACACACACACACACACACACACACACACACACACACACACACACACACACACACACACACACACACACACACACACACACACACACACACACACACACACACACACACACACACACACACACACACACACACACACACACACACACACACACACACACACACACACACACACACACACACACACACACACACACACACACACACACACACACACACACACACACACACACACACACACACACACACACACACACACACACACACACACACACACACACACACACACACACGCACGCACGCACGCACGCACGCACGCACGCACGCACGCACGCACGCACGCACGCACACACGCACACACACACACACACACACACACACACACACACACACACACACACACACACACACACCGTCTCGGCAGGCGGTCTAGAGCAATTTAAATTTCAAGTGTAGGAATAAGAGTCTTTGAAAACAAGGAGATATTTACTAATAGTTGGCTATTGTGACGTGTCACTGGTCAAAGGACGCAGTATACCGCAGAATCCTCTCCGACACAGGCACATGCCATGTGGTATTCTAGGCATTTCTTCTATTGTAGTTCATTCTTCTCTCGGGAACGTTTAATTTTCCAAAAGGAGCCATTCCAGGCTTATTGAAATGACACATTATTTTTAAAAGATCTCCTTCATAATTCAAAATAATTGTTTCTATGTTGTTACAATGGCAATGACCGCCAATCGTATTTCAGAAGTACGGATTGTGTAATCGACGAGTTGTTCCGGGGCAGTGCGGAAATGAATTGTTCTGTAAATGCACCGCTTAAAAGCGGAAAATAAACATTGTCCTTATTACCTATACGGAAATGTAAGATGCATTGCTAATTGATTATAGCGGTATATTTAATTTCGTTGTCGAAAAGATAAATCCAGGGATGTGGTAACGCCACGAAAAGCGGGAGGGGCCAGTGAAACTTCGGTCTCGTTTAGAGAGAACCCCCCCCCCCCCCCCCTATGGAAGATGTATTTGCAGATGTGGGCTCTTCTCGTCTTGGCGAACCTTTTTCCATCAATTTTGTTTCTCACCAAGAAAGAAAAATAGCAAACATTTGCACAAAAGTGAGGGGGCCATGGCCCCTCGGGCCTCCCCCTGTTCCTACTTCTATGTGTAAACCTGCCCAGTGCACATACCGGGCGGGTGGACGGAGGACTGAAAATTGGTGCCAGCTACTTCAAATTCAATGTTTTACTGTGCCGCAAGGCATACATTATCACGGTAGAGTCGAGACAATTTCCAGGGACAGTGAATGATATACATCTGGATTGAAGACTGCATCGCGATGTTAGACGTATGCAGACAAGCGGTAGACTGCGCCGCACGACATCAAATATAGCGGCACAGCATATATGCGGCATTCGCGATAGACAAGAAAACTCTGCCCTACGGCGAGCATCCGTTGACTAGATATTGTTAGCTGGGCACTGATATTCCCAAGATCATTCAATTATAATCTGACCATAGTTTAGTTAAGTTTATATAAATGATCGTCAACGGACATGCACCCGATTACAGACGATGATTCATGCAGACGATAAGACGACACAGACACAGTGAGACGCTCAGACGCAGTAGTAGAACAAACACAACACGGTTCCGTAATTTGGGCCTGCTCTTAAAAATCATAATTCATAGTAGGCATGGCATACCTCTTGATTGAGAAAATGACATTGTGGAAAAGATCGACTTTGGGCCAGCATACGCATTACACTGTGTAGCATTGCATAGTACAACGTAACTCGAACAACATGCCCCGGAGGTGCTTTTAAAAATGAAGCCGCTAGTTGTCATGCTAGTGGATAGATAAGGGTGTGCAGTTATCTATCAATCTCCGTTATCCCCATTCAGTTTATACTATTATAAACATAGGCGTAGGAACAGGGGGCCTGTGGGGCCATGCCCCCTCACTTCTCGGCCAAATGCTTGGCTATGGCTAAATATTTTATTTTGTTTGGCGAGAATAATTTGTGATAGCAAAAGGTTCGCCAAAGCGAGAAGAGCCCAAATCTGCAAATAAATATTACATAGGGGGTTTGAGTTTCTCTCAAGACGAGATCAAAGTTGCACTGGCCCTCTCACTTTTCGTGACATTCCTACATCCCTAATTTAGAATACTTGCAGTTTCACTTTCTTCCACTAGTTATCGATGATCTTCATTATTGTTCGACGAAAGGTGATTGCAAAATGTCGTTAGGTCTTGCAGGCTTCCGAGTAAGTTGTAAGTTGCGATATAACAGACGGGAAAATGTAGCGATATAATGCGATGATTAAATAAGCAATATATCATTTGCACAAAATCAGTGCCGAAGCTGTGGTAAATCAGCGCTTGAACCTAATGCACTTAGTGAATGATAATAAATCATGATGCCTTGTGTGATTACAGTACAGTGGTATTCGTCCAATCCATTTTGTCGGAGTGGTCATCATTTGTCACATTGCGGACCGTTGAATAGCTGCTGTAACGCATTGAACCTGCGATACGTCACTTATCATATCATTACGGTGTAGCCAAATGTTCCATTGTTCGAAAGTTATCGCGCTTGAAGCGTGTGACACGAATGAGTAGGTGACAAGTACATCTTGTAATAGTAGTATTCAATTTTCTACATATCGTTAAGTAAGCAAACATGGTATTCACATAATTACATTAGATGCTTTAGCCATATTTGGCAAGCTTAGGTAACATACGAGTATAATACGAAGTAAGTATGGCTGAACATTATTTTATCAAGGATTATGAGCTAGTTTGCATTGAGTAAATTATTTTAATCAACTTCGTTAAGTGTTGGCCTAATTCATACTAAATTTAAGGTGAAAGAGATACGCTATTGAACGTTCTTGGACTGTTATTGCACTTCTCAATTATACAGCTGAACAAGTATATACTGCATCTGCAATCAATTACTTGTGAGTCCAAGCATGATTGGAAGATCACTGTACAGTACAGTTCGCTTTAGTGAACTATGCTTCATTTCTGCATATTATATCAAAATTGTTACGCAGAGTCTGCTACTTTGAATCAGGCATGTAATTATACCGTGTTATGATGACGATATAGAACGTACAGCCAGTACACAGGGAGGCTGACAAATGTTATCAATTATGGATGACCATATTGAAGAGAATGTTTTTTTTTCGGCTGCCTCTTTTTTACTTTGCGTATGCTAAATATCTGTTTGCAGGACATCCCATCATTTTGCAATATTATTCGGCGTCCGACCTCTTTGCGTAACGACCATGAGCACGAGCGGTGCTCAATGTCATACAAGATGATCAGAATATGTGACCGGCGACAACTCATGCAGACATTTGGGGGTGACATTTTGTAACCACTCAATTTAATATATTTGTTTTATTTAAGACTTTGTTACTACATTATTTACAATCATTTTCGGCTGCGCAATGTGTTATTCATCGTGAACTAACACACAACATTTTAACGCTTTCCTACTCAACCAGTGAAAGCACAATTTAAGATTAAAAATAGCAGAATGCTATATCCATTGTAGATGAGGTTGGTAACGATTACTTTCACTTAAACACCAGTAAAACGCCTTTTTGGGCGATGACCGAGCGGGCACGCTGGGGTAAAGCTAAAACAGGTTTGAAATATGAAATGGTACGGGAGCACACGTGGTAGTAACACATAGTCCTTGTAGTCCTTTTAGTCCTCCATAAAAATTGCCAGGCCTCCATGCATGCCAACATACAAATTAAGTTTTATTAAATTGTTCATGATCTCCTTTCTCGAATCCGCCAAAAGAGAGTACGTCCTGAGCACTGCATGCTTCAGCGTATACAAAATGAATGCTCAGATTAAAGTAAACAGTCCACCTTTACAAAATATCAGAAATGATTGAGAGAAGCCAGACATGAATTATTATGTTACTAGTAAGCCATACAAATATATATGAACGCGGAAAAAGCAAATTATAATGTCAGTTATTTGGTTCCAATTCAGATGTTTTCCTCTGAATGGAGTGAATTAATCCAGACTAATATATATACTAATATATATGCAGACTAATAAATCAGGACATCTGCACGTGCGTGACGTATAATTTCCCTAAGAGTATTGTTGAGAAAAGTGTTTGTAGACGATTTTAGCGATATATCTCTCAAAGTTCATTCGTGCAATGAAGGGAATAAGATACTGAAACAGCATGTTCTTGTCCAGCGCTATATATTCAATGTTTATTACGAGCGAGCGCGAATCGCTCACTCGTCCTTCTGTGGTATATGGGGAAAATCTGAATATGAGCGGCCCGGCCCAGCCCGACCCGTGGCGACGGTTTTGAGAAGCTCATATCTCTGCAACCACACGTCCGATTGACAAGCTGACTTCTTTGCTGAGCAGCCCCATCCAACCTACCCTGTTTGAACCATTGCCGACTCATGTGGGTGACTACCACTGCGCGTACCGTGTGAGGGGTGTTGAAAAGTGTTTTCTCGCAACAACTCTGCAACGGCTGAGCCGATTGTGTTCAAATTTGGTGTGTGGTTAGGAACCTCTCAGCCGCCAATTTTCCACAAGTCAGGAGTGGGGTGCCTCTGCACGTGCGCACTTGCACACCCCTATTCTCTATATCAGGAACGGCTGAGCCGATTGTGTTCGAATTTTGTGTGTGGTTAGGGACCTCTCAGTCGACGCCTTCCCACAAGTCAGGGATGGGGTGTTTATGCACGTTCGCACGTGCACACCCCTATTATATATCTCAGGAGCGGCTGAGCCGCTTGCGTTCAAATTCGGTGTGTTGTTAGGGACCTCTCAGCCGCCTCGTTCTCACAAGTCAGGGGTGGAGTGCCTCTGCACGTGCGCACGTGCGCACCTTTTTTGTATCTCAGAAACTACTTGCCCTATCGAGTTGAAATTCACCATACATGTCTTTCGCGCTCGCTCGTTCATCGCCGACTACGGCGCCTTACTGGTAATACTTATTTTCCAAGCCATACGTCATAATCATACGTCAAATCAGCCAATCAGCGATGGGAGCCCACGACGGATACTCGTCCAGACTTCTAGGACTCCGGTAAGCCAATTTTAATTAATTAAGGGGTTTCTATGAAGATGTGAAAGCTTCTCAAGTCCATTTTCGAGCATGGACTACAACTTGGCTATCTCAACTCAAAACCTCATGTTAAAGGTGAACTGTTTCCTTTAATAATGCCATTTCTGATCAATAATGATTTGTGTTCATTTCGACGTTTGCGTGTACCACGCGCTGTGGTACCACCCCTACCAGCATGCATCATACCAAAAGCAAAATTGATTTGATGGTTCTATCCAATGGTGAAAACTCTATCTCAATCGGAGCAGTGGTTACAAAGTTATTAGCTTCCGAAAAGCGTCTGTATGGCCGGTTAGGGCCGGTTTGGGCCGGGCAAAATGTAAATTTGTCTAGTAAGTTAACGAGAAACCTCGCGGGCGCTTCGCGCCCGCTCGGTAATGAAATAAAATCGTCATATGGCTAGGTTGCATTCTCAGGCAAGGAAACCTTCAGGGAACGTACCCAGGCCATCTATTTGTCTGCATCATCAGCATCCCTCTATATGGCGTGAGTTCGATCAGTCGGTATACCAGAGCCGAATGCCTGCGAGTCTCCACTGCCATGCAGAACCGCCGTCGCCCGAGTCGCTATGTACTCCTCACCGGCCGCCATCGGCCACACCGGCCATTGTGTCGTTTTTTTTTGGGCTGATGACGCGGCGCGACGAGGTGGCGGCGCGGCGCGACGAGGCGGCGGCGCGGCGCGACATACGGCAGCGATCAGTGGCGGCCCCGACCGCCGCACCACACTGCGCAGCACCGCGCCGCGTCGCGCACGTACCGACGCAGCCGCGCCGAAAAAGTCGCCGCGCGCCGCACGAGCGCACGCGCATCGCCGCCGCCAAAACAGCGCACGTGCGGGGCCCGCTGCATGTGCGCGTGCGACTGTGGCATGACGTCCAAATGGCTCGGCGGCTGTCATTGTGCGTGAATCATTGCCACTGTGGTCGATTGAAAACAGATTGGGATGGCGCGAGTCACGGAATACCGTGTTGGACTAGCGTGATGCGTGGTAGAGGCGTAGCGCTGGGTCGCGTGACGTGTGTAGTTAGTACTATTCACCTCATAGTCGAATGTCGATTGCCAGTTATCAGACTGTGTGGTCACGTGACCTAAATCCGGGTCAGAGCGAGGTTAGGATCCGTACCACCAGGGCCATATTTAGGGAGATCACTGCACCATGCCCCCCCCCCCACACGTACCGAAGGCGCCCTAATGCACCGAAGGCGCCGAATGCGCCTTCGGTTCATGAAATGCGTCTCACATTCAGCGCCGACAGCACCCCTCGTTCAATGCAAGGCGTGCTCCGGCTGAATATGAGGCGCGTTCCACTGAATGTAAGGCGCGCTCAAATACATCCCTGAATGCGCCCTCCCACATACCTCTAAAGGTGCCCTCTGATACACCTCAAAAGGCGCCCTCCCACATACTTTCAAAGGCGCCCTCCCACATACCTTCAAAGCGCCCTCTCAAATACTTCCAAAGGCGCCCTCCGATACACATCTGAAGGCGGCCTCCCACATAGCTCCGAAGGCGACCTCCAATACACCTCCGAAAACGCTTTCCTACATGCCTGCAAAGGCGTCCTTTGATGCACATACACCTCTGATGTCGCCCTCAAACATACCTCCAAAGACACCCTCCCATATATCTCCAAAGGTGCCCTCCGATACATATCTGAAGACGTCCTCCTACATACCACCAAAGGCGCTCACCGATGCACCTTCGAACTTTGAAGACGCCCTCACACATGCCTACAGGCTCCAAAGGCACTTAAAGGTAATACACTTTCGGAGGCGGCCTCCAATATATTTCCGAAGGCGCCCTCCGATACACCTTTGAAGGCGCCCTTCCACATACCTCCAAAGTCGCCCACCAATACACCTCTGAAGGTGTCCTCCCACATAGTTCAAAAGCACCCTCAGATACATCTATCCCAAGACCCAGGGCGCCTTCCCTCCATACATACAAAGGCGTCCTTCGCTGAATGTGAGGCTGGGCGCCTCTGGTCTCACAGAGGGCGCCTCTGGGGCTATTTGGGAGGGCGACCTCGGGTATATATGGGAGGGCGCATTCAGAGGTATGTGGGAGGTCGCCTTCAGAGGTGTATCGGAGGGCGCCTTTGGAGGCATGTGGGAGGGCTCATTCAGATGTGTATCGGAGGGCACCCTTGGAGGCATGTGGAAGGGTGCTTTCAAAGGTGTATCGGAGGACGCCTTTGGAGTTATGTGGGATGGCGCCTTCAGAGGTGCATCGGAGGGCGCCTTTGGAGATATTTGGGAGGGCGCACTCATAAATGTATCGGAGGGTGCCTTCGGGGGTATGTGGGAGGGCACCTTCAGAGGTGTATCGGAGGGTGCCTTTGGAGGCAGTGGCGTCGCCATAAAACTTTGAGTGTGTGGGGGGGGGGGGGGCAGGGGTTCGGGAGCCAGCCCCAGGGGCGTATTTAGGGGGGGGGTAAGGTCATGTGCTGCCCTCAGCCCAGGTACCGCCCTCAGACCAGGTGCCGCCCTCAGGTCAGGTGCCGCCCTCAGACTAGATGCTGCCTTCAGGCCAGGTGCCGCCTTCAACCCAGGTACCGCCATCAGGCCAGGTGCCGCCCTCAGGCCAGGTGCCGCCTTCAGGCCCAACAGGGCGGTGGAGACAGGGCTGATTTGGACAAGCCTGTATGCGGGGCAGGGCGGATTTCCGCATGCCTGGGACTTCGGCAGACCGGGGAATAGGGCAGTGTTGATTTTGTGAAGCCGGGGTGGGTGGATTTCGGCTGGCCCGAGTGCCAAATTGGCTGTTTTCCATCCACTTCTTTAACAGGGGTGTTGTGCTTTATCGCGAGCATTGCTCAGTTTTGCTCCATCCCATTCATGAATGGAAAAGACATGAATGCTTCTTTATTGCCATAATTTTGATTTTGGTGTGTCTTTTAATTTCAATTTTTGTTTTGTTTTATTTGTTCACAAATCCTGGTTAATTCCACGAATTCCACGGTAAAAAAAAATATTCGAGAATATCATTAAGTGGAAAGAGGTTAATTTAAGTTATCGATTTATTGTATAATTTCTTTTCCTTAATTTCTTTGTTATTTTGCTATTTTTATAATTTACCCCGCTCAACAACACCTTTCGCTGACGGCACTAGCGGATCCAGGGGGGGGGGGGGGGCATCAGGGGAAAATGCCCCTCTTCACAGGAATCTTGGTGGGGGGCACCCAATACAAGTATGCGTTCCCTGTACTGAACGTGAAAAATAATGATCTTAGGAGAAAACTTTATCTTAACCCGCGCCCCGCTGGGGGGGGGGAGTAGAATCTGCCCCCCACCTCCCGGATTGTCTCAATAACTTGAACACCATGATAGATATGAACGTGACACTTTCAGTACCTTATGCTGCATCAAATCGACGTCTTTTTACCGAATTTAAATGACATTGATGCGGTATTTGGGGAGACAATGACGTTTTAATGACGTCATGTCATGACATTTTTGGTGGAAAAACGATAAATGCTGGACAAATCGTAGACAATAGAGTTTTAAAGAAAATTGCAAATAAAAACATCAAAAGACAGGAAATTATATTTTCTTTAACATGTCTACCTCAGTTTTTCAAAATTTTGTTTTTTTTACCCTCCCCCCATTTTTTCGGAAAAATTCATCAAAATATATTTTTGTGAATTTGAAAAGTTAATTTCTTAAGTTCGAATACCAAAATAAGGTGACTGGCCCAAATCCGCGGAGAACAAAACTTGAGGGTACTTTTTTGCTACAAAAAGAGGCGCCCTCATGTGGGGGTTTGGCGCCCTCTTGAGGGTTTGCCCCCCACCCCCTCCCCTTGACGGATTTATAAATACGCCCCTGTGCACCACGCACTTTATCTACCATTGTTCGATCATAATTGTATCTAAAAGGTTAAAAATAGATATTTCTGTTGAAAATTACCAAAATCTTTTAACCCGCGCGCTGCAGGGGGTTTGCGCCGAACACGAACTGCAGGGGGTTGATTTCCGCCCCCTCCCCCGTGAGATCTCGAAAACTACGCTACGTAGCGGCAAGCAGAAAACGGTGTTTGATAGCTTGATACAAGTTCTATCGAAAGCGTTTCTTTATTTTTTAGGTCAGGTCAAAATTGAGGTCACCAGAGGTCATCAAATGTCAGATTTTCCAGTTTTGTCCTGCTTTAGGACTTCGCTCCAGAAATTCCCATATATCTCGGGAACTATGCTAGCTAGAAACAAACGGCAAAAAGCGATCGCCAGCCATTGAAATTTGCAATCGACAAAGTGTCTTTAAATTTGATCTCAGGTAAATATTTGAGGCTCCAAAGGTAAAAAAGGGGGGAAATGCTGCTTTTTTACAAAACTGTTTTTCACTAATAACTTTTAACCCAATAAAGCTAACGAAAAACTGTTTACGCCATTGTGTTTTTTCTCGTCAAGGAGCTTCAATTTATATACATGGTAACCTTGTTAAGTCAATTTCAAAATTTGACCACAGGTCACGTGACTTTGACCTGAGGTCAAGACCCAAGTAGGTGATGTTGCATATAGGGATACGTGTCTCGACGAGACAAGCACATTTATGTTGGTTTTACTCATCTATCTTTATTATGTCGCGAGTTATTGACAAACAAGTGATGGTGAACTCGGATGACCTCAAATGACCCCATAGGAGTCACTGAACAAAACTTACACTTGGATCATCAAGAACATCCTATAATAACATGATCCAGAAGTAATTGGACTAATAACATGCATATCCTTGAAATAGGAAGCATTTTAATATTTCCCCATTGACTTATTATGGGGAGGTCACGAAATTGACCTGACCTTAGGTCACCGATATAAAAATTCCGAGATGAACCAATTGTACGTACTTATGCCCTCATGACACCCTGTAAGTTTCAAACTGATCGGTGAGAAACCCTGGCTTTGGCACAACTGCAAACGTTTTGGAGATGGGGTCACTTGACCTGGTCTGGTGACCTGACCTGAGATGACCCGAGGTAAATATTTTTGTCTTCAAAGTGTGCGCAATTGATGTCCTAATAGGTGTGTCAAAATCCGGCGGCTCTGTGCGCCGCCGTTTTTTCGCTATCTGAGAAAAACCTGAGGGGGGGGGGGGGGGGGTGACGGAAATCAACCCCCCTGCAGTGCGCGGGTTAATACATGTTTCAAGAAATACTACATTAATAATAGTGGTGCCAATCGGTACAATCATTTTCGGAATTCCGAATTTGTCCGAAGACCGATTCGGTTTTCGGACGGACATAAACATATATTTTGTGGGACATTTTCGGACATCCAATGCCCAAGGATGGCTTTTCGCGAAAATCACTTACTTACTTCTTTTTTTAAAACTAAGTGTGCCGCAGGTGTGCCATTTCTATATCAAAACTTTTTCTGCTTTCGGACAAATTTCGGACAAACAATGATTTTCGGACAGTTTCGGACGGACATTGACCATGGTCTTGGACATCGGTCGGACATTGGACAAATATTTGCTGAAACTGGCACCACTAATACATAATACATACTGCTTCTCTGATAAGGTTTTGAGGACCCAAGGAAAGAGAAATGTCGGGAGCTGTCATCGATGTAGATAGGTCACAAATCTCTGCTGTTATTCGATTTCGATGTTCGATTTTTCGTTCGAGGTCGATTTATTCGATTTCGAAGTTTTGATATGATTTGATCTGCGTATATGCTGGGGAAAAAAGAGATATTTCAGGAAAGTGACTCTGGTATTAAGTACCCATATCAAGATCCGCCTCTTTAAAAAATGAATATATGTTTTCATTCATTGCTGAAATAGAAACAAAGGAGCTTTTCAAAGGTCATCTGGAATTCCGCACACAAAGTGAACCCGAATACGGAATTAACCTTTCCGTAGGGATTCCCGCGACACAAAAACCCTCTCTTCCATCATATCCTCTTATGTTCTGTCCTTGCCATCGCAATTATTGCTCACAGTCGGTACATATATGCTAAACTGTAAGGTAAGACGCAATATACTTAAAAACGGACACTGCTTTAGCTTCTTTTGAGTGGTCACGTGTTTCCATTATACTATGTCTAGAATATTAGACAAAGTTTGCAAATTTGCCCCCCCCCCCTCCCCAATTCTGTTTAACCCTATTTGTAACAGGCTCCTGGCTACACCTATTTGTAACAGGGGGTGGGGGGATTCCGCCCCCTCCCCCCCGGAGATCTCGAGATCTACCCGTCCGATTTTCACAAATGAAACGGCGTTTGGTTCCCTCAATACAATCTACATTTCTAAATAATAATATCAAAAAAATTTGGATAGGGGGGCAACAGGGGGAAAAAACACAAATTTTAGTGGTATTTGTGATCCAACACAGCTATCATGTTTATTAACCGATTTGAACACAACCAATGGGAATCGATAGAGATTGAATTGGAAATTGACATATGGCGGTGACTTTTGAAAATTCAAAAATCATAGGCGTGTGCAGGTCACTCAAAATGGGGGTGAAGTAAATGCGTAATAAAACCATTTTTTTGGTGTTGTTTTTTATAAATGAAATGGTATGTCATTGTGACATTAGACAAAACAGTTATAAATCATATTTTTGCCATAGGCGGTACCAGGTTAGTGAAAAAGGAGGTCACATTGGGACACAAATATTAACCGCAGGCAAGTTGCTACCCAGCACTATAAATAAGTTACTGATAGTAGATAGTTCCATTTTGCATGTTGTACTTCATCATAGGCGTATCCAGGATCCATACTGGGGAGGTGCAATACCTTTTGATAAGTATAGTATCCGCTATTATGATTCTAACTAGTCAACAGTGACTATTTCACTTACAACTTCAGTTCGCATTGCTTACCCCCTTTTTACCCTACCTGGACTCGCCTATTATCTTATAATCGTTCGTAGAGTACCCTGTGGTGCGTGTTTCATCCGAAAACTGCAGTATGTTATGTCATTGTAGGCCCATGCCTCTTAGTTTCCTTGCAATAATATGACCCCCTTTCTTCCATTCCTGAGCGCGCCTCTGCAAAAAAATGACTTTATTCCCTTTTCTAGCCTCATATGTGCTTATATCATTATAAGCTAACCGCATATTGCGCCGTAATCGCTGGCATATCGTCATCACTATGCCAGTCACCCCCCCCCCCCCTTTCATGTGCCTGAACACGCCCCTGAAACTCTATATGTAATAAATTATGCAAATAATTGAAGCAGAAGCTATCTTTTACATCTTGATAGCTATAAATGCCCCTTAAATTGCTCTATTGGCTTCCCGCCAAGCATTGAATACTTCCTGGAACCCCCCCCCCCCCCCTTTCAAGCCCCTGAAACCGCCTCTGCCATGCAATTTGTATAATATTTCATGAACATCAACTAATTTATACTTGTTGCAATCACCTTAAACCGATGTAACTCCTTCATACTTAAGGCAGTTAGGAAGAAACCGTGAAGATCGCATTTCCGTATTATCGCCAAATGTCGCCGCCGGACCCACCCAAAACCGTACCCTGGAACCGCCTCTGTTCAGGTAAGGAACTCAAAATTTTGACTCCATGTGTGAAAATCTGTTCTGGGAAAAGTCCCAAAATTGCATGGGCCTGCTCCCAGCCGTTCTGGAGATATCTGCGAAAAACATGAGAGGGGGGGGGGGGGCGGAATCCGCCCCCCCCCCCTGTTACAAATAAGGTTAAGGGGAGGGGCAAACTATGTTTTGCCCCCCTCCCCCCCAAGATGTGAAGTCTAATACATGCTATATTTGCGTTTTTAGAATGGTACTGGGCATCCCAAAATTGCAGCAGTCAAAATCCAGCTAACCACAGTCAAAAACTGTAAAATTTCGCGCCGCTTCGCGCATGACACAAGTTTCGCAATTGCATATACAAATTTTGCAAATTAATTCCATTAAGTGTCTTGAAGAGGCTCTCCTTGGCGGTAATTGCTGGCCCCAGGGCCAACTTTCTTCATAAAATATTAACTTTAAAGCGGGCTACATGTTTAGCTAGTCTTCCGAGTTCCGAAAAAGGCGACGCGAACGCAAAGACGCGGACCTCGGCAACCGAAAGCTGTTCCAGCGGTGCCCAACTTGCTGGCCCGAAGACCTAATAGTGGGGGCCAGGCTAGGACTATCTCCCCAAGCCATCTCCCCCAGGCTCCTCCAGATCCACAGGGACCATTTATGCGCGGAAATGTCGGTCTGCCTCTTGCTACTTTAAAACCATTTGCACCGTTACCAGTTGTTTGTTACAGTTCGGTACATAGGTATGTATACAGACTACAGTTATTATTATCATATGTACTATTGAGCGCAAACTGCCACCGGTCATCGTGACTTACTATTCGAGGCTAATGCATATGAAAAACTACCTTCATTTCAACATTTGTCATCATACCGAGATGTGCAACCAGGAAAAGGGGTTACCTGAGGCTTGGCTCCACTCACGGTCTGGTTCCAATATTAAAATTGTGTTTTCCACGACCTAAAATTAAAATGTGCACGCCGCTTCGCGGCGTTACATCAGTGGCCACCGTCATAACGAAGCCATCGTCATCGTCTTCGTTTCGTCGTAACGCTGAATTGAATGAATAACATTTTTAGCTTCTTATCCTCTACAAGGCTAAGAAGCTAAAAATGCCTATGTTTCTGGGTTTTATCAGGCAAACCCGAGAGGAAAAAAATTCGCGCCGCTTCGCGGCGCTAAATAACAAGTACCTACTATAACATGCAAATCCACATTAAAAATGCTGCAAAGGCTTAAATACACGCATAACAAATTGGGGGTACATTTGTTTTCGTCATTTCAGCCGACCCCCCCCCCCCACTCAAAAATTATCGGCGACTTCCCTGGATACAGCTGAAAATTGATATAATTTTGCTCAGTGTAAGGCAATGTCGGAACAATACAAACTGAAAGCTGACATCTTTCCTTTTTCGATATCCCAAAAGGTCGAAAACCCGAAGAAAAAAAAATCGTGTGGTTGCAAAATAAAGTGGCCCAAATCCGGGAAGAAATTCGTAATTGAGGTTAGGTAAGGTCCGCTAAAAAACGGTCCCCCCCCACCCAAAAAAACGGCCGGCGCCCTTGAACAGACTATAATGGGCCCCTGGCCAGGCTCGAGAGGCCCCTGAACATACTTAATGGGCCCCTGGACATGCTCGAGAGGCCACTGGGCAGGTTTGTTGGGCCGTGGGTGGGTTCAATTGGCCCCTGGACAAGTGGACATGCTCTAGAGGCCCCTGGGCAGGTTTTTGGGGCCCCTGAGTGGGCTCAATGGGCCCCAGGGCATGCTCAAAAGGTCCCTGGGCATGGTTTTGCGCCCTTAAATGGGCTCAATGGGCCCCTGGACATGCTCGAGAGGCCCCTGGACAATTTTTGGGGCCCCTCGGTGGGCTCAATGGGACCCTAGACATGTCCAAGAGGCCGCCTGGGCCGGCTTCGAAAGCCATTCAGTGTCTCTGAGGGCCCTTGGCATGCACCAGAGTGACCCTTGCCTGGTTTGAGGGCTCCTCTGTGACTTTTTGAAAATGGTATCTGGGCCAATCTCGGCGGGCCCCCTGTGACCCGTAAGGGGGGGGGGGCAATTGCCTCCCTTGCCCCCCCCCCCCCCCCGGCTGCGCCCCTGGTCACAGATACCACGTCCAGACATTAGTGGGTATTATCGCTTAGGAGTCACTCATGTTACCAAATGTATATTGACCACCAAATTAACCTGAAGTAGGCAATCAATGAAGCATGGCATATTGCATTAATTAAGAGAGCCACAGCTCTGTGGCGCTCTGATGACCTCTAGGCCATCGGACACCAGTCATCACACTGGACTGGTTGATAAGTCAGAAGACGCTACCCCAGAGTGAAAAATTATATTTGCTGTTGTTCCAAAACACGAAACATTCTAGATTCATTCCACACACTTTAATGTTCGAAAATGTTTTACCAATGTGGCTTAATTGTCCTGATTTTGGAGCAAATATTATTGGCAACTAAATGTGGATTGAAGCAGAGGCGATGCCCACCATGTCAAAGACCAAAGTGATGCCAGGTCAGCCAAGTCTATTGGTGGGTCTTTGGTATTGGTCTTTAGATACACAAATTTATCTTGTCCTCAAGTCCGGGCGCGCGGGCCCCTGAGTCCGCAATCCGGCACCGTTCCGAAATATCCCGGGTCCGGGTCCGGGTCCGTGTCCGGGTCCGGGCCCGACTCCGGCACCGTGTCCGTTCACGCCCTGTCAGCCGCAGGTCGCAACTCGCAACCGCAACACGCAAGGGACCGCGATACCGACTCTTGAAGTTCACTGTTCATCGACTGGCAGCGTGTAGCAAGAAGCGTTGTACTCGAAGCCCGGAGGACAGCTAGGGTTCAGGCTGCCGACACCGTAGTTACCGCCGGTGGCCGCTGCTGACGAGGGCGCCACCTCGGCCGCCGGCGGCGACGCCGTATGACCTCTCCTCGCCGGGTGTGGAACTGGGGGGGGGGGGGGGGGGAGGATCCGCCCGGATATCCGACGAGATGTACCGGCCGCGCGGCAGTGCGGAGCGCTATCAGCCTTGCTCAGCGGTAATGAGGCTGGTCTGCAGGGGCGGATCCAGAAAATCTTCAAGGGGGGAGGGGGTCATCAATTGCAGTGGTGCCCCTACCTATACCCAAATATGAAAACTCAACGGATTTAGTCCACTATATTTTGAGGGTGCCCCTATTTCAGCATTTTGTTTTGATTGACAAGACGTTGGCTATAGGTATTTGCAATATCAGTCGTACCCTTTCTATCATTTCAAGTGCCGCGTATGGTGCTTAAATATATAATTTGTACAGTCAAGGGCGCCTCCAAGCGGCTGATGCAGAATTTACCAAGAGGGTAGTCGAGATTTGTGACCAGGGGGAGGGGTGGTAGCCGTTTTTTCAAGCAGTAAATCTTATGCATGCGATCGCATTATCATATTGCTTTGTGTCTCGTGCGGACTTCAAAAATGTTCTTGAACTAAAACATAGGCAGGGTTTTGAGAAGGGAAGGGCTTGAAGAAAATTTGTCACAGAAGCTGCCATTAAACTTAACTACAAATGGTATTTACGCAAAATGGACACCCATATAACCAGTAAGGCGCCGTAGTTGGCGATGAATGAGCGAGCGCGAAGGAAATGTATGGGGAATTTCAACTTGATCGGGCAAGTAGTTTCTGAGATACAAAAAAAGGTGCGCACGAGCAGAGGCACCCCCTTTGACTCGTGGGGAAGTGGGGCTGAGAGGTCCCTAACCACACACCAAATTTGAGCACTCAGCCTACTCGGCTCAGCCGTTCCAGGGATATAGAATAGGGGTGTGCATGTGCGCACGTGCAAAGGCACCCCACCCTTGACCTGTGGAAATGCAGTGGCTGAGAGGTCCCTAACCATGCACCAAATTCGAACACAATCGCCTCAGTCGTTCCTGAGATACAGAATGGGGGTGTGCACGTGCGCATGTGCAGAGGCCCCTGACTTGTGGAAAATTGGCGAATGAGAGGTCCCTAACCACACACCAAATTTGAACACAATCGGATCAGCCGTTCCTGAGATATAGAATATGGGTGTGCACGTGCGCACGTGCAGAGGCACCCCACCCCTGACTTGTGGAAAATTCGCTGCTGAGGGGTCCCTAACCACACACCAAATTTGCACACAATCGGCTCAGCTGTTGCCGAGTTTATTCGAGAAAACACTTTTCAGCACCCCTCACGCGGCACGCGGCACGCGCAGTGGTAGGCACTCACATGAGTCGGCACTGGTCTCAAACAGGGTAGGTTTGATGAGACTGCTCAGCAAAGAAGTCAGCTTGTCAATCGGACGTGTGGTTGCAGAGATATGAGCTTTTCAAAAGCGTCGCCACGGGTCGGGCCGGGCCACTCATAATCAGATTTTTCCCATATACCACGAAAGGACGAGCCAGCGCTTCGCGCTCGCTCGGAACTATTATTGCGCCGCGAAGCGGCGAAAAAATTTGAGGTTTTGAGCGGGCTGGAGAACAAATTTGTACTATTGGAACCAGGATGCAGGGTCAAAACGAGGAAATATGTCTGGAGCAAAAGGTGGGGTCAACAGACATGTTGCCCCCATTTAAGGTCAAAGGCTCCATGTCCTCCCCCTGCGGCCGCCAGTGTGTACAGTCTATATAAGACACCTTTGTACTGGAAAAGAACACTGATTGATTTGCGCCGCGTAGCGGCCCGGAATTGTTTGCTTATTTTGTTTTGGTCTGGATAACTAGGCCCTAAACACTGGCGGATCCAGGGGGAGGCAATCCGGTCATGCCCCTCCCCAAAAGCCTGGAAAGGGGGCCAACATGTCTTTTGCCCCCCCCCCCCCCCCACCACCACCACCAAAATAACGAAAGCTACCACGTACTTATTCATTATTTGAGTCTAAATATTTCCTCAAAAAGCTGAATAAAATGTGGAATTTTCTAGAAAAGAAAACTGACACAAACGAAAAAGACTGAATTCCAAAACAAAAGCGCCCATTCCATAGTTCGTGTTGCATAAATACCTTCATTTGGAAGCAATTGAAAGCACGAGAGCAGGGGTGGTAAAGTGCTCTGTCCTTATGGATAAGGTCGGGGACAAAATGCTCTTTCTCATGAAGTACTAGGGGGTCAAAATGCCAGCAAGAATCATTACTATGTCATTCCTGTGAAGATGTACCAAGCGATCATGTCCTTAGAAATACAGATCGTCAAAACCACTTCAGATGTATTATTCACTTAAAGGGAAATAATGACCTTTTTCCACTAAAATGGAGTTAGCACTTGAAATCGCCAGACGAGATCAAAATATATTGTAAATTCATCACATTTTGCATGAAAACTTTCCTACCGAAAGATATTTCAAGTTAAAGTTGATAAGCGTTCCACACTTTAAACGACCGGTACTTGCACTATTTCTGACCTTTTGTCATGTACTTTTGGTCCTCATCAAACTGCGGGCTTTTCCCGTATTGTTTTTTTACGCAATGGAGTGGAAAATATATTGTGCGTTCTGCTTGTTGTGATTATATGCCCGGCGATCTTCTAAAACTAACAGCGATTGAAAAAAGTGGCAATAAAATCGGAAGCTCATCGATGCACATCAACGCGGCATAGTTAGTGGTTGCGACCCTCAATTTGTGAAAATCGATTAATTTGTTTTCAACATTAGGAGTTGTGTATAGTTTGTCTGTGGCTGTATATAACACTATGCTTTATTTTATCATGAAAAATAATAATTTTTCCCAAAAGAACTAACGAACAATAACACAAAACTGGCAATTAAATCAGAAGCTCATCGATGCACATCGACGGCGACCTATTTAGCGTCGGCGATTTGTTTACAAAGTCATTGTCATGCTTCTCGGCGCACTTAACCATTTCGGCGCACTTGGCGAGTTGTTCCTGATTAGTATACCCAAGTCCCGTAGCAGGCTTTGTTAATGACGTCACTGGTGCCATTCTTGTGTAGCATTGCAAAATATATCTGATTTCGAGTTGAAAGCTAATTAAAGACTTATTCAAATTATTGTTTTTAAGTTTGAATTTTCTTGTTAATCATTATTAAAGGTATTTTATCACTGTATTTCATAGTAGTTGACACTTCAGAAACTTGTGACGTAATAATATTGTATCCAATATGCATTTCCCTCACCTTTTGCTATTGTGGCGCAGTGCCGAGTGCTTTGCGAATACTAGCTTGCCTGGGGTTCAATTCATTCCGCTCTTATTTTATTCGAGTTGGTATAGTTTGCATGTTGTTGTTATTCATGACTTATACTGATAGTCAGTCATGCATCACGGATGCTTCACGGATTGCTTCACGGATCAGAGTGCTGCTCGAACGCACGCTAGTAGCGCTTTCGTTCTCCATGGCAACCAGGCGTGAGCCAATGAAAAGCCAGAATGTATTCCCTTTCTGGCTTTTGATTGGCTGACGCCCGGTTGCCATGGAGAACGAAAGCGCTACTAGCGGGTGTCCGAGCAGCGCTCAGTTTGATCGGAAATGTCACAGAGCCTCCACAAATGCCGCACTCGATGTTAACAATGGTAGGGAAGGACGAATTTGTCAATGACCTTCATGAAGTACACAAGGTACTTGTTTAGTATTTTTTCCAAACTTACAACTTTGAATTTGGGAATAATTTTATTTAATTCTTAAATTTAAATAAAATAACTTTAAAAACATAACGGTAGCCTAAGAAATTGTTGCTAACAAAATCAAAAGGTCATTATTTCCCTTTAATCATCATATTCATCACGTCAGTATGTATGTACATTTACTTTTTTAATTAGCAGTTGCGTCTCAGCTCTTAATTGCCAATAACAATAAACTCCATTAAAAAAAAAACGACGAAAACAAAATCCGGACGATAGATTCAACACGTGGGGTCACTGCACCAAAAATGCACCTGGGTCTTCAAGAATGTCCTATAATAACATGATCCAGAAGAAATTGGGATGATATCATGCGTATCATCAGAATAGGAAGCATTTGAATATTTCCCCATTGACTTTTAATGGGGAGGTCACGAAATTGACCCGACCTTAGGTCACCGATATAAAAAAATACGAGATAAACGAATTGTAAGTACTATTACTCTTATTAAATCCTGTAAGTACGAAATCGATCGGCCAAAAACTCTGGCTGTGGTACGACCGCACACTTTTTTGGAGGTGGGGTCACGTGACCTGGGTCTGGTGAGCTGACCTGAGATGACCCGTGGTCAAACAATTACAATATGTGGGCAATTGATGCCTTAACAGCTGAGCCAAAACCGGTTGCGCTGCGCGCCGCCGTTTTTTCGCCATCCTTGAAAACCCTTAGGAGGGCGTCTAAATGCCCCTCACCCCGGCACGGCACGGGAAATCAGGACAATAGATTCCCCGGGGGCGGGGGCGGGGTGCTAGTGCATTTTCAATGGAGGTCCATCGGCAGGACAATGGATTCGATTGTCTTGAGGCCCCACCCTCTAACTAAAAAAATAAAAGGGCTAGAAAGACGCCGAAAAAAGCGTGCAAAAGCTCTTGAAAAGCACATTCGAAGGTTTTCAGATATGTTTTCGTCAAGTCAATATTGAGGTCACCAGAGGTCGTCAAAAGTCAGATTTTAAAGTTTTAAGACTTCGCTCCAGAGACCCCCAGATATCACAGGAACTATGTTAGTTAGGAAGAAACGGAAAGAAGCAATGGAAATATCTTGAAAAATTAAATCGCTAAAGTTTCGTCGAATTTGAGCTCAGGTCAATAGTTAACCCTCGCCTTACGTGGGGGGCCTGACAGGCCCCCCCTGAGGTTTTTCTTGAATAACTTTTTACACATGCGGTGCATCTTGCTGACATTTTCGGTAGCTGAGTTTACAACAATTATACGTATGCTGTAAAACTTTAATTAAAATTGGTTTAGTAGTTTGGGAGATAATTATGTTTGGATGACGTCATGTTGGTAAAAAATGAGAAATATTTGATAAATCGTAGAAAACAGAGTTTTAAAGGAAATTGGAAACGCTATTCACCAAAGATAGGAAATAGCATTTTCTTTAAAATGGCAATCTCGGATTTTCAAAATTTTGGGTTTTTGACCCCTTAATAAAAAAGTGTTTTTTTTTAAATCCCAACAAAATCAAAACTTTCGAAGATGTTAAAAAAACGGAATATCTGTGAGGGAACTGATTATGGACAATACCCATGCCAAATTTCAAAGCAATATCTTCATTTTTGACTGAGTGATGGCTCCCAAGTGTACAAAACTGATGACGTCATTTTTAAAAATATTGTTTTTGCTTTTTTTGACAAGATACGAACAAATAATTACCTTTTCTGTATTGCTGACCCAAAACTGGTCTAGAAACATGCCTCTTTATTTACATTTATCAATTTCTAATTTTGAGGTTTTCTGTAGAGCAAAATCGCTGTTCTGGACGTGGTAAATCCGAGGTCATTCACTTGACCTGGAAGGTCACCCCTTGACTTGAAACCTAAAAATGGCATACCGTTAGATTCCTCTCATGACAGGCAACATGCTGGTTCTTACTGCATTGCTCTAAATTGCTTGGTTTGGAAATTAACAGGGGGCTGTCAGCCCCCCACCCCGTACGGCGAAGGTGAAAAAAGTTCCCGTAGGGCGAGGGTTAAAGCTCCAGAGCTCATTAAATGTCAAAAAGGCTATTAAAAAAAAGTTATCACGAATAGTCTCTTACCTAATAACGACAAGGAAATAATTTTGACGCCATCGTGCTTGTCTCGTCAAACTCTTCGACTCATTGTAGTTTTGACCAGGTCAGGTCAACTTACAAATGTGACCTCAGGTCAAGGTCAAGTGGTGGTGACCCAAGTAGGTCATGTTGCATATGAGAAAACGTCCCGCGGCGAGATAAACACATTGTTGTTTGTTTCACTTTTCTATCGTCATTATGTCGAGTTATTGACATAAAAATATTGGTGACCTCGGATGACCTCGGCTGACCCTGTAGGCATCACTGAACAAAAATGGCACCTAGGTCATCAATAATGGCCTATAATAACATGATCCAGAAGGAATTAGACTGCTATCTTGCGTATCCTTGGAAAAGGAAGCATTTTAATATTTCCCCATTGACTTATAATGGGGAGGTCACGAAATTGACCCGACCTTAGGTCGCTGATATACAAAATCCAAGACAAACGAATTGTAGATGTATATGACCTTATGAAATCCTGTAAGTGTAAAGCCGATCATCCACATGCCGTGACTGTGGTGCGACCACAAGTTATTTTGGAGCTGGGGTCGTGACCTGGTCTGATGACCTGACCTGAGATGACCCGAGGTATTTTTTTACATAATGTGTACAATTAATGTCCAAACAGCTGTGCGCGCGCCGCCGTTTTCCTGCTATCCGCAAAAAAAAAACTGAGGGAGGTGTCTAAACACTATTGTTTAGACACCTCCCTCAGGTTTGTTTGTTTAGTTGTTTAGACCCCCCCCCCCCCCCCTCCGGCACGGCGCGGGTTAAAATACAGGGATGGTGTGAGCGTGCAGCCAGGTGTTAGGGTGCCAGGTGTTAGGGTATTCATGTGAAGTAAACAAAATGACCCCAGCTGAGCTGGGGTCATGTTTGTATGTGCAACTTTTGGTCGGGGTCACTCAAAGCACTTTTACCACCACTGGCACAGCGATAAAATGAAAGAACACAAATTTATATTCGAAACCCATCGAGACACGTATTGTTGTCACGTCAAACCCTACTTGAATTGAGGTTACTATCGGTAAGCTTCGTGCGTGATGCAGGTCTGAGAACCAGTTTTCGGGGTCCGGTCATTGCAGGAGGAAAGTGCGCTGATATAGTTTAAACAATACCCTGGACGTTATCACTCCTAGTTAGTATAGTGGTGAGTATCCCCGCCTGTCACGCGGGAGACCAGGGTTCGATTCCCTGACCGGGAGCATTTTGCTGCAGCACAAAACGACCAGTCTTCATTGGAAAATGTCCGGATATCTTTGGGTCGATGAACTTAGTATCCAATATCTTTAGGACCAGGATGTGCTTGCAGGTGCTTTATTCTTTAAGGTAATAGCGAACAGGGTTGCAGAGTCGGAGTCGGGGTCAGAGTCGACAAACCTGTAATCAGTAATTTTTTGCCACTCTGATTCCAGCTGTGTGGAAGATATGCCACGCGAGAGTTGCGGTCCATTGCAACAGCAAACCGTGACAAATTCCACAACCATTGCCTACACAGCGAGAAAATGAAAGGGAAAACAAATATTCGAAACCCATCGAGACACGTATTGTTTGTCACGTCAAACCCTACTTGAATTGAAGTTACTATATCGGTAAGCTTGGTGCATGGTGCACCTGATAACCAGTTTTCGGGGGCCGGTCATTGTGTGCAATACACTATGGAATATTTTCAGTTATAGCGCGAATTAATAGCTACTTGACCTTTGCGGATTCCATTTGGGACATATGGAACTTAACAACAAAATAAATGGGTGGAATGGTTTTATTAGTAATAAAGACCATGATTTTGTATGATTAATCTACGCAGTTAATTTTAATGACCCCTCGCTCTGGCGGGGGTCATTTTGACCCCCCCCCCCCCCCCCGCCCCCTTGAGTTTTTTTTCGGGAATAGCAGACAAACGGCAAAGCGCAGCGCCGCCAAATTTGGCACATCTTTTTTCGGCAATAATTACCAACATTATGTGCAAATATTGACCTCAGGTCATCTCAGGTCAGGTCACCAGGTCACGTCAAGTGACATTACCTTCAAAAATGTTTGTTGTCGTGCCAAAGCCCCAGTGTTTGTTCGAGATATTTGACACTTACAGGATTACATGAAGTCCTACATACACATACTTACAATAGCCCCAGTGTTTGTTCGAAATATTTGACACTTACAGGATTACATGAACATAGGCATAGGAGCAGGAGGCAGGGGCCGGTGCCCCCCCCCCCCCCCCCCCTCCCCACCCCAACCGCCCGAAATCGGCGCAAAAATGACACATTTCCTGATATAGAAGAAAAACTAAGCAACTTTTGCAAAGATAAGCTTGTTTTATCAACTATCAATGTATAAACAAACGAAATCAGATGCGTTTTCAGAATTGTGTGAGACTTTTGGGGATTTCCCTCCCAAACCACCCGTTCTGGATCCGCCAATGGTTCTACTGTTGTACCCTGCCCGCTGCTGCTGCTGGCAGCTCCAGGTGCCTGGCCTGCCCTCCCCTCCCCTCCCCCTCCCGACCTTCCCCGCCCCGCCCCGCCAGCTGCGCGTGGGAGGACCACATGACAAAGGTCCAGCCACACCGAGAGACGGCCGGGTCTCACACAAGTCGTCTATATCCTGATACGTGCATCCGCGGATGTATCATGTTGCAGATTCCTCGGTGTTGAGCATAGTTCAAAGATGGGGGAGCAATCGAACTTTCTCGGTGCAAATAGCTCAGAATGTAGGTCAGCGGGTCAGCAGGTGTACTGTAATGTATTCATTTGAATAACATTGAATGAACTGAACGAAGGAAGGAAATCATATATGAATGAAATAACCTTGAGTCAATGCATATGCGTGATGGAAGTTGCAAGTGGCCCAGTGACACGCACATTGACGATGCACATTCAATCATTCAATCCCAAATGGAAAAGTATGAATGGATAGACATTAGACAATGATACGATACTCACCATATACTGCAATGCATGTAAAAGTAGCAACTAGCAAGGTAAACGCGTTTAATTTTAGAACACACTTAGCTTCATACATATAATTTCCTTCAATCATACAATTTAGCACTTCTCACGCGAGTGTATGCATAATTAGGAATGCTGCGCTGTGTTTGCACAGGTTCTCTCGCCCTGTTGATTTAGTCTCCCACGCATCTCTGGACCTGGCGGCCTTCAGCCCCGGTCAGACACGAGTTGGAGGTCGCTCTCAACGGCGCCGATCCTCTGCCTCCAGCCTCCATACCACTGCCAGTGTCGGCTGGCCAGTCGCAGGTCAGAGGTCACGGGTCCCGGGCGGGCGTCTCCTGTCCCGGGTCCCCGCGCCGCGCCGCGGTCCCGTGTCGGCTCGTTTCGACCAGGTCAGGGGTGAAAGCCGGTCCAGGTGCGACGGAGCGCCGGCTGCCGCGCGCGCTTAGCAACCACTGCCGGCCGCGCCGACCCGACTCGACGTCCGCAAATAAGGAGCCGTCCGCGGCCGCCCAGCTGGCAGCGGCGGTGGCGGTGGCGGCGGCGGCGCTGGCTGCCACAGCTCGGCTGACTCGTCGCCTCACCCCCGCCACCCCCTCCCCCCCCCCCCCCGGCCCTGGCAGTGAACTTGCCGCCAGTAGCCGCAGCGCCCCCTCTGCCACCCCCCCCCCGCTTCTCCTCCCCCGTCAGCTGGGCGTACCAGCAGCGCTGCAGACGGCGGCTCAGGGCGCTCTCAAGGCGTCGCTCTCCGGGGCGCCAGTGAACGGCGCCGGAGGTGTGACGTCACACCAGATGTGTGACGTCATTCACCGTGCCGAGAATCGGCGGCGGCCGGAAACCGACTTCCGACTTGAATGAGAAGATCCGCTTGGGGGTGATCCGGCCGGTGGGCGTGGCTTCGGTCTACCGGGGGCGGGGCGGGGGGCGCGTAGTAGCACAGAGCGGCACACTGGAGGCACGTTGACACATAAATGGAACAGGTGACCGCGTGGGAAGCAGGAACTTAGTAATGAGGGTTATATCTAGCGACTGCGTGACCGTGTGTAGGGCGTGGGGAGGGGGCGGGGCGGTCAACTCAAACGCAGGAACGACTGAACCGTGTCACTAACGATCTCTCCCTCCCTCTCTCTCTCGCTGCCCCTCTTAACCGGCTGGCGCTGACCGGCTCGGCTAGCGATGGCCGGCTCCGCTGGGTGGAGTAGCACTTTGGGCGGGACGCTTCACGACAGGCACGAAACATGCCATGTTTGGAGCCAGTGAACGTGCCGCCGCAAACATTCTGGAAGGCGCTTTTTGTTACGTAACCGCTTGAGAACCGTTGTCGGCTTGTACGGGTGTGGTGTGTGACCGAATATGACAAAGCTACTCGACTGCCGCATTTGCGACATGTGTAAATCGCAATCAATCGTGCTTTGCGGTGCCGGGTGTGGAGAATGTCGCTGACATGTACTCGGCAGGCACGGCATCGGCCCGCCATGATATCATATTACCATCCCGGGATGGGGCTGCAGCACGACCCGAGCTCCGAAAGGGAATGAGTTTGTTGTTCCAAATCGGGCTGATTTTAGCAACAGCTTAAAACCAACTCATGCAATGACATCATATGGCCGGGGATGGACATTCGCTGGGATGCGGTTTGAATCCTAAACAGGAGTGGGTGTATTTCCGCCGAAAACAAGACGGCGCCGGCGAAATCGACAGAAGGTCAAGCCGGTATGAATTGATCACAACAGAGTCAGAGTTTGGCATCCGATAGACCCTGTGACCTTTGCGTCAGCAGCAAAACGGGTGGTATTCCCGGGTCAGTCGGAGTGGGAGCTGCGCCATCAACTGCGTGTTTGTCAAACCGACTTTTCCCAAATTGGAGGTTATTCTAATGCCCAACGGACATTCCCTCACCCTGATCCCACAAACACGCCATTCTGCCATTCTGCCATTCGTCCACACACAACTTTTTCAGAAGCTCCAGCCTTGACTACCAAACCGCAACACAAACCCCAAAAACTCCATCCAGAAGCTCGTCATTTCCTTCCACACTAATCCGGATTTTCTCGGAGCGGAACCGGACCCGTCACTGTGGACAGACGAGAGAGAGAGAGAGAGAGAGAGAGAAGAGAGAGAGAGAGAGAGAGAGAGAGAGAGAGAGAGAGAGAGAGAGAGAGAGAGAGAGAGAGAGAGAGAGAGAGAGAGAGAGAGAGAGAGAGAGAGAGAGAGAAGAGAGAGAGAGAGAGAGAGAGAGAGAGAGAGAGAGAGAGAGAGAGAGAGAGAGAGAGAGAGAGAGAGAGAGAGAGAGAGAGAGAGAGAGAGAGAGAGAGAGAGAGAGAGAGAGAGAGAGAGAGAGACGAGAGAGATGAGAGAGTGAGAGCGAGAGAGAGAGAGAGAGAGAGAGAGAGAGAGAGAGAGAGAGAGAGAGAGAGAGAGAGAGGAGAGAGAGAGAGAGAGAGAGAGAGAGAGTGAGAGAGAGAGAGAGATGAGAGAGAGAGAGAGAGAGAGGAGAGAGAGTGAGAGAGAGAGAGATGACGAGAGAGAGAGGAGAGAGAGAGAGAGAGAGGAGAGCGAGAGCGAGAGCGAGAGCGAGAGCGAGAGCGAGAGCGAGAGGCGAGAGCGAGAGCGAGAGCGAGAGCGAGAGCGAGAGCGAGAGCGAGAGCGATGAGCGAGAGCGAGAGCGAGAGCGAGAGACGAGAGCGAGAGCGAGAGCGAGAGCGAGAGCGAGAGCGAGAGCGAGAGCGAGAGCGAGAGCGAGAGCGAGAGCGAGAGCAGAGCGAGAGCGAGAGCGAGAGCGAGAGCGAGAGCGAGAGCGAGAGCGAGAGCGAGAGCGAGAGCGAGAGCCGAGAGCGAGAGCGAGGAGCGAGAGCGAGAGCGAGAGCGAGAGCGAGAGCGAGAGCGAGAGCGAGAGCGAGAGCGAGAACGAGAGCGAGAGCTGAGAGCGAGAGCGAGAGCGAGAGAGAGAGAGAGAGAGAGAGAGAGAGGAGAGAGAGATGAGGAGAGGGGGAGCAGACGAGGGAAGAGGGGAGGGAGGGACCCGGCGGGAAGCTGCAGTGACCAGTGACGCTGGCCGGAGCTGACGGTCGCGTGTCCCTCTGTAGTAGCTTGGTCACCGGCTCTCTAATCCCCGTACCACGGCGGTGCAACCGGGGCGGACCGACAGTGGAGGAGTATTAGATGTTACCACACAACGCTAATCACCGTCTGATTGGTGGAAGTGCTACGGGCGCCACGCCGGATGGCGGTCAAGTTCTGGTAAGTTGTGGCAAATTACAAGCAAAATAAGTGCAAAATTGTTTTACCACCAACCAGGGCAAGTTTGTTTTAAATTGAAGTGTTATGAACCAGCCAAAGATATCTTAGTTATTTGTCTGCAATGCTGTATATTAAAAATATGGCCGAGATGTTTGCTGGCGTTCCGGATCCGGTCAGGTGTCTGCATGCCAGAACAGTGTCCGCCTGTGACTGCAGCGGTCGGTCGCGTCACAGTCATCTTCATTGGATGACTAGACTGGAGGCCTCGTCACGATGTCACGCTCAGACCGTGACCGAATGTGACCAGCCGCTGACCGCTTGGGTGCTGGCCGCTGGCCGCTGGCCGCTGGCCGCTGGCCGCTGGCCGCTGGCCGCTGGCCGCTGGCCGCTGGCCGCTGACCACTTACCGCTAGGCGCTGAGTAAAGTGTGTATGTATTTGTATACTTCCCAAACAACGGCACCGTCGAGTGCCAATGTTATGACTCTTCTATTCCAGAACTCGCGTTCACAAGTAAGACATACTGCGAAAGGCCTCCGCGATGTTTTTACCAGACTCGTTTATTTTGGCCGATTTCCCGTTACCCATTGGTCATGATCATGACGCATGTCTTCCTCGTAACCTTCATAAACATTGCAACGCCGCGAATCTTCTCGGCGAATTAACGCATCGCTCGTACGGGGGAGGGCTCCGCGCGGTCTGTCTTGCGAGCCCGGCTATCTGTCTCCGGTTCCTGTCGGCGTACCACTTCTGCAAACGGTGATTGCCACGCCGTGGTGGCCTTGGCGTCCGCTTCCCTCAAAGTGCAGCTGCTCTCGGGCCGGCGCAGTCTGGGAGGGTGCCGAGTTGCACTGCACATCCCCACCGTCGTGCAGGCCGCTCTAGGGGAGGGAGGACCTCGGACGTCAGTTCCCGGCAGTCAGTTCGGTGGTCACAGACGGCCTGCAGGCGGTTTCCAGGAGTTCGGTGGCGTATTGCACGTCTAAACAGATTCGGCCTTGGGTGGAGCAGGGACGTCGCGCTTCCGACGCTGTGGCGGAAGCCAGAGTAGCGGGGAAGGCGCTGACGAAGTGTGATGCTAGTTAACATGGCGACAGAATGCTGGCACGTACGCCTCCCCGCCCTGCTGTCCAATTCCTCCGCGTGACACCTGGACCGAAGCCAGAGACCAGGACCTGCCTCCCCCGCCCGCCCCGCCCGCCCCGCCGCCGGCCGCGCCGCCGCCACCGTATACGGCCCCCGCATCTCAACATGGCATTCAGATTCATTCAGCCAGCGGGTGGTGACGTCACTCGGCGGCCGACCAATCAGCGGCGGCGGTGGCGCGCCGACCGGCAGCGGCGCTCGCACTGAACGGCGCGGGATTTCGTGGTATCGGCGCCGTGCGGTATACTACGGCCGTGGCCGGTGTCGACTCGCCAGTCTGGGGCGTCGCGATGTGGCGCGTGGACGGGCGCTGCCGGCTCGCCGAGCGCCGCAGTGTCGCCGGCGTCGGGCCGCGCCGGCCGAGAGCTGCTGCCAGTGAGCCGACCGGAGTCGCCTGCCCGCTCGCCGCCCGTCGGCATGGTGCTGTGTATTTGGCGCGGCATGGAGTCGAAACACTCGCCGGTCGGCGAGAGTAGTGGAGAGTCTGAGTCAGGTACGTGACCTGGCCCTGGAGTCAGTCGACCCGGTGTGCTGTCGTGCCCTGCCCCGTCCCGTCTCGGGGCTCCCCCCGCACGCGTATTTCGGTTTCCCGCATTCTAATTGCCACCGGCTAGTACTTGGGGAGACATAAGTAAGTTCAAAATATAAATATTGCTTTGAAATTCGGTTTGAGGCATCGTCCATACTTGGTTCTCCAATACATCTTCCGTTTTTTTCTCATTTGTTTGAGAGAAAAAATGTGGGAATTTTCACCCAATTATTTTTTTCATCACAAAATCAAAATTTCAAATACATTCAAAAACCGGAAGATATATTGGAGAACCAAGTATGGACGATGCCCAAACCGAATTTCAAAGCAATATATATATATTTGACTGAATTATGTATCCCTAAGTACTAGCCGGTGGCAATTAGAATGCGGGAAACATAAATACGCCCCCCGCACCCCTGTCCCCCGGACAGTCAGCTGCTGTGCTCTGGTGACGTCACAGAATCAATGCAGGATGCTGGTGAGCGGTCAGGTCGGTCCCGACTGACGGCTAGCCGAGCGGTCTGACATGTATTGGCCGGAATCGAATGCCAGCTCCCCGTGTCATGGCAAACGGGTTACTCCTTCTACAGTGGGATCCCTCTGAAATCGGGGTTGGAGCGGGGGGGGGGGGGCGGTATCGGGTCTGGCCGCCGCCACCGACCATCAATACCAAGAGGTGAGTTTCGGCAACTGTCGGTACTTTCCTGTCGGTGGTTACCAGTAACGGTCATATGCCACTGTCACCTGCCGGTCACCTGCCACATGTCATATGCCACTGCCACAGCAGTCACCTGGCAGTGGTCACCTGCCACTGCCAGGTGACTGCTGGTGATTGTCATCGAAAGTCGGTAAAATTTGAAACTGTCCCCGACTTGGCAGGAAATCTCCAACTGAACCTTGGGTAGGTGACCTTGGGTGTCACCGGGGATGCGGGTAGTTAGGTATCAGCAACTGCTGTCAACTGTATAGAGCTGTATTACTAGTTACTATCGATAATCGGTGAGAAGTCGGTGATAACCTTTGCGCCTATCGGTAGCTTTCGCAAACTTGTGCACGGGTCCTGCAGGCCACTGTGCCTATCGTGTGCCTGAGCTGTGCCTGTGGTTAGGATGCAGTGCCTATTGTGTATATCGTATCCTGAGCATGTGCCTGAGCCTGTGCCTGTGCCTGTGACTAGTGTGCAGTGCCTATTGTGTCTATCGCTATGGGCGCCATAAAACCATGTAGTTGCGGCACCCTTAAGCCCGAATCATCATCACCATCGCCTTTGCCACTGGCCAGTGCTGTACTGGGCCAATTCCACGGACCTCGTTTTGCCATATCGTTTTTATCAGTGGAGGCCAGCGCGGCGGTCGGCGCTTTCATCACTAGACGTGCCGTCTCCCCAATGTTTGACCTCGCTCGCTCCTCCAGCACCGAACTGTGAGTCTAACCAGGGGCGGATCCAGAAAATATGCAATCGGGGAGGGGTCATCAGTCCCTACCTATACCCAAATTTGAAAACTCAACGGATTTGGTCCACTATATTTTGAGGGTGCCCCTATTTCAGCTTGTTTTGACAAAAACGTTGGCTATAGGTATTTGCAATATCAGTCGTACCCTATCTATCATATAAAGTGCCGCGGATGGTGCTAAAATTTATAATTTGTGCAGTCAAGGGCGGCCCCAGACAGCTGATGAAGAATTGACCAAGAGGGTAGTGAGGTTCGTGACCAGGGGTAGCCGTTTTTTACCAGCAGTGAATCTTATGGATGCGATAGCAGTGTATCGTATTGTTTTGTGTCTCGTGCAGACTTCACAAATGTTCTTGAACTAAAACATAGGCAGGATTTTGCGCAGGGCAAGTCGAAACACTCGCCGGTCGGCGAGAGTAGTGGAGAGTCTAAGTCCCGGACGGTCAGCTTGAGGAAAATTTGTCACAAAAGCTGCCCTTAAACTTAAAGGGAATGTTTCACCTTTGTATTAGTTTTAAACTGAGATAGCCATTATCTTGGGCCGGTATTGAAATGTCTAAATTACTAAGGTCATTTTCCCCCAAACTTAACCGTTTTTAAGCAATTTAATTTTCCATTTGCAAAATGGCTCCAGGCTGGTGCAGCCGCTGATTGGCTGACAGACACTTTTTCAGCCAATCCCACTTTGTCAGCCAATCAGCGGCGGTCTATATATCCAATCAGCGGCTCAATAATGACGTCATTCACCCAAATCTAAAAACTTAATTTGTATAAAGTTAAGTGACTTTTCGAGTGAAAAATATCACCATCGTTTTCAGCAGCACTTACTCCATATTTTCTTCTACAACCAGCGTATATTTGACAACTTTCAGAAAGGTGGAATATTCCCTTTAACTACCAATGGTATTTACGCACAATAGACACCTATACAACTATTATTGTGCCGCGAAGCGGCGCCACAATTTGAGGTTTTGAGCGGGCTGGAGAACTAATTTTTGCTATTGGAACCAGGATGCAGGGTCAGCACGAGGAAATATGTCTGGAGCAAAAGATGGTGTCAAAAGATATGTTGCCCCTCCCCATTTAAGGCCAAAGGTGTGGCCATGGCCCCATGTCTCCTCCCCCTGCGGCCGCCAGTGTGTAGTGTGTACAGTCTATATTAGATCCTTTTGTACTGGAAAAGAACACTGATTGATTTGCGCCGCGGAATTTTTTGCTTTATTTTTTTGGCTAGATAACTAGGCCCTAAAAATCGAAAGGTTCTATAATCCATATGTATCAGCCCAAGGGTACCAGGCAATGCAGCCATTCAATGAGATTCTTCCACTGTAAAGATAGAAGGAATTTCGCCGCGGTGACACAAAAATTTGATATTTGCAATATCAGTCGTACCCTTTTTATCATTATTCCATTTGCAAAATGTCTACTTTTGTATCACAAAATTATAATAGCTTTGGTGCAGTTCTTACCAGTTTCAAATACGTTTCATGGATTTCCCGTCATGAACCACATTATAATAAATAAAAAATGGCGGGCCCTATGGGTTCATTCTCGACAAAATAAAACGATAGTCAACAAACATCATGACATGGAGGATTTATCAGGACGCACGTATGTAATATGCGCCGCGAAACGGCGCGTTTTTATATCTTAATTTTGCATCATTTCCCATAAAATAGGTCGGTTTTCAGCAATTTGATAGGGCACTAGGGCATTGGTGCCCCGCCTCCCCATCCTCCTGGATTCAAGGGGGCACGGTGCCCGGTGCCCCCCCCTGTTCCACCGCCTATGGAAGCGGATCCCGACAGACCCTCGAGTCCGATACGTTGTTGCCTCTGGTATAAAGGCACGTTGTGCCCCTTCATAGCTTAAGCGACGGGAGGCATGCAGGGACATTTTTTTTGTGCGCATAATTTAGCAATTCTAATTTAGCATCATTTCGCGAGAAAAAGTTTTTCAGCGACCAACTCTTGCGATTTCATGGCGCCACTGTCCCCCCTGGATTCAAGGAGGCAGTGCCCGGTGCCTCCACTCGCCCCACAGTGCCGCCTACCGGCGCGGTGGTGCCCCTGGTACACCGGCGTGGTGGTACTCATGGTTCAAAGGACACTGAATGATTTGCGCCGCGTAGCGGCGCGGATTTTTTTGCTTTGCGTGAAGGGGCACCACCGCGTTGCTCTGCGTGAAGGGGCACCACCGCACCAGAGCACCAGGGGCACCAGGGGCACAAGGGGCACCACCAAAATAAAGCAAAAAATTCCGCGCCGCGATAATTTTTTTATTATTTATTTTGGGGTGCGCCTGATGCCCCGGGTCCCCCTGGTGCCCCTGGTGCCTCGGTGCGGTGGTGCCCCTTCACGCCCCAAGGGGGGTCATGACTCCCGTAACCCCCTGGATCCGTCACTGGGTCTAACTCATAGCTCATTGGCGCACCCAGCATTGTCGTATAGGGGAGGAGCGCTCACGCAGTAGGTCAATAGAACGAGCACCTTCCCCGTGAAAGAAGAGCACCTTCGCCGTGAAAGTATGCAGCTATAACGCGGTCTGCCTCAGAACTGTTCTCGTGTCAACAACTCTGTATTCTCGTATTTAGAGTTTGCCGCCCCCAGCGCAGTTCCTGAGTACGCCTCTGGCACGGTGCACGTACACTGCACCGTTGCATTCGCCCTCGTCAGCGGCGACAGCCGTGTCGCTGGTGAAACGGCAACGGCGCACAGACAGCGTCACACGGCCGGGTCAAAGGTCACTAGGTTGACGGTGTCCGGTTAGGTCGACATGCGGGTGCAGGGGTTAACGGGGCAGGAGCCAGGATTTTGAGCACGATCGATATTTTGTAAAGCAGAAGTCGGGATGACAGGAGGGCTGAGTCTACAGGTTTTCTTTACAAAACTTGGTTGGTAAATTGTTTGTCGGAGTAACTGAGTTGATACGTCAGCATTACAGGGGGAAATGTTTATCGAACTTTGCATCTGGTGGCTCAATGACCGTCACTTTTCCGCCATAAGTTTATCACGGAGGCGGGAGATGATGACGCAACTCATTTGGAAACGCTGCCTTCCTTGGATTCCACCCGATGTGCGACTCCCTCTGTTTTAGGAAACCATGTATGATGTATGCAACTATGCAGTTATGCAAATATCTAGCGTAACAATGCCGTAATACCTCTAGGGGTCGAGCAATGACCGTTCCCACGCGAAGGGATCACCAATCAGGCCTCTTCAAGTCTTCAACCACATCCGGTGGACATAAATCGGTATCCTGGAGATTGACCTTTGACCTCTGGCTCTGTGCTAGCTGGTATAGTAGTGGTTCGAAAGTATGCGAGAGTATTGGCTGTCCGGGTCCGGTTCACTGTAAAGGTGAACACCGGCTCTGGATTGAGAGTTGGCCGTGAGTTGTAGGTCAGGTCGCGGCATACCATCGGTAAATCCCGAGTTTGGCCTGGCTGTCCATAACCGGAAACAGGAGTGCCAAAACTACCCCCCCCCCCCCAATTTCATCGGATGGGCGCCATCTAACTGCGCTGCACCAGTGACATCAGTTCTCCCGGGTTGGGAGTTGGAGTCCGATGTGTCGCGGGAGGAAGTTAGCCGTTTCCGGTGTGGGCAGGTCCCCTCCCTCCCCATGACCCTCCTCTGTTCCCATGGTGTGCATTGATCTCAATTAGGAGTAGTGCGCGGCAGGAGGTGCGTAGTGATTGCGAGGGGGGGCGAAAACGGTCCCGAGTCCTATCAAATATGCAGATAAACCTTTAAACCAACCGACTGAGGGAGCCCTCACGGTGTATGCATAAAAGCTGCACTGTAGTCGTTGAAGGACATCGAATTTGGTGATACTTGTACTTAAGAAACCTTCTTGGCTCCGTCAGTTTTCAAACTGTGTGCTCCTGAGTCTTGCAGCAGCAGCAGTGCATGGCTGCGGTGGCCTTGTCCTCAATACTGACAGTGTGCGCAATACGTTCGGCAGTGCTCTCTCTCTGCCTGCACGCAAGGGCGCCGCCACCTTCCGAAAGTTGGGGGGGGGGGGGGGGAAGGCATTCTAAAGTCGATTCTTTCCATGCAACGTCCATATCCATGCAACGTCGGATTTTAACATAGGCGTAATGTTAAAATCCGAAAATGTTTGGGCAGACACGCCCCCCCCCCCCCCTGTGGCGGAGCCCCTGGCTGCACGCACCCGCCCACGGTACGCAGCACGCCTGCAATAACAGGTCACCAGCGACACTCGGATACGTTACGACTTGAGAGCGATCCACGAGCGAACGTGCCGCTTGGATATTCTGGTGTCTGGCCTGGATGTCAATATCAACCGATATATTTAATCAGGATAATCCGAATAGCTTATAGAATGGATCTAAAACTGAGGGCGCTGCTTGGCATGTCGACTCACGGGAATGAAAATGCATAATACCATCAAATAAATAGAAAAAATGAAAATAGAAAAAAGAAAGAAAATGGATCGGAATAATATGATCGAGTAACCACGGAGATGGATAATACCAGATTAAACTTAATATTTCGCAGAAGTGTGTGACATTTCAATTGCAATAATTTAGTGATTCCTAAGTCGCAATACAAATGACATGTTTAATGTTGTTGGGATTTTCATAACGATATTTGTTAATCAGAAACACGGATTATTAATCCAAGTCAAACGCATTTGCCGTATAAAGCGCTGGTAAATCGTATTCTAGCCTGCTTGTTGGTAAAACTCTACTCAATTGATAGACAGAGGCAGCATATAATGTGATAATTCTCATAACTATAATTTATACCGTCTCAGGTATGAGCAATAAATGGAATATGGAATGCTTCGCGAGGCATTAAGACTCACGGCAACGGGTAGGCCTGGCAAGATGATTATCTTTTCAATGAGAGCATAGACTCCGACTCCCAATTATATAATTGTGCTATTCTTAAAGGATATCAGTCACTTCTATAATGGGTTTTAAACTGAGATAGCAGTTGTGAAGGCCATGCCGAGAAATCACTTACGGCATACTCCGTTTGGTACATGTAAGCACTCTCCTACCGAATATATTTGATGTTTTATCCTGAAATGCGGTGCGTTGTCGACAATTGTGGCTCTTTGTCGAACAGCTTCAAATGGTAGCATGTGTTAAAAGCAGCATTACTGGACCAGCGAGTATACCCTTCGCCAACGACAATATTATGCTAGTTATGTAAAGAATTATAGAATAATAATTACATTTGTACTTACTACCTTTATAAATAATTATTTTTACATAAGTTCCGAGTCTTTTACATCTTCTTTCTAAGCACACAATGTCATAACAACATGCGCCGCTTTTGAAATCATTCTTGCAATCTATACCGAATATGCGAGTCTGTTTTCGAAATGTATTGCTTTTGATTTTTTTTGTGTGTGGTATATCTTGATAATTTAGCCAAACTAATGCTATATTCAACATTTTCAGGTACGAATACCCCTTATTAGCATATTCACAGCGATTTGGCAAAGTGACTGGTTTCCTTGAAGGACAAGAAGAACAGAGTTTTCCGCTGACACTATCATTAGTTCAGTCAAGACCTGGCTGGATCTTGATGATCGTGAAACCATAGGCTTCTTCTTTCTTTACTCTAAAAATAATACCAACAATTGCATATTTTGAGTGCCTTATAATACCGCATTCGAACCAGGATAGCGCATCCGATTGGTTTCCATTGACCCCGACCACCTCCCACTCCGACTCCGCAGATTCTTGACATTTATTTCCTTGATGTAAAATAACGGCAGCCATCAGCGTCAACGTCACCGGCTGCTGATGACACCATCAGTGCCGCAGCCGCGTCACGTTATCAGCCCGCGTCACACTGACCTGTCAGAGGCCGGGTCACGATCCACGGCGCTAACTAACCTGTCGAGGCCGGGTCACGATCCACGGCGCTAATTAATTTACGCGGCGCTCTGAGCGACCATAACACTCCTCTCGCGGGTGAGCGGATGTCGCCGCTCTGCCATGCGGTTGCAACATCGCTGCCACCTTGCAGGGAACGCATGTCCGTCGGTCAGCAGTGCCGCCGGAGGTTACGCAATGTTTGGGCGAGCCCTGGCCAAGTGGAGCGCCGCTGCCAGTGCGTCCGAAGGTCGTCCAGTATCCGGTCGAGATGTGGTCCTCCCTGTGTGTCCTGGCCATAAGCTTGCATTCCAGTTCTGAGGCTCCATGCGGCAGCAATAAAGTCACATTTGGTGGACAAGTAATGCATTGGCTTAGGATTTTAGCATGCGCGAGGATTGGTAATATGCTTGCGATATTTGAGATACTGTGCCAGCTCTGGCAAACCATCGTGATAAAGATAAAGCTGAACGTTCCAAACGTTGCAAAAGGAAAAGCTCCGATCATCTTATACCAGTCAAGCAGACTTCGGAACATTTTTAAAGTATACCTAACATTACATAAGCGTGTTTCTATCAGCGCCTTGAATAACATTGATATCTTATGTTTTGAGTCATCCAACACAATCCGTTTAGAAGGCTACATATAACTACACTTGTATCAGCGTCGGTTTGAGGCTGTGACGCGGAACATTTGCCAACAGCCTGTTTTGATCACGCGACAGCCTGAGAGTGACGTCACACAGTGCCGCTGGGTTGAATCGATCGTCGACTTAATCGACGAAATCGTCATCACACGTTGCAGCTCGCGTGCGTCGACGCCGTGACGGTCAAAACGGACCTCTAGAGCAGCCATTTGAGGTCGGTTTAGGTGCAGTGACTAGAGCGGCACCCAACCCGCCAGTCGCCGGCGGCATCTGGCGTGCCGAGTCCGCCGCCCCGCGGCACTCATCGTCTCCGCTCAGGGTCGCAATCAAGCACCGCTGCATGCAAACAGAGCCTCTGGCCTGCTATCAAGCAACATGGGCGTCTAGACCCGGGGACCTGCTAAGTTTGGACACAATCATCCCCACTTGTATCTGGCTGGAATCTCTCGAACGTTCAGAACGTATTTGATTGGACTAGTCTACAGACCGGGGTAAACCGGGGTAAACCGGGGTAAACCGTGGTAATAGTCCGGGGCAAACCCGGCTATTCTCTCTCACTGGGAGCGCGTTGGCGTCCCGGCGGCACACATTTGCCCGCCTATAAATACCGGCAGCGTGCTGCTGTCGCGAATTTCGATCGCTATTAGCGCTGACTGGAAATCTGCAGCGAGCGGACCACCCTGCAGTGACGTGGGACGTTATCGATTTGTCGTGTCGATTGACGCGAACTGTGCGACATGCGTCACTGGCGCTCTGCGGCCGACGTCACCGCTGTTTGTTACTACGCTACGTGATTGCCGGTACACCAAACTGAACGGCTGCCAGTGTCCAAACCACGGCCGAATACGATACACGGCCGTCTGGATGTTTGGAGAGGATAACGAGGCCTGCCCATAGGCGTAGCCAGGGGGTGCAACGGGTGCCCGGTTGCAAGCACACGGTCAAGGGCCCTCTTCTACCGACCGAGAGCCCTCTTCTACCGACCGAGGGCCCTCTTAGACGGGCCTAGGACCCTCTCAGACATGGCCACTGGCGGATCTAGGGTTCGAGAATGGGGGGGGGGGGGAGGGGGGCTAACATTTCGCTCCGGAAATGTTATATATATATATATATATATATATATATATATATATATATATATATATATATATATATATATATATATATATATATATATCTATATATCTATATGTCTATATATCTATACATCTATCTATATCTATCTATATCTATCTATATCTATCTATATCTATCTATATCTATCTATATCTATATATCTATATACCTATATATCTATATATCTTTATATCTATATATCTATATATCTATATATCTATATATATATATATATATATATATATATATATATATATATATATATATATACTTATATATATATATATATATATATATATATATATATATATATATATATATATATATATATATATATATATATATAAATATATATCTGTCTTAGAACTGCGCAAATTATATGACAGGGGCCCATTCCGCAAAGGCCCCCCTGAACTGAAGCACCCAGCTTGAAAAATCCTAGCTACGCCCCTGGGCCTGCCATACCGCGGATCGCGCCGTGACATCATGTATTTACGTGATATGATGTAGATCTGTTCCGTTGATTCTGCGCAGACATTGCTTATTTGATCTCGAAACTTTTAATTAGGCGGATGTGTCCGTTTCGGACCATATTTGGTCTTCATTTCCTAAGCATCCGCTATAACAGGCCATTTGACTACTTTATGCGAAACAACCACGACAGTAAAATTATCCCACGAATAACACGGAAATATAAACGACCACCGCCTCATTCCGGGTCTTCCTCTTTCCACTGCCTGACAACAGGCATAGTCAAGGCATATGCATACGTGTATGCAATGTGTACCGTTTTGTAAGCATCTGCGACGCCATGCCGTCATCAGTCTTGTCTAACCCAGGGTAATAGAACAACGGGTAGAACAGTAAGGAATGTAATGCCCAAATGAATTAAAGAAGATATAATTTGTATCGTAATTGTTTTGTCTATTGTAAATTAAAGGTATGGTTTGTTATCAATAACTTGTATTTCCATAGATTATATCTTTATGTATTGAATTAAACTCCAGCAAATATACGAAGTAGTAGTCCAAGTAGTGTATATTCAGTACATGTAGCAGCATTTGGAAGCGGTCATATTAAATTATACTACGAAGTAGTAGTCGAAGTAGTGTATATTTCAGTACATGTAGAAGCATTTGGAAGCGGTCACAGGTCGTTCAGACATTTTTTTAGCCCCAAGCCGATTTAACCCTTTACGTCCGGAATATCGAAAAATGGAAGATAGAAACGTTGTAGCTAAGGCTTGTAGCTACCTGTTCCAGAAGTCGGATTTAAAATATGTACCATAGGTTACGAGCCAACCTCGTCTGAAAATCATCGATTTAACATGGGAACCCTACGGTGTAGTAGGTTGTTAACGCCCAAACGCCCAAGTGCTCCCAACCGTTACTGGTGGGGGCTGGTCTAACCTCCCTGCATCCTGTGCCTTCTGCGGCATATCGCACGCATCTCGTGAATTCGTGGATCTGATGCGGCCGGCTCGCGGGGCGTGTCCTATGCGCGCTACCGTCCCAAATCCAGCCGGCTACGGAGCGCCGTGGTGGCACGCCACCCCATACCAGCTGACGCGTGGCCACATGACGCGAGCACTACCGCTCCCAGGCAGATCGCTGGCGTTGATTAGCACCTGATTCCGCACCGTTAAATAATCAGCCCGCCACTGAGCGTGTTCTGAGATGGGCGGTGTCTCCACGGCCCGGGACCAGCAGTCCGATCGGCCGATTGCCGCGAGGCGGCGGCGGGCCGCGCCGAAAGCCGGCCCATAATGCCACATATGGGCCGCCGCGCCACGGTGACGTCACGCCCGGCCAGACGGGTTCTGCACGGCGGTCATACGTCATGGGACGGCTGCACCGGTCTGTCTGTCTGTCTGTCCGCCGCCGCGCCCCTCCCCGGCCGGCCGGACGCCGCGCGGTACAGAGCGGCTTGTGGTAAGGAGATATGCGCTCGGCCGAGCATGAGACTTCAGACTTACCGCATACTAGTGTGACGTCACACACGGATATGTCGTCATACCGGGGGCAGCTGCGGTATGACGTCATATCAGGCTGAGCCGCAGCCTTGGCGGGAGTCGCGGACAGGCCGGCTGCAGGCGGGCCGGCGTGGCGGGGCGGACGATACTGCTGCGGGCTCTCTCGGTCGTTCCGGTTGGCCTGCGGGTAGAAGCACGGTGTCACCCGGGTACGAAGTGGCCGGCCTGCTGGAGCTGTGGTCTAACCAGTTAACCAGTTCGCCCTGCCTCACCGCGTCGCCATATAAGGCAGGCGGCGGTCACGTGACCGGCGCCGGCCGGCCCGCGGCGGCCATTAGTTGCCCGGCGCCGTCTGCCGCTCCGTGGTCCGTGGTCTGTGGTCCGTGCTTCCTGACCTTGGTCAAACGATGCAGCGCGGGCCATGTTTGGCAGACATAACCACCCTGCCAAGCTGGTTACTGGCCACCAACTGGCCGGCCGGCAGTGCTGCACGTGCACCAACATTAGATTGGTTATTTGTGGCCGGTTTAGTTTGGCTGAAGTTGACGGAGCAACTCAGGAGCCAGATGGTGGGATATGATCCACAGTTACGCAAGAATTTGTATGTAGTATTGCGCAGACTTTGACAAGGTCATGTCAATATTGCATCGGATATTTCTGTGATCGTCAATGTGACGCGAACAGATTTTTGAGGAGTTCATGAGGACACTATGCAAGCTCCTGCAATGCATGAGTTGTCTGCTGCTGCACTTCGTTACCGCCCTGCAGCCCGATCAGCACTGCACTGCCAGCTTCGGCACGTCTCTGCCAGCCATGCACCAGTAACGGTATAGTGCAGAAGCCCATGGCTAGACCCGGCTCCCGGCGTGCCATACAGGGCCAACAGTACCAGCAGTACCACACGGCTATCTGTCGTGGTATCCGTGCCGTCTTACGGTCACGTCTCTCACAAAGTTGTGACAGCTCGGCGGCTGCTGCAGCTCTGATCGGCACTGCACACGTCAGCTCCAGCTCCAGCTCCAGCTCCAGCTCCACAGCCCCACTGCACAGCTCTCAGCTCCAGCTCCACATCCCACCGCACAGCTCTCAGCTCCAGCTCCACAGCCCACCGCACAGCTCTCAGCTCCAGCTCCACAGCCCACCGCACAGCTCTCAGCTCCAGCTCCACAGCCCACCGCACAGCTCTCAGCTCCAGCTCCACAGCCCACCGCACAGCTCTCAGCTCCAGCTCCACAGCCCACCGCACAGCTCTCAGCCCCAGCTCCACAGCCCACCGCACAGCTCTCAGCTCCAGCTTCACAGCCCACCGCACAGCTCTCAGCTCCAGCTCCACAGCCCCAACGCAGTCTGTCGTCGGTGGCCCCATGGTGGTCTCCTGGACGCGTGTAAACCGGCCCCTATCACCTGTACCAGTTGAAGGAAGGAGGGAGGGACCGGCTGAAGGATGAGCAGGGAGACCCCGTGGCCAGTCAGTCCCGCCGGTGCTCCACGGGCCGGCACGTGGCGATCCCCGTGGCCGTGTGTGACACACACCGTATCCGCCGCACGGCACCACACGGTACTAACTAACGGTACTAACGAGGACATAGTACGGTACGACCGCAAGGCGGTACTAACGAGGACATAGTACGGTACGACCGCAAGACGGTACTAACGAGGACATAGTAAGGTGATCCCAGAGACAAGATCTGCCTGCCTCTGTCCGTCACGGCAGGCATATCGATGGAGACCGGTGACTGCAGTCACTCCCCGAGCGAGCTGCAGCGGTCACTGTGACCCGACTGGGGCTTCCTCACAACTCCAGAGATATCGACACTCCTCAGAGGAGGCACGTGTGTGTGTTCCGGTCGCCTCTGCAGTCGGCATGGCATCGGTACGGCCCGCTGCCAGATCCCTGAACCGCGCCCTCCTCAGAACATGACGCGCGCTCAGCGAGAATGCCGCAACCCGGCCGTGTCTCCGCGAACGGGCCAACTTCAACAAATGACGCCCTGCCGACCGACTCGCCGGGCGGGCGGCGGGGGGGGGGGGGGAGGTCAGCGAGTCCTGCAGACTGATCTGGTCTGCACCACTCGGCCGGGCTGCCGCTGCACGGGCATGGGCTCAGCACTCTCAGTGGTGCAGATGTCTTGTCGGACCGATTGACGGCCGTGTCGGCGGGGGACGGGGGGGGGGGGGGGGGGGGGGGGGGGTGACGGGTCCGGGTCAACACTGTCGTGGTGAGCTACGGCCTTGTTCCGTCGGGCCGTGTCTCTGTCCACCAAATGTGGTCGGCCCGGGACGGTGATCGAAATGCCGTCCCTCGGCTCAGACTGTGACCTGACGTGGTATCAGACTGGTACGATGTACTGCACTGACTGGTACGATGTACTGCACTGCACATCGCCGCCCCGAGACAGATGTGCCTGTACAGCCGTGCCAGCCGTGCCATCGCGGCCCCGAGACAGCCGTGCCTGTACAGCCGTGCCAGCCGTGCCATCGCGGCCCCGAGACAGATGTGCCTGTACAGCCGTGCCAGCCGTGCCATCGCGGCCCCGAGACAGCCGTGCCTGTACAGCCGTGCCAGCCGTGCCATCGCGGCCCCGAGACAGATGTGCCTGTACAGCCGTGCCAGCCGTGCCATCGCGGCCCCGAGACAGCCGTGCCTGTACAGCCGTGCCAGCCGTGCCATCGCGGCCCCGAGACAGATGTGCCTGTACAGCCGTGCCAGCCGTGCCATCGCGGCCCCGAGACAGCCGTGTCTGTACAGCCGTGCCAGCCGTGCCATCGCGGCCCCGAGACAGCCGTGCCTGTACAGCCGTGCCAGCCGTGCCATCGCGGCCCCCGAGACAGACGTGCCTGTACAGCCGTGCCAGCCGTGCCATCGCGGCCCCGAGACAGCCGTGTCTGTACAGCCGTGCCAGCCGTGCCATCGCGGCCCCGAGACAGCCGTGTCTGTACAGCCGTGCCAGCCGTGCCATCGCGGCCCCGAGACAGACGTGCCTGTACAGCCGTGCCAGCCGTGCCAACGCGGCCCCGAGACAGCCGTGCCTGTACAGCCGTGCCAGCCGTGCCATCGCGGCCCCGAGACAGCCGTGCCTGTACAGCCGTGCCAGCCGTGCCATCGCGGCCCCGAGACAGCCGTGCCTGTACAGCCGTGCCAGCCGTGCCATCGCGGCCCCGAGACAGCCGTGTCTGTACGTCGGTAAGACAGCCGTGCCCAGACAGCCGTGCCTGTACCTCGGTAAGACAGCCCTGCCTAGACAGCCGTGCCTGTACGTCGGTAAGACAGCCGTGCCTAGACAGCCGTGCCTGTACTTCGGTAAGATCCGGCCAGCGCTTCGACGCTACACCGGCTGAGGCCCGGGCCACGGGCCCCGTACACGAACCTTCTCCGTCCATGTCTTCTCAAGCCCGGTCCTCACCGCACCCGTCCTGGTCCTCACCGCACCCGTCAGTGCCGGCCCCGACCCTGTTTACGCCGCCCGCGCCCGCCTGGACGATGGTCCGGACCCCTTCTGTCCCCTCCGGCGATCCCCAAGTAGACATTCCTGACGGGTGCGGTTAGGACCGGGGACCATTGGGGCGGCAAAGAGACGCCCGTCTGACGTCCGTGGACACGCGGGGAAAACTCGGATCTATTCCGACTTTGAGCGTCCGTCCGCTGGGGTCGGCAGCCAAACGCGACCCACTTGGGAGGGGGCAGATTTTGCACACCTGTCTATCTCCCAAACCAATTGTCGGATCGAGACGAAACATGTGGCAATCGACATATTTAAACGAGATGGATCTAATGGGTACTTATGATTCTTAAGTTAAGGCCAAATATGAATATGAGCCCGTACTTTTTGTTTGCAATTTCGCTCAAAACTTTACATTTTTACAGAATAGTCGATTTTAGGACAAAGGACAGCTGACGCAACTTCGCAGACAACTTTATTAATTCAAGAAACGCCAGTGTATCCATCCGCAGCTATACGCCCGTGCCTGACAGGGTCGCTTTCCGGCGGACGCAAACAGCTGACCCGCGCGGCTCCCGCACCCTACCTGGACAAGGGGGCGGAGTGGACAGACCAACCCGACTTTTGCGCCGTCCGTCCGGGCGCGTGCGCCGCGCGGCCGTCCGAATGGGTCGGGTGCGGTGAGGACCGGGCTTTAGGGTCCGGCCCGGCCGCCGACCCGCCCGCTTGGTGTAGGGGAGGGCACGGGGCGGCGGGGGAGAGGCAGTGGAGGGGCGGGGGCGGGTGGGGGGAGTACAGTGGACCAGTGGACACCCGAGCTCGCCGCCGCCGCCGCCGCCCGCCGTCGTTCCCGGTTTACGACGGTGGCGTGGTCGTTACAGTGCGACCCGTAACTGGTGCTCCTGGAGCGGCTGCAGACTGTGCAGTGGTCACGGCACGGACGCCAGGGCCGGTCCGAGCAGGCGTGTGTCGGGCCGGCCGCTTTACCCTGTTGGGATACTCGGTGCTGGATTCAACCTGCGTGAAACATGCGTCTTGTTAGAAAGTGCTGCGGATTGTGCCGAAGGAGGGACCATACATCACGTTTTTTTTCTCACCAGCAGCACGAGTCGAAATGTCTTCCACACGCTTCCTTTCGTCTTAAGGTCACAGGGTTGACCGGAAGTTCAAGGCGATCTTTCCCGGAACCTGCATACTCAGTCCGGAAGCTGTGGGTGTTCGCCATCTGGTGGTTCCTGTGCGGTTTCTCTGCGGTGGCGGTGGCTGTGAAGCTCCGCCGTGTCGTTATCTCGCTGAGGTTCAGACTGCCCGTCTGCCAGCAGGGCTGACGTGTTCCTCGCTGGGCGGCTCCGGAATCCGAAGGATGTCAGAAGCCAAAAAATGACCAGGGTTGATAAACATTGGGCAGATCCAACCTGTTCAGTGAAGACAGAGCGGGCATAATTCATATTTATGAATAGCCTTCGGACCGTTTGGTGCTCAAAAGTTTTCAGCAGAAATAGATTGTTTATGATGCTTCGGTATGAATTCACCTGCCGAACATTTCTGGGCAGTTTTTTCCATTTATTCCGCGGCTGGCGGCGAGCGGTCCAGCCAGCTGATGGGTGACTCGGCCTGTTGGCTGGCTGGCTGGCTGGCGGTGGCATCTCAGTGAGTCAGAGTCGCTGGTAGGCCGCCAGTGTCAGCGGCCGTGTCTAGAGCGCGCCCGATCCAGCCCGGCCGCGGGGGGATGGGGCGTGCCGACCGGAAGGGGGTGAGTCACTGCCCCCGGCGACCACCAGCGTAGTACGTCGCCGCAGTGGGGGCGTGGGAACCGGCCGCGCGGCCGCGCGGCCGCTGCGACTGCCGAGTCAGCATTGTCGGTCAGTTGTACGGAAGGGAGACTCTGCCGTGAGAATCAGAGCGTCACGGATGCGGTGACCGTGCTCTCGTCTCCCCATGCACGAGCGGCGTGACATCGTGACACGTCGTGATCTGCCGTGATCTGACGAGAGTCGTGATCTGCGTCCGGCCGCTGACCTGCCAGTCGTGACACTCACGGTGGCACTCAATGCCAGCCGGCGGCCGCGTTAATTGATACCCGCTGCAATATGCATGGACCCTGTTCACCCGACGGTCACCCGTTGGTCGCCTAGCAATGTTACGACCGTCACGGCGGTCATTTCGACTGACGGCGGGCCTCGCGGCGTGACGGTCTTCCTCGCCGTCTGGCCCGGCGGGCGTCCTGTCTCGTTCCGACTTGGGCCGCGGTCCCGCGCGGCGTCAGTCTGTTTTTCTCCCACCGCGTGTTAGTTTACCTGTCCTCGCTAGCACTGGCGGATCCAGCCTTCGGTGGGGGGGGGGGGGGGGCAACTTTTTGTGGCAAAAAGGTACCCGCATTTTTTTTCCTCGCGGATTTGGGCCTGTCACCATATTTTGGTATTCGAGATTAAGAAATTCACTTCAAATTCACAACAATTCAGTTTTTCATTTTGAGGTTCAAAAACCCCACATTTCGGAAATCCGAGATAGCCATTGTGAAGAACATGTAATTTCCTTTCTTTTGACGTTTTTGATTTGCATTTTGCTTTAAAACTCGATTTTCTACGATTTTCCGAATAATTATCGTTTTCCCACCAAAAATGGCATGACATGACGTCATTAAAACGTCATTATCTCCCAACATACTCCATCAATTTAATTGAGAGTGGTGAGAAGACTTCGACTTGATGTAGCATAAGGTACTGCAAGTTTCACGCTGATATCTATCATAGTTTTCAGGTTATTGAGAAAATCCGTGAGGGGGCAGATACTTCTGATAAGGTTTGAGCTAGAAGTACAGGGACCTGTCCTGGGGTACGGCAAGGGTAATGGAGCACTGGAACAAAGCACGGGAACAGGCACAGGAACGGGCACGGAGACTGGCACGGGAACGTGAACGGCACCCGAATAGACACAGAAACGGGCATCGGCACGGGAACGGAGTACAGGAACTGGGGACAGGAACGGGCACAAGCACAGACGAGAACTGGTACAGGAAGGAACACAGAAAACAGGCACGGGGACGGGCACAAGCACAGGCGAGAACTGGTACAGGAAGGAACACAGAAAACAGGCACGGGGACGGGCACAAGCACAGGCGAGAACTGGTACAGGAAGGAACACAGAAAACAGGCACGGGGACGGGCACAAGCACAGGCGAGAACTGGTACAGGAAGGAACACAGAAAACAGGCACGGGGACGGGCACAAGCACAGGCGAGAACTGGTACAGGAAGGAACACAGAAAACAGGCACGGGGACGGGCACAAGCACAGGCGAGAACTGGTACAGGAAGGAACACAGAAAACAGGCACGGGGACGGGCACAAGCACAGGCGAGAACTGGTACAGGAAGGAACACAGAAAACAGGCACGGGGACGGGCACCGGTACGGAAACGGAGTACAGGAACTATGCATGTGAATGGCCACGGAAACTGAGCACAGGAACGGGCAATGGAACGGGCACGAGAACAGGAGAGGGAACGGGCACGGGAATAGACACTGGTTACGGAAGCTAGGGATGGAAACTGGTAGCGGGAACTGGATCAAGTTCGTGAATGCCACCGGAATAGGCACAGAAACGGGCACGGGCAATGGGTGTAGGAAGTGGGCACGGGAAAAGGCACGCTAACGGGCATTGTAATGGGCAGTGGAACAGGCACGGGAACGGGCATGGGGTACTGGAACAGGTTACGGAAACGGAACAAGGGAATGGGCAATGAGAACGTGAAAGGGAGCGGGATAGCTAGGCTCCTGAAGTGGCCCTTGGACAAAAAAGGCGCCGCGACCGCTTGAAACCAATGCCCCGAGATAAGCTAACCCTTTGACTTTGCGCATCGCGCAAATATGCCTTCTATTTTTGTGTAAATGTATATTATGACAAATTATCCTTACCTGCAAGACTACTCCAACTTAGACGTACACCCAACGTGATACGCATACACGGACGGACTGATGTCTTTTACCTATAACTGATTATATCCATTATAATCAATTCAGTTCCCCGCAGCAATGCGAGTGTTCGGGAGCTCAGGGTGATCCCAGTTCTGTACAAAATCGCTGCCGGTGTCAGTGTTATCTGTACAAAATATCTACCGGTGAAAGGTAATGGATATGTATATGGATATATATAATCCCTGTCGTTGTCAGCTAATGTGTTGTTAAAACCCCTGCCAGTGTCAGCTGCTGTTATTTCTGTGATCGCTATGATCCGGTAAATGCACCGTCGTGCCCTATAATCATATCTTTACCATGGCTCCAATGTCGCTGGGTCGAGGTATTTGTCTAATCTACAGTGTACTACGCACTGTATCCAGGAAGCATAGGTAATTCCTCCGTCGCAGCCCATTTGATATATTGCTTCATATTGTTGTTAAATATACCTACCTGTCAGTGGCGAGCGACAATGTATATAAGTTTGTGTATATATAGTTTGTATCACTTGCAGATCCGGGGGGGGGGGCATCAGGGGCAAATACCCCCCCCCCCCCCCACACACACACACAGGAATCTGGGGGGGGCATTCAATACAAGTATGCCCCCTCCCCCCCCCCCCCGCACGTTCCCAATTTATCGTAAAATCGTACAAATTGTCTTTGCAGCAGCTAAAATCCAGCTATCCACAGTAAAAAACGGAAAATTTCGCGCCGCTTCGCGGCATGACACAACTTTCGCAATCGCTTATACAAATATAGAAAATGGGGGAAATAATTACATTAACACGCGGCCTGGAGGGGGGGGGGCGAAATCCGCCCACCCCTCCGGTTTTTTCGAGGATAGCGCAAAAACGGCGGCGCGCAGCGCCGCCGTTTTTTTGTATACCTGTTCGGAAATGAACTACCCACTTTATGTCAAATTCTTGACCTCGGGTCATCTCAGGTCAGGTCACCAGACCAGGTCACGTGATGACCTTACCTCCAAAACGGAGGGGAGGGGAGGGGAGGGGAGGGGAGGGGAGGGGAGGGGAGGGGAGGGGAGGGGAGGGGAGGGGAGGGGGGGAGGGGAGGGGAGGGGAGGGGAGGGGAGGGGAGGGGAGGGGAGGGGAAGGGAAGGGAGGGGAGGGGAGGGGAGGGGAGGGGAGGGGAGGGGAGGGGAGGGGAGGGGGAGGGGTGGACGATAGACCACCTGGGAACTACAGTCCGAGTGCGGCGACCGTTGCGGCAGCGAACGGTCTCTTGACGCACACGATAACGGCGCCGCTAAACGATATTCTGCCGCGCTGACGCACACGATAACGGCGCCGTTAAGCGATATCCTGCCGCGCTCGCCGCGCTCGACGACAGTGTGCACCTGGTTACCAACCAGATCTGAGATCGATCCGACGCTGCAGGCCCAGGTAGTGCTGACGCTGAGCTCGATGGGGTCGCTGCACAAGCATGGGCGTAACCAGCACTGGGGACGGGGGGCGGGGGACGCGTCCCCCCAAACATTTTCGGATTTTAACATTACGCCTATGGGCGTTGCATGAAAAGAATCGACTTCAAAGTTCCTCCGTCCCCCCCCCCTACTTTCGGAAGGTGGTTACGCCCATGTGCACAAGACCTACTTCGAGGAGATAGCAATCCTTTCACCGTGCGCGCACGGTAGCTTAATCGGCTTGGCCGGCGCGCGGCTTCTGTGCGGCTGAGCCGAGCTGCAGCCAGCAGGTGTAGCCCGGGACGGTCTGGTTCCGGTCCCACCGGAAGCAGTACAGGTGGCGGCCGCCGGCGGCCATCTCGGACACCTGTGCCCGCGCGCCTGCACTGCACTAACAGTGGCGGCGAGCGGGGCACACAAGTGTGTCGAGTGCGACTGCACCGGGCCGCTGGTCGCGTGAATTGTAATGGCGCCGCCCGCCGGCGATACGACGCGCAGCTGGATGGGTCAGGTGTGACCCGGGGCAACATCCGGTGACCTCAGGTGGTCCCCGGCGCGACCTATGGCACGGCCAGACGCGGGGGGTCGCAGGGGTGGTCGGGGCGGGGTAGGTGGGGAGGTCGGGCGGGTAGGGCGGGTTCAAGGTCGGGCGGGTAAGGTGGGGAGACGCCACAGTCGGGCGCCCACGGGAGTTCCGATGGAATGCGGCGGAACGGTGCATACGAGACACGCGTACCCTTTGACCGAGTGACCGATTAGTGGTCATGCAAACCGTCAACCGATTGTAGACGCTTCTGGTCGGAAACCGTTCCTGCCCAAGCGTGAACGTTTCGTCAGTTCAGGCTTGTTCTAACAATAACTTATATCTCATTTTTCACGCTGCTTTCCTACACAATGTGACACCTTAAAAGGTGTGTTGCATTCTGTAAGTAGCACGAATGCCGTGAAATTATCACCGATGACATTGCATTAAGTGGTCTGAGTTACGTGTTCGTGGTATTAGCCATTTTACCGACAGTTAAGGAAGATTGCCACTGCGACAAGCTGCTGTTAGCACTAGCCGGACCTTATTTGGCAATAGTTGAATGGGCTCCACATTTATTCCGCTACTGAAATAATGCGATTTGTGAGAGTTTCGGTCCGGTAGCCGGCCGGCATTGTTCACGCGCAAACTTCCCCGTCGTGTCCGGCCTAGTCGTGCCTTATCCGCTACCGTGCGGAATAGCGCGCTGATTCCAAATCTGTCCTCGAGTAGCAAATTGGAGCTCGTTGTGACTCATGAGATTCTCTTTTGCCTGTTTTTGGTCTTTCCACCGTCACCCTGCGGTGCATTTCCGTCGCCGAAGGTCCTCGGACAGGCCCGTAACTGCTAGGGAACAATTCGAGCTGGACGGTGAATCCGTTAGGTCCGGTCTGTGGCAGTACGCCACGTACCTATCCATTTAGCTGGACCATCACGGTGTGTCACGTGACTATTTAAAGGGAGTGTGCCTACTCACATCGCTTAGTTGGGGTTATTGACACTGGTCTATAGAACACAATTTTCTGAATTGAACCACTACATCATTTCTCCAGATTCACCCTAGTTGCTGAGATATTCAAAGACTCCAGGAATTTGCTTGGGAGCAAAAAGTTATCGGGTAGACTCCAGATGGCTTCCCACTACTAAAAGCACTGCAACTATCGATTACACTGCTAGCATATCGTTATCACCGGCCAATAGCAATTCGAACAAACAGCTCGTGTGCGCTGATAGCAGCTGCCGAACAACAGAGCCTGGGCGGCCATCATGCTTGCATGCATCATGCTTGTCTTAGGTGCGTCGTTCACGTATCAATTTGTTACCTCTGTTTACCTTCACCGTAGTGGGAATCGTTTTTTCGATATCGAAACGAAAAATAATCGAAAACAATATAAGTGAAAATTCAACTAAAGGGGCTCCAGATGTGAATTTCATCGTATCCAACCATCACAGCAATAGCTACTTATCGTAGGGAAAATAATTTTGACAGTTCAAAACAGTAGGCACACTCCCTTTAACCGGGCCACCGCCGTTTGTCACGTGACTGTTAACCCCTGCCACCGCGGTATGCCACGTGACTGTTGAGCCCGGCCACCGCGGTATGTCACGTGACTGTTGAGCCCGGCCACCGCGGTATGCCACGTGACTGTTTAGCTGGGCCACCGCTGTGTCACGTGACTGTTTAGCGTGGCCACGGCTGTGTCACGTGACCGTGACCGTGACGGTTTTGACGGATCTGCGCGGCTGTCCAGCCTGCCGGTCTGGCTGGCTGTCTGTCCGACTGCTGCATGGTCCGCTGCAACTGCACGCCCCCCCCTCCCGTCCCCCCCTCCCGTCCCCCCTCGCTGGACACGGCCGCAGCACAGTAGCCGTGTCCGTGTCGGCTGCAATGATCCCCGGTCCGTCCGCTGATGGGACGCTGCTGTAAATGACACCGGCGCGCCGGTGTCTGGAGGCGCCCAATTGACTGAATTCCGGCCACTTGTTTGATGGCACGCCGTGGTATACCAGTGCTGCACGTGACGCGTGGCGGCGCCGGCGCAGGCACGGGGACGGACACGTGACAAAATCGATTATCTGCTGAACTAATTGCTGCCCGGTAGCCCGGTAGCTAGGGAGTTAGGACTTTCCCGCTGTATCCCCATAGGTTTGGATCATCCAGGCATATCCTTTCATTTCCTCCCATCCCGATATACGCCAGCCAGGGGAGTATCATCTCTGTTTTTCCAAGCGGACATCCGACCGCACGCTCCTTTTGATGCGATTCTGGTTTCCGCGGCGTAGCGGTCTCCCGAAGCAAGTCCTGTCCAGTGTATACACGGCCTCCGTGTCGGGCGGATCATTCCGGCTCCGAGAACCGCGAGGCGCCGGTGAATTCAATGATATCATACCCGGTATGAGGTCACTCCTTCCGATCCTGAATTCCCATTGCTTTGCAGCGGAAGTAGGCGGAGCCTGTACTGCAGTATGACATCACTTCTGCTCAGCCGGCCGAGCAAAGGCCGCGAGATTCGGCTGTTTCGGCCGTCCCACTCTTGACCTCTGGCCTGGCGCGTGCCCGGCGCTCCGGCGTCCACCAATCACATCGCCGGATGTCGCCCTCTGCCCCATGAACACCATTTATTTGCTCTCCATCGCTGAAATAATCCGAGCGCGGTATAAATACACGTATGACGTCGGTGGTGTGACGTCACAGCGTGCTGGGCGCTGATTGGCCGCCGACGGTTCGATAGCGGCCCATTCATGCGGCCGTATAGTGTGTAGCGCGGCGAGCCGTCGGCCAGTCTTGTACTGTCGCTGGCGGAGAGAGGTGCGGGCACGTCCGCTCGTCGTGACCCAGAGCGCCGCTGGTCGACAGGTGCCTCCCACATCGCGGCCAAGATGATCATGGACGGTGGCGAGCTGGCGGCGGTGCCTAGCCTGGCCGACACGCACTTCAGCCTGCTGGGCTTCGACAGCTGTAAGGAGCCGTTCTCACCCTCGCTGAGCCCCAGCCATCTGCCCGACCCGGGCAGCCTCAACACGCCGGCCACCGCCGGATCAGATATACCGTCATTCTTCAGCAGCTTCCCAACTATCGGCACAGGTCAGTACAGCTCTGTATTGCTCGACGCCTTTGGCGAGCTGGGGTATAATGTAGCCGCGGCTGCTGCCGCGCTGTTTGCTTGCGGGTCTGTTTGTTTTTGTACAGTCGCTTGATTATAAATATGGGAGTAAATAATTTAATTTAACTGTGTTTAGTTTAATCTCTTCACAGACGTTGTTGTGTTTACTTTTATGAGTGAAACACGTCTCCACATGTTTTTTTTTGTCATTGCACATTGTTGCTGACAATGTTTATTTGTATTTGTATACATACATTACTTTCGCCACATTTTGATAATTAAACATTCCCTTTCTATGGAGTTTGTGTGACTATTGTGTTTCGAGTTGTTTCTCTAAAACAGCTGGAACTGCTTGCGTAACTTGTACAAAATGTGTTGTCAGCATGCCACACTGAGTGAGCTCTGTCCTCATTGTGATACCTTCTTTGAACAATTATCATTCTAAGCATCCATATTTAGCTAGTAATTAACAACTGTAATATGTTAGTGTGATGTTTTGGAACTTAATAACAACGTTATGTGAATGATAAAATTAATACACCTTTGCATGCCAATTAGACACTTTTAACGTATAAGTTCTACATGGTCATGTTCTAGATTTAGAAGGTAAACGATAGAAGGTAAGATTTCGACGGTAAAATGCTTGTGACAAATTTCACAATTCATCGGGAATAAAAAAAAAATAACTGGACAGTGGACACCCATAAATGATCATGATGGTACGACACAAATTTGGCAGAGTAAAAGTATGGATTGGCGCAGGAATTTTTAGTTATATTTTACTGTGGGTATTATATTTTGTCCTATGTAACAAATTTATGTAATAATTGGATTAGCATTTCATCATCCATTAACGAATGTTTGACAATCATTGGATGTTAAACGCACGGTTTCAACATTGATAAGAATCACAAATAACTGCTATATATTTAGGTAATAACAAATACCATATACGCTGCAAAATGGCTGGTTAGTAATGGATTAATTACTTTTATTCGAATTTGTTGGAAATCATAGGTGCTGAGGGCGCCGTGATTTAGAAAAAACCCTCAATAACTGAATTTTAAAACATCAACAAAATAATAACAAATATCTTCAACGTCCTTTAGACCTTTGCACAGCCGCCCTGCGCCCTTCTGCGCACAAACTATTTAAATGGAATCATTCGATCCGTTTAAAGCAAACGGTCGTTGCTCCTGATCTCGCACACCAATACCAGTGTTACTGTTCTACGGATCAGAACCGATTTCGGCAGGACTTCTAACGTCATGCTCCGTCCATTGATCTCGCTCTCCATGAACCGAGCTCTCCATGAACCGAGCGGACCGGGCTGGCCGGCCGGGCCGGTCGGTCGGTTGGCCAACTCGGCCGTCGGAAGCAGCGTCAGAGGCGGCGGCGTGCGGCGGGGTGGCCGACGTCGCAGGCGACGCGACGCGTGCAACCGCCGGTCTCCAGGTGGCCTGCTGTGACGTCAGAGCCGCACGTGACGTCCGCCATCGATCCGTTGACGAAGCGCTGGCGGCGGTCTGCCCGCGGCCACAGGTGCCGCCTCCGTCAATGCCGGCGCGCGGCGACCTTGCGTCGTTGACGGACGGCCGCTCGATGCCGTGTTGACGAAGCAGCTGCGGGGTCAACGGGATCGAAGACGGCGCCGCGCCCCCACCGCGCCCCCACCGCGCCGGCGCGCGCCAGGCCGGTGACCGTTGGCAGTTGACCGAGACGCCCGGCCGGCCGCCGCCAACGGCCAACCGGCTGACCGGTGCCTCCCCTTTAGTGTTTATGACCCCCTCCCAGTGGCCTTGCAGCACAGCCTGGCCCCTCTGGGCGGGTCATTGGGTCGTGGCACGCGCCGTTCCCACGCAGGCTCCCGCGCCCCCTCCACGGCGCGCCGCTCCGTCTGCCGGCGGCCACACACGCGCCCTGTATGGTCAAGTGCCCGCTCGTGCGACGTCATACAGCGTCACACTCATGACGCGCGCCAGTCACGCTCCGCCTGGCCGCCGCCAAACTACGCGTGACGTCAGTGTGACGTCACCCGATGAGCTCACGGCGGCGGCGGCTGATTGGCGGGCGGTGACGTTAGACGCGCCGCGGGTTGCCGTGCGGCCGGCCGGCCTTGGGCACCGTTGCCGACCGACCACCTGTTTGCAAACCGACAAATATCGCCATGAGCTGACCAAATATGAGCGGGATGGCTGCGGAGGGAGGCGTGTTACCGTGGCGCGGGTCGGGGTGCGTGGGACCCGGGTCCGGTAGCAGCACGGCCGGCCGGACAGAGGCGGTTTTGCGGCAGCGTGTCCGCCTCTCGCCGCCGTAATGACCGGGTCCGCCTCGGGTGTGCCGCGCCGCGCGCCGCTGCGTGTGTGCGTGTCTGTCGGCCGGGCGGCGGTGTTTGGCGGATGGAGGTCGCGCCGCGGAGCGCCGCTCACAGCCGCTCAATCGAAACAGACATGCACCCGGCGCGAGAGCAAACACTTCCATCGCGCCGGTGTGCCATTAAGCTGTCGACGTGAACCGGCGCCGCGCTGCGTCGCAAGTGTCGCCTCGCGCCGCCGCCGCCGCGCCATAATACACTGTAATCGCCGGTCATTAAACTGATCGTTTGTCGCCGGCGGTTTTTGCGGCATGTTTTAGCGGTGCGACGCGTCGGCAATAAATTCACATCTGGCCGGCTCGAGCGCTTCATTTATAATCGACGGATAAAAACTGGCGTCGCGGCGCTAGCAGCCTCGCTCGCCTCTCGCCGGACGGCGCAGAGCGCGGTGTCCGTGTCGGCTACACGAGCTCAGCCGACACTGACTGATGCAGCCGACGCTGACTGATGGAGAGTGCAGACTCCTCCGCGCCACACCACGGCGTCAGAAATTCCCACGGGTGGCTCTCCGGCGCCTCAGCTCAGCCGGTTCTCCACACACCGGACAATGGCACCGTCAGCCGGACGCGCCGGGGATCGGAAACGGCCGCCGACCTTTCTCCTTCCTCGGCGGTGCAGCGGCGCATCGCCAGCCGGGCCGTCCGCTTTAGTCTTGACCGTGATGGTGACCTCGTCGGTGCGGCGGCGGCGGTCGATGCCGTGACGTCAGAGGGGGTGGCCGCGGCCAATCTATATGGAGACGGGCTCTGGAAATAGCGGTGCCGGTTATAGTCGGGTGGTGCCGGCGCCGGCGCGCTCCGTCCGGCATCGTCGGCTCCGGCGAGACCGGCTGTTTCAGATCGGACGGGCTAAATCGGTCCGACCGCCGGCTCATGGACGTATTTATAGCGGCTGCCGGCGCCAGTCAGGTGTGTGCGCAGGCCACGCGACAGATGGGAGGCAATCAGCCGGCGGCGGCACTCTCGCGTCGCCCCGCCGAACCGGGGAGCTGCCGCGAAAGCTACCCCACGCGCGGAGTGCAGAGAACGGCGCAGCAGCGCGACACCGCGCGGTACTCCGAGAGTGCGACGCAGATGTGACGCCGACGGCCCTGCAATCTGACAGCGCTCCCCCGCCGCTCTGCCGGTGGGGGAGGGGGCACAGGTCAATCCACCGGCCAGGCCGCGTCGACAGCCCTGATGTCACCGCGCCGCGCGCGAAAAACGGCGCTGCGGCTGACGCTGCGCAGGGGCGCTTTTTGCGGCACGCGGTCAGCCTGATTGAAAGAGGGACAGAGGCGCGCGGATTGACGCCGTCCGTCGCGGCCGGCGCAGTCGTGTCTGCCTGACAACGGCGCCGGGCGCAGTTATATCTCCCTGCCGCTCCGACCGTGAGAGGAGACCGCGCCGGGAACGCCGCGCTGCCGAGAGACCGCGCCGGGAACGCCACGCTGCCGAGCGGCCGCGCCAGCTCTGTCGCTAGGTAGCGGTCGGCGCGCGTGGCGTGCTCCGAACACCCGCACACGTGTGCACTGTTTATGCTGAGACAAACTATCACCCTGCCAACAAGCTGCTATGCGGCCTCTGACGTCATTTAGCAGCTGGCGATGTTTAGGAGAAAAATAAAAGCGAAATAATCCTATTTTTGCGCAATATCCAACACTCGCAATATCCAACACTCCCGAGTACACATGTGTCGTCCTTTTATCTAATTGACACTTCAGATTTCAGGTTTCTGCAATGTTCAGCTAAAGAAACCCATACGCCCTCTATCGTGTAAATACTCCACGGTACTTATTAGCTATATCGCCTCTGCACACTGAGCGGACCTGCTCGCCCTTGCTGACGAGGTCCTCTCTCTCTCCTGTTACAGCGGACGCCTGTACGTCCGTGACCGGCAGTCCGGCCGTCAGCTGTTCCAGTCACGAGGAGCCAGCCGAGCCCGCGGCCGCCAGCAGTCCGGCGCCCAGCAGTCCGGCGCCCTCGCACGCCTCCTCCACGCCGGCCGCGCCGTCGGCGGCCAGCCCACAGGCGGCTATGTTCCCGTCGCAGCACCAGGCGCCCGGCGGCACCACCGACCACCAGCGGCTCAGCTACCGGGCCGCCTTCACCTCGGCGCCAGGAGCCGAGCAGGCGCCGCCGCCGCCGGCGCCCGGCGCGCCCGCCCTCGGCTCGTGGCTCTTCACGCCTCTCTTCTCGCTGTTCGGCCAGCAGCCGATGACCGACCAGGCTGGCCAGCAGGCGCTGTTCCAGCAGCAGCAGCAGCAACATCAGCAGCAGCAGCAGCAGCAACAGCAACAGCAACAGCAGCAGCAACAGCAACAACAGCAGCAGCAGCAGGCGCAGTTTGAACAGTTCGGCGCGGTGCCGGGTAGTGACCTGCTGTTCGACCCGACCGGCAGCTACGCGCTGAAGCAGCCAGCCGGCTTCGGTGGCTGCGCCGGTGTCGTCAGCTCGGCCGGCGTGACCCCGCCGCTGCCGCCGCAGCAGTGGCCGGCGCCCGCCTTCGGCGCCACCCTCGACTACGGCGCCGGCGCGGCGTCGGCGGCCGGCCCCTCGGGTGTGCTGCCGGTGGTGCCCAAACAGGAGCCGTTCACCAGCGAGTCACAGCTGGCCGAGTACTCCCCCTCCACCAGCAAGGGCCACGAGATCCTGTCTCAGGTCTACCAGCAGATGCCGCTGCCGCTGAAACTGCTGCCCGTCAAGCAGCGCAAGTACGCGAACCGGCCGAGCAAGACGCCGCCCAGCGAGCGGCCGTACGCCTGCCCGGTGGACACGTGCAAGGGCCGATTCTCGCGCTCCGACGAGCTGACGCGTCACATCCGGATTCACACAGGCCAGAAGCCATTCCAGTGTCGCATCTGCATGCGCGCCTTCTCCCGCTCGGACCACCTGACCACACACATCCGCACGCACACGGGCGAAAAGCCGTTCTCGTGCGAGGTGTGTGGCCGCAAGTTCGCCCGCTCCGACGAGAAGAAGCGACACGCCAAGGTGCACACCAAGCAGAAGATGAAGCGTGAGCCGCGCTCGGGCGGTGGCTGCGGCGGTGCGGCCGGCGGTGCGGCCGGCGGCGCGGCGCGCGGCACCCTCTCACACACGGCCACGTCGCAGGACTCGGCCGGCAGCCGGCCGCCGTTGTGAGCCGCGAGGCCGAGGTGGCCGCTGGCCGCTGTGCTTCTAGTCCGACCCCGCGTCGTTTTGTGATATTGGCGGGCGGCGTCGCGGCCGCGGCACACGCTACCTGGGAGTACAAAGGGCCGGCGGCTGCGGCGGGGCGCCGCGACGCGCGCGCGGATACTACGAGGTCAGCTTTAACTGGTGGCGGCGCGGCCGGGCGGGCCGGCCGGGGCGGAATCTCAGCCGCGGCCCGTCGGTCAGCCAGCGGGCACGCCACCGCCCCACTGCCGCCGGCCGACTCGCGCCATCTCGCACATTTTCGGGGGCAGGGGCGCGGCCGGGCCCCCGCGGCGCCGGTCCGCCGGCCGTCACGGGGCAGCATGGCTCAGCTTGGGGCGAGAGGCTGGGGCTGACTCAGCGGGCTGAGAGCCGTTACTGCTGCTGCGGCGCAGGCTGGGTAGACGGGGGGAGTCGGCAGGGCCAGGCTGCGCTCCTGCCCCGCCCTCACGACCTGGCGGCTCGCGATGCGGTTGTACCGCTGATTCCAAACGCCCGACATCATATATAAACTCGCCGTTCACGCGCTATCATGATCGTTGATGTACCTTGTTACTGTTCTTATATAAATGCTTTTTGCTTCTATGTGACCTGACATGGCAAGTGCCGACTTTTGGGGATCGTGCGTGGATGGACAGAGGGACGTGTTGTCATGGCAACGCACGCGCACACCGAACATCGAGGGACGGTATCTACGGTATATGTAGAAATTAACCCGACTGGGTGAACTGTCGTCGTTTTGAGAGGCAGAGGCGTAACCACGTAACACCACCAGTATTGACATTACGCCGACTAGGTGGCAAAACATGTTTAGTTGATAGTAATTTATTTTTGCTGCTATGTCTTGATGTGATGTAAAATATGTTACATGACTAATACATTTTAATGACTATTTGAGCATTTTCAAGGAGCCTTCTTAAATTTCCAGGGAATTGTAAACAGGCGACGCTCAAGAGGTGACTTATCCCAAGGCTATATAACAAGGTAGGCCATTCCGGCAAAAAATGGTCTCAAGTCTGATTGGTCGATGGTCGTGACGTCAACGGTACATGACTTTTGCTAGCCGGCATGATCAGCGTGCAAAATCCCATTGGGATCCCCCCTCTAACTAAACAATAAAAAGGCTAGCAAGGCGCAGAAAACAGTTTTCGAAAGCTCTCTACCAGGCCATTCGAAGTTATTTCGGGTATTATTTGACTCAGGTAAATATTGAGGTCACCAGAGGTCATCAAAGGTCACATTTTCCAAGTGAAGGACTTTGCTATAGACACCCCCAAATATCTTGGGAACTATGAAACTTAGTAAGAAACAGAAAATAGGAATTGAAAGCTCATAAAATTTACAATCGACATAACTGTACCCAAATTTAAGCTCAGTTCAATATTTAAGGCCCCAGAGGCCACGAAAGGTCACGTGGACATTTTTTCCAAAACGTTATGTATAAATAACTTTTTATTAGTTAGACATATAGCAGTAATTTTAACACCATTGTGTTTTTCTCGTAAAGGCACTTCGAAACAAAATATTAATGGTGACTTGGTTAGGTTAACTTCAAAATTTTACCTCAGGTCAAGATCATTTAGTGACCCAGGTAGATTATGTTGCATATGGGGCGACGTGACTCGACGCGACAAACACAGTGGTATCATTTACACGTCTCTATCTGTATTCTATCAAGAGTTATTCGCAAAAAGATCCTAGTGACCTGAAATGACCTCAGCCGACTTTGCAGAGATCACTGAGCAACAATTGCATCTGGATCATCCAAAATAAGCTCAAATAGCATGATTCTGAAAGAATTGGCCTGATCCAATGCATATTTTCTGAAGAAGAAACATTTGTATATTTTCCCATTGGCTTATAATGGGGAGGTCACAAAATTGACCTGACCTAAGGGCTTAGGTAACCGATACAAACAAATCCGAGATAAACAAATTGTAGGTACTTATGACCTTATGAAATCATGCAAGTTTCAAATTTATCAGACAAACACTGGCTATGGCACAACCACAAACATTTTTGAGGTAAGGTCACTCATAGGCGTACACAAGGGGGGCAAACGGGGCAATTGCCTTCCCCTTGTAGGTCGGAACGTGCCCCCTTTGGTCGAAAAAATGAATGATTTTTTGATTTTTTTTAGAGAAAAATGGTGAAAATATGCCCTTTTTAAAATATAGTGGGCCAAATCCAGCGGTTTTTTTTTTTTGGGGGGGGGGGTAACTTTATGCCTCCCTCAGCAAAAATGTCCCCCTCCTGGAGTGAATCCTGGGTACGCTACTGAGGTCACTTGACGTGACATGGTGACCTGACTTGAGACGATCTGAAGTTAAAACTTTCACACAAAAAGGGCAATTGATGCACACATGGCCGTGCCAAATTTGGCGGCGCTGCGCGCCGCTGTTTTCTCGCTATTCTCGAAAAATATCAGGACTGGCAAAGTGACACCCCCACCAGATCTCCTCGGATTTAGGCCTCTATATTTTGCGAGGCCTCTAAATGGTCGCAAAAACTTCTGACAGGTTCATGTTGAAGTCTCAGGCCTTCCGATGGCCCCCTTAGGGCTACCGAGGGCCCTCGTCAGGCCGACTGAGGGCCTTCCCCTCAGGCTGGCTAGGGGCACCTCGGGGACCTGTCAACTTCTTGAAGGCCCCTCTTACAAATTTATTGGGGGGGGGGCAAAATCATATGTTTGACCCCCCAACTTCTTGAGTGTGTGTGTGTGTGTGGGGGGGGGGGGGGGGGGGGCAACTGTCCCCCCTCTTCTGCCGCCACTGTGTGAAGGTGATTAGACGCTGGTGGAACGGCAATCGAACGGAGTCATTTTGACCACCGCTGAGGTTTTTCGAGAATAGCGCGAAAACGGCGGCGTGCAGCGTCGCCAAATTTGACACGGCTATTTGGGCATCAATTAACCACATTGTGTGAAAGTTTTAACTTCAGGTCGTCTCAAGTCAGGTCACGTCAAGTGACCTTACCTCCAAAAATGTTTGTGATCGTGCCAAATCCACAGTGTTTGTTCGATAAATTTGGAACTTGCAGGGTTTCATAAGGTCATAAGTACCTACAATTCGTTCATCTCCGATTTTTGTTTGTATTGGCGACCTATGGTCAGGTCAATTAATTTCGTGACCTCCCCATTGTATGACAATGGGAAAATATACAGATGCTTCCTTTTCAGAGAATATGCATTGGATCAGGCAAATTCTTTCAGAATCATGTTATTTTAGATAATTATTGATGACCCAGGTGCAATTGTTGCTCAGTGATCTCTACAAGGTCGGCTGAGGTCATCTCAGGTCACCAGGACCTTTTTGCTAATAACTCTGGATAAAACAAAGATAGAGACGTGCAAATGGTACCACTGTGTTTGTCGCGTCGAGTTGCGTCGCCTAATATGCAACATGACCTACCTGCGTCACCAAATGACGTTGACCTGAGGTCAAATTTTGAAGTTGACCTAACCAGGTCACCATTAATATTTTGTTTCGAAGTACCTTTACGAGACAAACACGATGGTGTTCAAATTACTGCTAACCAATAACAGTTATTTGTACAAAACGTTTTGGAAAAATGTCCTTGTGACCTTTCGTGACCTCAGGAGCCGAAACTATTGACCTGAGCTTAAATTTGATTACAGGTATGTCTATTTTTAATTTTCATCAGGTTTCGATTGTTTTTTCCCGTTTCTTATCAGGTTTCATAGTTCCCAATATATGTGGGAGTTTCTAGAGCAAAGTCCTTCACTTGGAAAATGTGACCTTTGATGACCTCTGGTGACCTCAATATTGACCTGAATCAAATAATACCTAAGTAACTTCGAATGGCCTTGTAGAGAGCTTTCAAATACTGTTGTCTGCGTCTTGCTAGCCTTTTTAGTTTTTGAGTTAGAGGGGGAGATCCCAATGGGATTTTGCACGCTGATCATGCCGGCTTGCAAAAGTCATGTACCGTTGACGTCACGGCCAATCAGAGGCTGATATTGGATGGGACCCTCCAGCGTAATGCTGAAGGTGCCGGAGTGAGCCCCCTGACTTATCCCAAGAAAACGAATCAATCGGTACAAGGCTGAGACACTAGACACGGCACAATGCGTAACAAACTATACAGAGCTGTTGAACATTGGCAGAGCAGCCAACACAAACATATTTTCTAGGGACATGTTCTATGCCATAGATAACATGAACTACCAGGATTGGACACTCGAAATTTGTCATTTGCAATAAGAGGCCACTTTTTTCTACGGTTGTATTGGAAACACCGAACTTTGCACAGCTCTCCTGTTTGACCTGTACGCCTGAGAACGACGAGGTATTCAGAACCGGACAACTGCCACACTGCTGAGATCATCCGTAGCTCATTTTTAGGAAAAGGTTTCACAAGTGGCTCGTGAAACGCTCGAGAATCCAGCAGTGCTGCATAGCCTCCGCAGGAAGATGCTATTAGACTGCATCATCATTTAAGAGAGCAAAAATTGAGTTGCATATTGCAGAATGGTGATGAAAAATGTGTTGAAATGGTGTTGCAGAACGGTGTTGCTACCTACAGGTCATGCAGGACTATTCGTGGACACGATTGAAGCGTCATGTCTCCTTTATACGGAACACTTTTTGTTTGCTCGAATTTTAGTTACTGTGTGACGTTATGCTGTCGATTCTGTTTGCCATGAGATTTCGGTGCCAACATTTTAAATTCATACCGACAGGGGCGCAGCCAGGGGGGGGGGGGGGGCTATGGGGCTAAACACCCCCCCCCCGTCGCGGCTCAGAGGGGTCCATCTCGGGTCTGAAAGGAGCCCATCGTGAACTCAGAAAGGGCCCATTTCAGGCCTGATAAAACCAAATTTAGCCTCAGAAAGCGAGCATCTCAGGTCTAGAAAAGGCCCATCTCAGCTCTCAGGCCCTGGAAGGGCCCATCTTAAGTCCGGAGAGGGCCCATCTTGCGCTCAGAAAGGGCCCATCTCATGCCTGGAAAGGGCCCATTTTAGGCTCCGAATGGTCCCATCTTAGGCTCAGAATGGGCCCATCTCAGATTTTGAAAGGGCCCATCGTGAACTCGGAAAAGGCCCATCTCAGGTTTGGAAAGGGCCCATCTTAAACTCAGAAAGGGCCCATCTCAGGTCTGGAAAGAGCCCATTTTAGGCTCTGAATGGGTTCATCTTAGACTCACAATGGGCCCATTTTAGGCTCTGAATTGGCCCATCTCAGGTTTTGAAAGGGCCCATCGTGAACTCACAAAGGGCCCATCTCAGGTCTGGAGAAGGCCCATCTTAGGCTCAGAATGGGCTGGTCTAAGGTTTTGAAAGGGCCCATCATGGATTCAGAAAGGGTCCGTCTCAGGTCTGAAAAAGGCTCTTTTTAGGCTTTGAACGTGAGCAGCCTGCATCTCAGGTCCGGAAAAGGCCCATCTCTGTTCTTAAGCCCGGGACGAGCCCATCTCAGATCCGGTGAGGGGCCCATCTTAGGCTCAGAAAGGGCCCATCTCAGGTCTGGAAAGGGCCCATCTTAGGCTCAGAATGGGCCGGTCTCAGGTTTTTAAAGGGCACAACGTGAATTCAGAAAGGGTCCGTCTCAGGTCTAAAAAGGGCCCATTTTAGGCTTTGAAAGTGGGCAGCCTGCATCTCAGGTCCGGAAAAGGCCCATTTCTGATCTTAGGCCCGGGAAGGGCCCATCTCAGATCCGGAGAGGCCGAGAGGGACCCATCTTAGGCTCAGAAAGGGCCCATCTCAGGTCTGGAAAGGGCCCATCTTAGGCTCAGAATGGGCCGGTCTCAGGGTTTGAAAGGGCTCATCGTGAACTCAGAAAGGGACCGTCTCAGGTCTGAAAAGGGCCCATTTTAGGCTTTGAAAGTGCCTTCATCTCAGGTCCGGAAAAGGCCCATCTCTGCTCTTAGGCCCGGGAAGGGCCCATCTCAGATCCGGAGAAGGGCCCATCTTAGGCTCAGAAGGGCCCATCTCAGGTCTGGAAAGGGCCCATCTTAGGCTCAGAATGGGTCAGTCTCAGGTTTTGAAAGGGCCCATCGTGAATTCAGACAGGGCCCGTCTCAGGTCTGAAAAGGGCCAATTTTAGGTTTTGAAAGTGAGCAGCCTGCATCTCAGGTCCGGAAAAGGCCCATCTCTGCTCTTAGGCCCGGGAAGGGCCCATCTCAGATCCGGAGAGGGGCCATCTTAGGCTCAGAAAGGGCCCATTTCAGGTCTGGAAAGGGCCGATCTTAGGCTGTGAATGGGCCCGTCTTAAGCTCAGAATGGGCCCATCTCAGGTTTTGAAAGAGTCCATCGTAAACTCAGAAAGTTGGTAGAGCGTCTGACTCGGAATCCAAGGGTTCCGGGTTCGAGTCTGGCTACTGGCGCAAGTCATTCGGTTCCCCGGAGGGGAGTGGGTCTCAGGTCTGGAAAGGGTCCTTTAGGCTTTGAAAATGAGCATCTCAGTTCCGGAAAAGACCCATGTCCGCTCTTAGGCCAGGTAAGGGCCCATCTTAGGTCCAGAGAAGGCCCATATAATTTGGCCCTGAAAGGAAAAAAGGTCTGGAGAGTACTGGGAAGGGCCTATTCTTGAGCTGGAGAAGGACCGTTTCGGTAAATTCGGCCCAGAAAGGTCCCATGGCTGGTTAGGGCTCATCTTACCCTTGAACCAAGACATGGCATGGTCAATGATGGCTCACATGCAGACCAGAAAGGGCCCATCTCAGATCTGGAAAGGGCCCATCAAAGTCGTAGAAAGCCCCCCCCCCCCCCCCTGTCTTGAGTTTGGGAATAGTCCAATTTAGGCCCGGAAAGGGCCCATCTCGGTCTGGAAAAAGCAAATCAGAGGTCTTGAAAGGACCCATCTTTAGACCAGAAAAGGACCATCATCGGCTCAAATTCCTGATGCCTCAGAAAGCTGCCCATCTGGCATCTCGGGGGCGGAGAGGGGGGGGGGGACAAAGGCCCATTTTGCTCAAATTGAAGGGAAAATGTCCCCTGCCCCCGGCCCCGGGCGTAGTGGGTTACATTAACCATACGGCGTCAGGAGTCAGCAGTGTACTGGGGCATTGACAAAAAATATTAATAAATTCAATACAAATGAGTTGAGGTAGAACAAAACTCTTGGTCGAATGAATCCTGATTTTTCTAGATTTGTATGAGGGGTTTTGGTAATTGGTGGTATATAGTAGTGGCGGAGGCGGGGGAGGGGGCAGGAGGGACAAGTTGTCCCCCAACTCCAGCCGAATTGAACATTAACCCGCCATTGACGGGGGGGGGGGGGGGGGGGGGGGCTTAACGCCCCCTGATAAATTTGCGTACTAGCTAAAAAAAACAAACAATAGCGCTATCAACGTGAAACTTCGGGTACTTTCTTCTAAATCACGTGTACGTCTTTTGTGGAAAATAAAGCAACTTTGTGGAACAAATTTCGAGTTATATAGAATTTAGTGACGTCACTACACCAAAATCAGCTAAAATGTAACAGACCGTACAAATGCCATATTTTTTTTAGAAAAATGCAATCCAAAAACGTCAAAAGATAGAAAATTACAAGGGCATAGCTATATCGGATTAAAAAAAAGTATTTTGACCCAAAAAAAAAAATTAAAATGGGGGAAAATGCCCACAAAATAAAATTTGTCGAAGTTATTAAAAAAGCCGGAATATAGGTCGGAGAACCACATATGGGAAACTACCATACCAAATTTCAGAATGATATCACCATTGTTGACTGACTTATGGCATCTAAAGTAGGGATAATTCATGACGTCATATTTAACAATTGTGTTGTTTGGCTTGTATTGACCAGATACAGACAAATCAATGGCACCACTGTATTTCGGAGACAAAACTAGTCTAGAAACATGCCTTTGTTATTTACATTGACCAATTTTAAATTTTGACCTTCAGTGACCCGAACTTGACCTGAACTTGACATTAACTACACGTAAATGAAGTCAGGTGGTAAAATGACTATCACTATCGAACTATACGTGGAAAATAAGTAATAAAATATGTGTTGCATGACTTTCGTAGATATTTTGAGCATAGTGACCTTTTGTGACCTGACCTTGACCTTGGCCAACAATCTCACTTTAGCTCATGCGGAATGTGTACCATACCTTTGGCAGGACTTTGCGTGATTATGGTCGTAATCGAAGGCTTTGGATGGAAAGTATGGCCCATAAACTCAAATACGTCGATTTTGACTTTTGACCTGACCGTGACCTGACATTGGACCTCACTTTGACATTTTTGAGTATGCTTCAGATTCATCTTATTGAGAGATTTCGATTGACGCATTGCGCGTCTCGCAGCGATCATTGGTTCAGAAGATAACCAGGGGGGGGGGCGTTTAACGCCCCCCCCCCTATTCAATGGCGTTCTGCTGAGACCCCAGTCAATGCCGGGGTAACCTTTTGGCGTTGCATGCAAATAATTTACTTCCAAAAATCAACTCCCCCCTAACTATGAAGAGCTTTCGCCGCCCCTGATGTTGTCACCCCCTCTGCCCCTTCTCTTGCCAGACCCCACGACATCACTAGCGGATCCAGGGGGGGGGGGGGGCAATGCGGCAATACGTCGCCACTGCCCACAGACAAAATAAAATTACTAAGGACATATCCAAGTACACATGTACTTTAACCCTCGATCTACGGGAGCTTTGTTCACCTTCGCCCTACGGGGGGCTGTCAGACCCCACTGTTAACTTCCAAACCAAGCAACTTAGAGCAACGCGGTAAGAACCAGCATGTTGCCTGTCATAAGGGGAATCTAACAGTACGCTATTTTTAGGCTTCAGGTCAACCGGTGACCTTCCAGGTCAAGTGAATGACCTCGGATTTACCACGTCCAGAACAGATATTTTGCTTTTAAAAAACCCTCAAAATTAGAAATTAATTAATGTAAATAAAATCATGTCCCTAGACCAGTTTTGGCTCAAAAATACAGAAAAGGTAATTATTTGGTCGTATCTTGTCAAAAAAAAGTCAAAAAAGTTATAAAAAAATGACGTCATGAATTTCTTACACTTAGGGAGCCATCACTCAGTCAAAAATGCAGATATTGGTTTGAAATTTGGTATGGGTATTCTCCATATTCAGTTCTCTCACAAATATTCCGATTTTTTAACATCTTTGAAAATTTTGATTTTGTTGGGATTTTTGCCAAACAATAATTTTTATATTTTATTTTAGGGGCCAAAAACCAAAAATATTGCAAATCCGATATTGCAATTTTAAAGAGAATGCCATTTTGTTTCTTTGGTGACTTGTATTTGCAATTTCCTTCAAAACTCTGTTTTCTACCATTTTTCAAATATTTATAGTTTTTCCACCAACATGACGTCATCAAAACATGATTATCTCCCTAACTACTTAACCAATTTCAATTAAATTTAAACAGCATACGTATAATTGTTGTCAACTCAGCCACCCAAAATTTCAGCAAGATGCGCAGCATATATAAGAAGTTATTCGAGCAAAACCTCAAGTGGGGGGGGGGGCCTGTCAGGCCCCCGTAGGGCGAGGGTTAACATGGGACCATATTAAGGATGGATGAAAATGTTTTTTTTTTAAATTACCTACAATACAAAAAAACAGTGATTTTTTTTTTTCAAATGAAAATTACAAACAAATTCATGTTTTTTTGTTGTTGTTGTTTTTTTTGGGGGGGGGGGGAAGGGGGGCATCAGCCAATGCTAAGGGGCCCACTTCGGTTAGAACCCCCCCCCCCCCCGTCGCAAAATCGTGACTGCGCCCCTGCATACATACAAATGACCATGTTCTGCGATCATATATTTGTCCATATTATATAAAACTGATACTCGCGAGATCGAGCTGAACATTTGTTTCCTTCCCCAGCGTTCAGATTTTTGTAATCTCCGATAGCTTTCGCCTCTTGTCATCCGACGTTGTTCTCCTGGCCGCCATGGAGCACCAGGCTTAGCGTGAATCTTGCTGATGATATCCCGGATGACCGTGAAGTCAGCGTCATCGTCATCACACAACTCCAGCGTCAACTTTGTTTTTATTCATGTCAAATGACAGGGAGCAGCGTTAACGGTTGATTTCCCCCAAACTTCGTGTATAGATCAATGAGACAATGCTGATTCCAAAAATTAAGTCCATTTTGCGATAGCGATTGACCTTCTAGGTCAAATTTGAGATCAAAGGAAGTGAAACACGCTAGAGCTCAAAGTTACCGTTTTATTTGCTTTAAAATGGTCTCAAACGATTCCTTGGGTCAAAATCTAGCGTGAGCGGGACTTTCAGGTCCTGACCTTTAAGGTCAAATTTCAGGCCTTAACGGTCAGGACATGAAAGTATCGCTCATGTTGACCCAAGGAATCGTCTGAGACCATTTTAAAGCAAATCGGACGATAACTTTAGGCTGCAACGCGTTCCTCTTCGTTTGACCTCAAATTTGACCTAGAAGGTCAATCGCTATCGCAAAATGGACTTGATTTTTGGAATCAGCATGGTCTGATTGACCTATGCAAAGGGGCGGATCTTTTATATCTCTTTGGGAGGGCCCGAGCCCCACCAATGCTGAGCTGAGCCCCCCCCCCCCCCCAACGGTGCTCCGGGACCCCCCCAATGTTTTCCAACTTTGTGCCCCTCTAAAATTTCAAGGACTATCCTCCGTACTGTATGTTCTGTTTTTAATTTTTCGTATTTCATCATATCAAGATGCGATTCCATCTTAGGAGTATTCCATCTTAGAAGTATACGAACATTGTGATTCCATCTGCGACTGCTTTTCGATTAATGGGTAAGTTGGTAGCATGAATTCTCTTCTGCTAACAAGTCCGTAGATACAAGGTTCAAACATTCAGATTAGCGAATAGGAGGCCGGGAGTATGACGAATTAGTGATTGGAGTGCTCTATTTAAATGGTGTTCAATGGAATTTGTTGTAAATTTATTGTTTGCCTGAAATAAGGCTGATAGTTTATGCAGCCTTTTTTGCTCCCTGGTATTGCAACATACTAAATACTAAATATCCAACATCCGTGCTTAAAGGGAGTGTGCCTACTGTTTTGGAATGTCAAAAAATATTTTCATACGGTAAGTAGCTATTGGTTTGATTGTTGTATATTATTAAATTCACATCTGGAGCCCCTTTAGTTGAATTTTCACTTATATTGTTTTTTGCTTATTTTTTTCTCTCTCGATATGTATAAAATGATCGTACTATGGTGATGTTATGTAAAACGGCGCACATAAGACAATACAATTACGGTCACATCATGCAAGATAGAAAGACAAGTTTTGCACAGCACGTTCTTGCCACTGTGAACTTTATTATGTGCAAGTTTCGTAGCTCTAAATTGATATCTTCTTCAAAAAATGGCCATCGGCCATCATCGAAACGGCAATCATCGAAAAACATGATGGCTGTCCAGTTTATGTTCGGCTGCTGTTGTCAGCGTGCACGAGCTGTTTTGTTGAATTGCTATTGTCCGGTGCAAACAATATGCTAACAGTTTAATCAATAGTTGCAGTGCTTCTAGTAGCGGAAGCCCTCTGGTGTCTACCCGATAACTTTTTGCTCCCAGAAAGTTCCTGGAGTCTTTGGAATAGCTCAGCAACTAGGGCGAATCTGGAGAAACGAAGTCATGAGTCAATTCAGCAAATTATGTTCTATAGACCAGTGTCAATAACCCCAAATAAGCGATGTGAGTAGGCACAATCCCTTTAAATAATACTTTGATACGGAGGAACATCGAGGGGATCGTGCCATCAAAGGGCATCGGGTCATCGTGGCCGGGGAGGGGGGGGGGGGGCTAGGGGTCCATGGCTCTTCCAGGAGGTTAACCGAGGTCGGTCTGAGGGGTCCTTGGGTGACCTGACGAGCCCTCGGTCAATCTGAGCGAGCCTCGTTGGGCCTGGAGGGGAGCTCGATCGACCTGAGTGGGCACTCCGTCGACTTGAGGGAGTTTTTAGTCCACCCGATTGGGTTCCAGTCGGCCCAAGGAGACATTGTTTGGCCTGAGGGTTTCCCTGCCGGCCTGAGGGGGCATCTTTCGGCCTGATTGGCCTGAAAGCCCTCGATCTACTATAGGGGGGGGGGGGGGGGGCTGGGTCGGCTTGAGGGAACCTCGGCCGGCTTGAGGGGCCCTTGGTCGGCCTGAGAGGGCCCGGTGGGCCTGAGGAGCTCTTCTTCGGCCTGAGGGACCCTTGTCAGCCTGAGAGGGCCTCTGTCGGCCTCGGTCGGCCTGGATGGGAACTCAGTTTGCCTGAGGGGCCTGAGGTCAACTTTAGGGGCCCTCGATCGGCTTGAGGGAACCTCGGCCGTCTTGAGGGTGCCCTTGGTCGGCCTGAGGCGCTTTTGTTCGGCCTGAAAGTCTCTTTGTCGGCCTGAGGGACCCCTTGTCGGCAGGAGGGGGCCTCAGTCGGCCTGAGTGGCCCTCGGTATGCCTGATGGGACCTCGGTCGGCGTGAGGGGCCCTGAGTGGGCCTGAGAGACCTTCGGTTGGACTGAGTGGCTCTCGCTTGGCCTGAGTGGCCATCGGTATGCCTGAGGGTACCTCGGTCGGTGTGAGGGGGCCCTGAGTGGGCCTGAGGGACCCTCGTTTGACCTGAGAGGCCCTAGGTCAGCTTGAGGAGCCCTCAGTTGGCCTGAGTGACTCTCGTTCGGTCTGAGGGGACCAAATCCAGCGTGAATGTTTTTTTTTCGGTCTGGGGGTCCTTGGTCGGCATGAGGGGCTCTCAGGCGGCCTGAAGGGGCCATCGGTCTGTCTGAGGGGTCCTCTGATGGCCTTAGGGGGCTCTCGGTTGGCTTGAAGAGCCCTCGGTCGGCTTAGTCGACTTGAGAAGGCCCTTTTTCGGCCTAAGGTGCCTTCGGTCAGTTTGAGGTGCTTTTACGACCTGATAGGTCTTTGGTCAGCTTGATGAGGCCTTCGGTTGGCCTGAGGGGCCCTTAGTCGGCCTGAATGGCCCTTAGTCGGCCTAAGTGGCTCTTAGTCGGCCTGAGTGGCCCTCGGTCGGCCTATAGGGGTCCCTAGTGTGCCTGTGGGGCTCTTCTGTCGGCCTTAGGTGGCTCTCGGTCGACTTGAGGGGCCCTTGGTCGGCTTAAGGGGCCCTTGGTCGGGCTGAAGGAGAACTCAGTCAGCCTGAGGGGGCCATAGGTAGACTCCAGTGGCTCTTGCCAGGCCTGAGCGGGCCCCAGGCTGGTCTTAAAAGGCCATTGTCTAGGCCGGAAAGAACCCGGTTGTCTGAGAGGGGCCACAGTTGGTTTGAACAGTACTTTCCAGGTCTTAGAGCTTCTTGCTTCTTGTCGTTCTGAAATGACCTTTGTCATGCCTGAGAGGGCCCTATGCCTGTCTGAGAGGTCTGTTTACCAGTTTGAAAGGACCCTTAATCGTCCAAGGGGTGTGTGGGCACTTTTCCGGCCTAAGAGAGCCCTAGGTCCCTAAGAGAGGACCCTCCGCTTCTTTGAGAGGATCATCGGTCGACCAGAGATTACCACCGTCTGATCTGAGAGGGCCTTACGACTGTCTAAGAGGGCAATTATCAGACCTAAGAGGGCCCTGTGCAAATCTGAGAAAACTTTCGGTCATTTTGGAGAGCCCTTAAACTGGCTGAGAGAGCCATTGGTCGGTCAGAAGCAGTCTTGCAGACTCGGAGTCAAATCTGAGTCTATTGGAGGCGATAATTTTTGCCGGGGTTAGTCAGTTATAAATGTTGCGGACTCCGACTGGCATGTGCAAATTATGTATGATGAACGTGTTTTTTAGATGCATTTTTAATTGGCCACCGATGGCAATACTTCAACATTTAACGGCTTCGAAATTGTGTTGCTGTCCTTAAAAAAGAATGATGTGACCTGTCAGTGCTTACCTATGAATTTCAGTTAATTAGTAATTTATCAATTTTGTGGGCTGAAAGAAGGAAATTGGAAACAATGTTTTGGGTATTTTTCCTGTATGAAACGGACAAAATGGTTCCATCATTATTGTAATAATTATAATAGTTTTATAATTAATATATTATATAATAATTATACACTATATATGCATATATATAGTATTGGACATTTAGTTTCAACTTGAGTATTCGGCCGTTCGGCCCCCCAACCGATTTCATAAAGTTCCACCACTGCCTATACACGAAGTTTGGGGAAAATCAACCGTTAACGCTGCTCCCTGTCCTTTGACCTGAAATTTGACCTTAAAAGTCAGGACCTGAAAGTCTCGCTCACGCTAGATTTTGACCCAATTAATCGTTTGAGACCATTTTAAAGCAAATCGACGGTAACTATAGGCTGCAGGGCGTTCCCCTTCTTTTTACCTCAAATTTGACCTAGAAGGTCAATTGCTATCGCAAAATGGACTTTATTTTTTGGAATAAGCATGGTCTGATTGACCTACACATGAAGTTTGGGGGGAATGAACCGTTAACGCTGCTCAATGTCCTTTGACCTGAAATTTGACCTTAAAGGTCAAGACCTGAAAGTCTTGCTCACG
>JAXIVJ010000666.1:115000-196141 GCA_036785665.1 Chirona hameri
GCCATACCATAATGTCACAAATTACTCAAATGAGGACAACCTAGGCAGTTGGAAATGTTGCAAGCTCAACATGTGTATCAAAAGTCACAACTCAGTTTCGTGGAGCACTGTGACCAAGTTGCAACATCAAACTATTGGAAATGGTTGAATGTGCTCATACGAGACATCTTCACAGCCACTCGTGCACCGGAGATTCTGCGAGAGCGTGTAGTTCGCCGCTCCCAAGTATCCGCTCGTGCCACTCGGACAACTACCGATGAGCTGCTGCAGCTGTCGCGTGTCCGAACCGAGTTTGGACGTCGTTCTTTTGTATTTCGCGCATCCAATGCATGGAACAGGCTGCCCGCAGAGGTGCGTGCGTCAGCCGCCGAGAGCAGCGGTCCCTTTAATCCTGCTCTGACCTATCACCTGTCAAGCAGGTAAATGTTAACTTGTGTCGAAATGTGTCGTATGTGGTGTCGTAGGCCTAGTTTTAAACATTTTTGTATTATATGTTCATCGACGTGGTTGCTAGAAAACCCACATTGTGGAAGCACCTAAATACATACATACAATGTGACGGTTTGCTGCTGTGATGGTCAGATCAGCTGCTGTGATGGTCCGGTCAGCTGCTGTGATAATCAGCTGCTGTGATGGTCAGCTGCTGTGATGGTCAGGTCAGCTGCTGTGATAATCAGCTGCTGTGATGGTCAGATCAGCTGCTGTGATGGTCAGATCAGCTGATGTGATGGTCAGCTGCTGTGATGGTCAGATCAGCTGCTGTGATGGTCAGCTGCTGTGATGGTCAGATCAGCTGCTGTGATGGTCAGCTGCTGTGATGGTCAGCTGCTGTGATAATCAGCTGCTGTGATGATCAGCTGCTGTGATGGTCAGCTGCTGTGATGGTCAGCTGCTGTGATGCACTGCAAACATAATTCACACCCAATTGCTACACCAAAAATAAAATCACACCCAATCTGCACCTGTTAATCACCACAAATACACCTCTTTGACACCTTCAGTACACCACCGCTTACCTGCTATATAAATACAAATATCTCTAAAAAATATTGTACACCCTTTGGGTGTAATGATGGAGTGGCCTATAATGAGAACCCATTTACACCACTGTTACCATGTTGCAACACCCTTCGCTGCCGTAATATCCTGTACTAACACCTACTATATCACCTGGATACACCACTTTTACACCAACCTTACACCACATGACTTTTTCGTACACCCGCGCTACACCCTCTATACACCCCTCATTACGCCCTTCGTACCATCCAGTTACACCTTATATACACCCTTTCTACACCTCCATGCACCCTTGTCACACCCATCGTACCATCCACCGACACCTAATACACCCTTTCTACACCACCCATTTCCGTTCCTTTTGTTGCAAAATGCAAACAGAAACAGAGAGAGAACGTTTTTCCTGTGTATTTATCAAAGAACACCGACAGGGATCCACGTATATACCTGGCATACCGCCATCCAGCGGCGCCAGGGTCCTCCTCACCGTGTCAACCTGCGGCGGCGGCGCTGGCTTCATCGTACACAATTCAACAAGTTTTAAATTTAACATGTAACAAGTTTCACTGTACAAACTTCACTTGGTTGCACATTGTAAAGCATGCACACATACTAGCACAATCATTAAAACACCAGGTCGTGATAAATAACAGCCTCACTTACCTCTAAATCGATGCAAGCCTGCACCTGAATGTCCTGCACGCGCCGCACATGGCGTACTGTCTCAAAATGGCTGCCGCTTCGCTCGCAAAAGGTGTACAAAGGGCAGTGGCGGATCTACGGTTGGGAAAAATCGGCAATGCCCCCCCCCCCCCAAACGAAATATCGGTAAAAAAACGTATGTTCCCCCCCAACCGATACGGCAGGTTGTGAGTTTTGTCCTGGTGCAGGGGCGGATAAATCTTTCTTCGAAAATACGATTTTTTTGATTTTTTTTACATGGACACATACTTGCACAAGCCTTAAAACACCAGGTCGTGATAAATAACAGCCTTACAACAACACAAAATGCAGTGAAACCACAAAAAAAATCCGTCCGACCATTTATAATTTTCTTAAAAAGTTTGCACTGGGGGTTTAAAGGGCGGGGAGTTCATTGGTGGTGACCAAAAAATATACATTTTCCAAGATACGACCTTCCATATTTTCCCAAGTTCACTATGCAGGCCTAATTTTGACGACTACGAGACTAAAAAAACGATTTTGATTAACTTTTCTTTTGTTTGGATCAGGATTAGTCGAAGAGTAATTTGGAATTCACGGAGTTACGATTTTTTTTCACGTGATTTCGTGACCTACTTTTTGCACCTTGATCTTGACCTGTTGGAAACTGGAATTAAAATTTCCGTCTGATGAAGATTTGTGCTTCATTGATGTCCTTTCGTATAAAAAAGTGGGGGTTCGACCTGTACAAATCATTTTTGAGTCTTGCAATACTGACATAATACGCTCTTTGGGCACCTGTCCGTCGATAACTTCGCATCTACTTGACATAGGCTTTCGAAACAAAGTCCAAAGTGACTCCTGACGACGAAACCTCTCGGTTGGTGCCTGTTACACCGACATCAGGTCACCATATAACCTACCAGGCCAATACAACGTAACGTACCCAAACAGCGTATCGTGTGCATTGCAAGTCTCAAAAGTAGTTTTTACAGGTTGAACCCCACTTGTTAGTTTTTTATACGAAAGGACATCAATGGAACTCAAATCGTCATCAGACGAAAACAAACATAATTTCAGTTTCCAACAGATGAAGGTTACGGCGCAAAATGTAGGTCACGAGGTCACGTGACAAAATGAAAATAGAAAATCCGAGATTGCCAAATTGTTCTTTGACTAATCCCGATCCAAACAATGCAAAACAATCGAAATCGCTTCTTTAGTCTCGGAGTTTGTCAAAATTAGGCCTGCACAGTGAACTTGGGAAAATACGGAAGGCCGTATTTTTGAAAATATTTTTGGGGGAATTTTGTGGCCACCACCAATGAATTCCCCGCCCTTGAAACCCCCAATGCACAACTTTTCAAGAAAATTAAAATGGTCAGACAGCACCCACCGGTTGTCTTATTGTGGAATGCCCCATAGTGATCTTAGGTCAGATCACGTGATTTTATCATGTGGCCATTTACAATTCGGAATTTGTTTCTTACCAGAATAGACTTCGATATATTGGCCTTCGATGGTAAGAAATTGAAAATAGGTTATTCCCATATTTTTTGTCTTGGGGGGGGGGGATCATGGTATTTGTTAGTAACTTTGCACATAATGATTGTGCTAGAGAGCTTAATTCAACGGCATTATATATGTATCGTCGAGCTGCATTAAATGATGCATAGCATGACCCCCGCAGGTCACTCCATGACCTCAAGGTCACGTCCCCTGAGGTTGATTTCCCGAATGACCTGCTTGATTATACAATAGATAATTTGTTGACATTTTCCGTTTTATTTCGCACAATCGAACGTTTTTTTTTTCTCTGGAAGACACTTTTAGCTATTTTTATAACATTCTCGGTCTGGAAATAGAGAGGAGAAAAATTGATATCTTGAGAATCCACAGACGCCTCTATCGGCGAAATATTTAATTATGTCGTCATGTGATCTTGATCACTGAGCGAAATAGGTTGGCACGTGATTCAAAGGGCCTGCTCCCTCCTATTCCACCTAAGAAAAATCACGAATTTTAACTAAGAACATAATGCAATCACGTGGCCTGACCTGAGGTCATATGCCAAAATTTCGACGCTTTTCCATTCGAGTTCTCGCACAAGACTACATTACATTAATTTGTGGTTCATGGCGATTCTGATGATACATATTTTTATATCCTTCAAATAATTTATAGGATATATCCCGATATACATCGCCCGAAGAAAATTAAACCTTTGTGCGACATTAAAGAGATGCCTGAAGTTATAACTCGAAAACCGTTCGACGGAGGGGGCGGACAATTTTACAGCGTGAATGTACGGCTCAGATAACCCCCGGCACCTAGTTCAATCGAAATGTGAGAAGTAGGATGTTATGGTTTGGTCGATCTGACGTGGACTGCACCGGGTGACCTCTGGTCATGTGACCTTGAGGTCACAGAGCGACTACAGGGCTGATGTATACCATTGAAAGCAGGTCAACGAGATACCTAAGCATAATGTTGTTTAATTGAGCAATTGCACCGGGTGACCTCTGGTCAATTGAGCAACAATTACGTGCGAAGTTATTACCAAAGACCATTTCAAAAGACCAAAGACCAAAGACCAAAGGGACCATTCAAAAAATATCAATATTCTATTTAGAAGAAAACAAAACTTAACCTTTTTTAAACTTCGAAGGTTTATGTATCGATGTCCATTCTGGCATGGAAAAAGTCCGAATTTTAAAAGACCATATTATAAAATCACGTGATTTGACCTGAGATCACGTGTTGAAATAACAAAATATCCTAATTTCCAAAAAGGATTACATCATAATAATCTATTGTTCCTGATGATTCTGGTGATTACCGAGCGAGTGCGAAGCGCCCGTGAGGTTTCTCGTCAACTTACTAGACAAATTTACATTTGACCCGGCCCGAACCGGCCCGACACGGCCCGACACGGCCGTGCAGACGCTTTTCGGAAGTTAATAACTTTGCAACCACTGCTCCGATTGAGATCGGGTTTTCACCATTGGATAGGTCCATCAAATCAATTTTGTTTTTGGTATGGTGCGTTCTGATATGGGTGGTACCACAGCGCGTGGCAGTTGGCACACGCAAACGTCGAAATAAACAAAAATAATTATTGATCAAAAATGGCTTTATTAATCTAAGCATTAATTTATACGATGAAGCATGCAGCGCTCAGGACGTACTCATTTTTGGCGGATTCGAGAAAGGAGATCATACACAATTTAATGCAGCTTAATTTGTATGTTGGCATGCATTGAGGCCTGGTATTTTTTCTGGATGATTAAAGGACTAAAAGGCCTATGTGTTACCACCACGTGTGCTTCCTTACCGTTTCATATTTCAAACCTGTTTTACCTTTACCCAGAGCGCGCCCGCTTGATCATCGCCCAAAAAGGCGTTTTACTGGTATATAGGTTTATATGACGCACATGATAACCGAACGGCCGTACATATGCTTTTCGGAAGCTAACAACTTTGCAACCACTGCTTCGATTCAGATCGGTTTTTCACCATTGGATAGGACCATCAAATCAATGTTGATTTTGGTATAGTGCGTTTTATTACACGGCTCGTATGTTAACGGCTCATGTGATATTTTTGCCTATTGCCCGGTGCCATGACGACGTCAAACAGCACAATAAAACTTATAGCACCTCAAGTTGGAAGTTGCATTAGGTTTTGAGGTCGTCATGGTTGTCATGGTAGCGGGCAATAGTAAGTTGCGCGTGCATTTGTGCTTTCCAAAAAAAAATCAATTCTTGCCACATTCAGGTAGAAAGTCATTTTCATTTAGTAAGGAGTCGTAGTTAATGCCACTGGATAATTATCCTAATCTTACAAGCATGTCCGAAAAACCGCGCTTTGAGCTTCTTGATAAGCATGACCTCGAAGAACTGCTCTTTTCGCGAAGATCAGAGAGCACCAATCGAGCTATCAAAGCCGGAGGGGACGTATTCCTCCAATTTTTGTCTGCCAAAGGATTGTTCATGCACCACTTTTTAGATAACAATGATTCACTTGACAACGCAGTAAAGGAATTTTTCCTAACCGTAAAGCGCAAGGATGGCGAAAGATACAAATCCAAGAGCCTCCACGGCCTGAAGTACGGAATAAAGCAATTCCTAATCAAGGAATTGGGGAAGGATATCGGGGATGACAAAAGCTTCCATATGAAAACATATCATATGAAAAGCTTATCAAAAGCTTATCATACAAAATACAAAATACAAAATACATTACATACAAAAGCTTATCATATGAAAACATATGAGGCCGTGAGGGAATGTGACAAACAAATAGAACACGTTTATTCAAAAAATGGCAGGGCTGGCCAGTGGCCATGTAATAAAATCAATAGTGCATGGGGGAGCGGGCAATAGTCGAAAATGTTGACCTCTGTAACGTCACTGTCGCCCTCGGGTGAAGACCGTATAAAGTGCCATTGCCCTCGGCTTCGCCTCGGGCAATGGCACTTTATACGGTCTCCACCCTCGGGCTACAGTGACGTCACATCGGTCAATATTTTCGACTATTGCCCGCTCCCTCATGCACTATTCATATACTGATAGGGGTGGTACCACAGCGTGTGGCACATGCAAACGTCGAAATGAACAAAAATCATTCTTGTTAAAAAAAATGGTTTGATTTATCTAAGCATTAATTTATACGATAAAGCATGCAACAGTCAGGAAGTACTCCCTTTTGGCGGATTCGAGAAAGGAGATCATGACAAATGTAATACAACTTGTTTTGTATGTAGTTTGTTCCAGGGAAGCAACAGATACCGTTCGGGTACCGCCGATTAAGGCGTTTTACTGGTTTAGATGGGAGATATTGTCCGCTGAAAATTTGAGTTTTGCTTGACATTACAAAGTTGCCCGAGGCTGTAACTCGAAAACCATTTGACGGACGAGGCTGAAAAGTTCACAGCGTGAATCAACAGCCCAGATAACCCCAGACACGTAGTTTTATCGAAATATGAGATGTACGAAATATGATAACACTAAATAAAAGTGTGTTATTTGGAAATTGTTTTGGTCGATCTGTTTTGGAATACCCCAATCCCCCCCCCACACACGAAAAATCGGTAGGCAAATGTATATCTCCAAATCTTCGGGGGGTTGTGAAGTTTGTTCCGGGAAGACGAGATTTACACCCCTCCGCCCAACGAAAGTTTCGCGCTGACGACCCGACGCCCCCCCCCCCCCCGCTCAACGACTATGCACTGACGACCCGACGACACCTTCCCCCCACGGTCAACAACCTTTCTCTGACGAAACGGAGCGAATTTGTTTGTCCCCCCTAAACTCGAAACCTAGATCCGCCACTGACAAAAGGTGTCTCAGAAACATGTCTTTGTGGTGACGTTATGGCGTAGGCAGGGTGTAGGCTCGGTGTTTCGACAACGGCGTCCATGGTGTTTTGGCAGTGTGTTACTGAGGTATGCTACTTATGGTGTTCAGGAGTTGTATTGAAATAGAATACACCCCCCAGCAGGTAAACGGTGGTGTACTGCAGGTGTCAAAGAGGTGTATTTGTGGTGATTAACAGGTATAGATTGAGTGTGACTTTATTTTTGGTGTAGATTGGGAGTTAATGATTTGTTAGTGGCTGTGATGGTCAGCTGCTGAGATGGTCAGCTGCTGTGATAATCAGCTGCCGTGATAATCAGCTGCTGTGATGGTCAGCTTGCTTTGATGGTCAGCTGCTGTGATCAATGGCGGATCTAGGTTTCGAGTTTGGGGGGGGGGGGGGAATGTCGCTCCGTTTCGTCAGCGAAAAGTTGGGGTTGGGGGGGGGGGGAATTTGGGCATTCCAGAACAGATTGACCAAAACAATCTCTAAATAACACACTACATCTCATATTTCGATAGAACTACGTGTCTGGGGTTATCTGGGCTGTTGAATTACACTGTGAACTTTTCAGCCTCGTCCGTCAAATGGTTTTCGAGTTACAGCTTCGGACAACTTTGTAATGTCAAGCAAAACTCAAATTTTCAGCGGACAATATCTCTCATCTAAACCAGTAAAACGCCTTAACCAGCGAGTTACTATGGTATATTTCATAACGCGACTTACTGGGGGGGGGGGGCTATTTTCCCCCCTCTGATCTCCGGAACTACTGGGCGGAATGTAAAAATTCGAACGGCATTCGATAGCCCTGGGAAATTTATCGAGGGAAACATCATATTGTTGACCTCGGGGTCACCGATGACGTCACAGGTCAGGTCAAGTACAAAATGTTTGACCGTGTCAAAAGGTCTCTATGGATGGAATTGTCGCGCAAAATTGCGATATTAAACGTATAAGCTGTTGATTAAATCGGTATGATTCGTGTGTCTGACACTTATAAGTACCTTTCTAAGCTGTTTATGACCTTGGGTCAGGTCAAGGTCATCCGAGGTCACGAGGTCAAACTGCAGATTACGGTCATTAGGCGTTGTAACACATGTTTATGGGTTTGTTTTTCGTCTAGAACGCGAAAAATGACCTTAGAACATTTTTTGTTCCATATAAATAGAAGTAAAAAGCAAAAATGGAAATGCGTTTTTTGTCATAGTAATGCGGTGAGAAGTGGTCGATGTTTGTCATTTAAAGGTCATAACTCGGTCAATTTTAAAGATATCGACTTTAAATTTGATACACATATTCACCGCATACGTCTCGATTACATATATTCCGGTTTTTGGATAATTCGGATTTTTTCTTGAAAATTTTGTAAAAACAAAACAAAATGTCTTTGGATTTCTCAAAATTTTTAATAAAAAAAACTCAAATATCCGAGACTGCAGTTTGATATCCCGGTCTATTGTCAGTAATTTTATTTAATACAATTTAGTTTATCTCAAATATCGTACCTTTGACAGCGTTTTCCGCAAACCATTATTTTGCAACAAAAACCGAAGAACATGACGTCACTCTGACGTCATTCCCGGTTGACCTATCATAGCCTCATATTTTTCATTTTGCCAACATGTGTAGAATTGATGTGAGAGAAGTTACTGTAAGTTTGGTGACGATACGGGTGTTCGTTTAGGAGTTATTGCAAAATAACGGGAGGAGGGGGGGGGGGGGGGGGAATAGCCCCCCAGTAACTCGCGGGTTTAAGGGACTATCCCACCTTAACATTATATTTGAGTTGAGATAGCTTTTTTGATGGCTTGGTATTGCAATTAAGTATGATAGCAGTTAAAACATCCACAATGATCTAATCAAAAAGATATTAGAGTTTTATTTTGACATCAGTAAAAAAAATAAGGTCCATGTGTATTTGAATAGGGCACCTAAACCGACAGCGTCGTCTCTCTTTACCCAAGTGGTAATGATAGTCGACTTGTTTTAAGGTGAACCTTGGATATATTTGCTACGTTGCAATGGTTTGGTAATCGGTTTGTTTTGCATTCAAAGCGCCAGAATTGTCTCGAAATAATTGTGCACATATTTTGGCAGCGTAAATTATTTCTATGTAGCTCTCTAGAGCTCAATATGACGTCATCAACCCAAATATTAAAACTTAACTTTTTATGAAATTGAACACTGTTTGCGAGAAACAAATGCTATAATCGTGTTCGGCAGCAATTACTTCATATTTTGCACCACAAGCGGCGTACATTTGACAACTTTTGGAAAGGTGGGACAGTCCCTTTAATCGGCGTTAACCGAGCGGTATCTGTTGCTTACCTGGGACAAACTACATACAAAATAAGTTTTATTAGATTTGTCATGATCTCCTTTCTCGAATCCGCCAAAAGGGAGTACGTCCTGAGAACTGCATGCTTCATCGTATAAATTAATGCTTAGATAAATCAAGCCATTTATGATCAAGAATTATTTTGGCTCATTTCGACATTTGCATGTGCCACGCGCTGTGGGACCAGTTCTATCAGAACGCACTATTCAAAAATCAAAATTGATTTGATGGTCTTATCCAATGGTGAAAACCCAATCTCAATCGGAGCAGTGTTTGCAAAGTTATTAGCTTCCGAAAAGCGTCTGTACGGCCGGTTCGTGCCGGTTCGGGCCGGTTTGGGTCGCGTCAAATGTACATTTGTCTAGTAAGTTGACGGGAAACCTCACGGGCGCTTCGCGCTCGCTCGGTTATCACCAGAATCATGAGGAACAATATATTATTATGATGTAATATTTTTTTGGAAATTCTGAAATTGTACTATTTCAACACGTGATCTCAGGTCAAATCACGTGATTCTATAATGTGGTCTTCTAAAATTCGGATTTTTTTTCCATGCCAGAATGGACATAGATACATAAACCTTTCGATGTTTAAAAATGGTTGAGTTTTTTTCTTCTAAATATAATATTTATATTTTTGTATTTGGAAAAATCATGGTTACCAGCACGTCTTTGGTAATAACTTAGCGCGTAATTGTGCTAGAGAGCTCAATTAAGCGGCATTATGCTTATCTCGTCGACCTGCTTTCAATGATATACATCAGCCCTGTAGTCGCTCTGTGACCTCAAGGTCACATGACCAGAGGTCACCCGGGGCAGTCCACGTCAGATCGACCAAACCACAACATCCTACTTCTCACATTTCGATTGAACTAGGTGTCGGGGGTTATCTGGGCCGTACATTTACGCTGTAAAATTTGCAGCTCCGTCCGTCGAACGGTTTTCGAGCTATAACCTCAGGCATCTCTTTAATGTCGCACAAAGGTTTAATTTTCTTCGGGCGATATATATCGGGATATATCCTATAAATAATTGGAATTATATAAAACTATGTATCATCAGAATCGCCATGAACTACACATTAATGTAATGTAATCTTGTGTGAGAACTCGAATGGGAAAATTGTCGAAATTTTGGCATATGACCTCAGGTCAGGCCACGTGATTGCATTATGTTCTCAGTTAAAATTCGTGATTTTTCTTAGGTGGAATAGGAGGGAGCAGGCCCTTTGAATCACGTGCCAGCCTATTTCGCCTAGTGATCAAGATCACATGATGACATAATTAAATATGTCGCCGATAGAGGCGTCTGTGGGTCCTCAAGATATTAATTTGTCTCCTCTCAATTTCCAGAGCGATAATGTTATAAAAATAGCTAAAAGTGTCTTCCAGAGAGAAAAAAACGTTCAATTGTGCGAAATAAAACGAAAAATGTCAACAAATTATCTATTGTATAATCAAGCCAGGCCATTTGGGAAATCAACCTCAGGGGACGTGACCTTGAGGTCATGGAGTGACCTGCGGGGATCATGTATCATTGATGCATCATTGAATGCAGCTCGATGGGACAGATATAATGCCGTTGAGTTAAGCGCTCTAGCACAATAATTATGTGCAAAGTTATTACCAAAGACCTTGATTTTTCAACAAAAAATATATATATAGGAAAAACCTATCTCCAATTTCTTACCATCGAAGGTCAATATATCGAAGTCGATTCTGGCAAGAAACAAATTCCGAATTTTAAATGGCCACATGATAAAATCACATGATCTGACCTAAGATCACATGTGGGGGATTCCACAGTATGACAACCGGTGGGTGCTGTCTGACCATTTTTAATTTGCTTGCAAAGTTGTGTATTGTAGGTTTCAAGAGCGGGGAATTCATGGGTGGTGACCAAAAAATTCCCCCTCCCAAAAAATATTTTCCGAAATACGGCCTTCCGTATTTTCCAAAGTTCACTGTGCAGGCCTAATTTTGGCGACCAATAACTCCGAGACAAAAACAAAAACGATTTTGAAAACATTTTTGTTTGAATCAGGATTAGTCGAAGAACAATTTGTCAATCACGGATTTGCGATATTTGTCACGTGACCTCGTGACCTACTTTTTGCGCCGTGACCTTGACCTGTTGGAAACTGAAATTAACATTTCCGTCTAATGACGATTTGAGCTTCATTGTTATACTCTCGTATACAATAAGTAAAAAAGTGAGGTTTGACCTGTAAAACATACTTTTTGGGACTTCCAAGTACGACAACCATTTTTTGTCTTCAAATTTGCCGTCTGATCATTTTTAATTTGCTTGAAAAGTTGTGCACTGGGGGTTTCAAGGGCGGGGAATTCGTTGGTGGTGACGAAAAACAAAACAAGATAAGGCCTTCCGAAAACTTCCCAAGTTCACAGTGCAGGCCTAATTTTGACGACCAATAACTCCGAGACTAAATAAGTGTTTTTTTGTATTGTTTGGATAGGGATTAGTCAAAGAACAATTTGGCAATCTCGGATTTTCTATGTTCATTTTGTCACGTGACCTCGTGACCTACATTTTGCGCCGGAACCTTGACCTGTTGGAAACTGAAATTATGTATTTTCGTCTGATGACGATTTGAGTGCCATTGATTTCCTTTCGTATAAAAAATCTCAAAGTAGGGTTCGACCTGTAAAAAACTACTTTTGAGCCTTGCAATGCACACAATACGCGGTTTGGGTACGTTACGTTGTATTGGCCTGGCAGGTCATATGGCGATCTGATGTCGGTGTAACAGGCACCAACGGATAGGTTTCGTCGTCAGGAGTCACTCTGTACTTTGTTTCGAAAGCGTATGTCAAGTAGATGTGAAGTTGTCGACGAACAGGTGCCCCAACGGCGTATTATGTCAGCATTGCAGGACTCAAAAATGATTTTTTTTACAGGTTGAACCCCACTTTTTTTCCATATTTTTTTTTTTATACGAAAGGGCATCAATGAAGCTCAAATCTTCATCAGACGGAAATTTTAATTTCAGTTTCCAACAGGTCAAGGTCACGGCGCAAAAAGTAGGTCACGAAATCACGTGACAAAAAATCGAAACTTCTTGACTACCAAATTGTTTTTCGACTAATCCTGATCCAAACAATTTTTTATCACAATCGCTTTTTTAGTCTCCGAGTTATTGGTCGTCAAAATTAGGCCTGCACAGTGAACTTGGGAAGATACGGAAGGCCGTATCTTGGAAGATGTATTTTTTTTTTGATTTTTTGGTTCCCACCAATGAATTCCCCGCCCTTGAAATCCCCAGTGCACAACTTTTCCACAAAATCACAAATGGACGGCATTTTTTTTGGATTGTCTTACTGTTTTTTTATTGTTGTTGTTTCCGCATGTAAAACTTTACAAAAATCGTGTTTTCGAAGAAGATTTATCCGCCACTGTACCAGGATAAAAATCACAACCTACCGGATCGGTTTAGGGGGGGGGGGGGCTAAACGCACACGTTTGCCTACCGATATTTCGTGTTTTTTTTTTGGGGTGGGGGCAATTGCCCATTTTGCCCAACCGTAGATCCGCCACTGGCTGTTATGGTCAGCTGCTGTGATAATCAGCTGCTCTGATGGCCAGCTGCTGTGATAATCAGCTGATGTGATGGTCAGCTGCTGTGATGGTCAGGTCAGCTGCTGTGATAATCATCTGCTGTGATGGTCAGCTGCTGTGATAATCAGCTGCTGTGATGGTCAGCTGCTGTGATGGTCAGCTGCTGTGATGGTCAGCTGCTGTGATGGTCAGCTGCTGTGATAATCAGCTGCTGTGATAATCAGCTGCTGTGATAATCAGCTGCTGTGATAATCAGCTGCTGTGATGGTTAGCTGCTGTGATAATCAGGTCAGCTGCGGTGATGGTCAGGTCAGCGGCTGTGATAGTCAGGCCAGCGCTGTCAGCCCTCACGAGTCACGACCTCGGCCCTCTGTCAGATTTGAGCCAGGCGGCACCGACAGAGGTGTCAGTGGACCCCTCCCCTCTCCTCCCCTCCCCTGACCCCCTGTGCGGGTTGGCAGCTGACATTTGCTGGTGCCCGCAGTGCGACCTTCGAACACGATACGAACATCGCTTAAAAAGCACGTTTCAACGCTTGATACGGAGGCGAATGCAGTGGAAACATTTCAAAAAAGTTTAATTTACCATTATTGGTGAAACACGTCTTTAAAAAAATATTTCGAGAATCATTTACTATATTTAAATAATATCAAGATTAGGACGGATTTCCTTTCCTTTTTAGTTGATGGGACAATTATTGACCCACCAATTTTATGCTTCACCTCACCAGCTTTTGGAGACTAAAAGGAATGCGCTGAATAAAAGAACATCTGTCACCTTCTGTCGATCAAGAATGCCAACAAATGCCCTTTTTTAAAAGCTGCCCCAATAGTTTATTTATTTATTTATTTATTTCACATAATCAGGTCGTTCCACTGTGACAGGGTTATTCCACGACCATCGAACACGATCAGACAGTTGTCAAATGAACCTTCATACGACTAAAAAAAGAAGACAAAAAATTACACAAATATTTACAACGGACAAATCATGCAAGTAGCAAGTCACGAATCTTGGTCTTGAACGGTGGCATAGCCAGGCCAGAGTGCCCATAGTTGCGAGTTTCTTTGCGAAAATTAAAGCCGTTTGTACTGCATCTTAAAATGGAGTAATACAAATTAAAATCGAGTTTGTACTGCATTTTAAAATGGAGAGTGTTTTAATTGTTTAATACAATCTACCGCTATGCTTTGTAAAACCGTTAGCTGAAGCCTGAAACACATCCCTTTCAGTAAATTCTGTCCACTGGGTAAGGCTTGTAATTCCATTTAGCACTATCGCGCTCGGCTGTATTCAACATGATGTAGCAAAGTAGCATGGGCACACGTTTTCCTAGAATGTGAGATTGCATTACTGGCTACCGCGTCCCAACATATGTTCCTCGCCTGGCGAACAAAGTCACCAGCGATTGTTCGCAGGAGCACTTTCCGTTTTTGCCGAATCGGTGACAACTTGGCCACCACTGATCTCCTGATAACGCCATAGGAAGCTATGAGCGTGGCACGTGCCATATTGTAAGTAGCACTTGATATCATGCTGTGGAGCATGTCTACTTAATTCAGTTCTACAACGAATAATGTTATCCCTGTCCATCAGTTACATTAGACTTGCCGCCAAGTTACGGTTCTACACGAACTCATTCACGCATAATATGCAGTCCTTGCACGCACATATTGTTCAGGAGCTGACGCTCGACACATGTATGGGTGGTTAACCAGCACGGCGCGGCCCGTTCGACTGGCAGGCAATCACGACGTTGGCTAACGGGTCGGTAACACGAAGCGTCAGTCAGGCAGCGGCCACGCGCAACCCGCTGGCCGCCCCGACTGCCACGCGACATTTCAGGCCAGCCGTTTTACCCAGCTGTCAAACGGGCTGCTTTGTGTTGCCGGGGTCGACCGGGTCACACTGGCGGATCCAGGGGGGGGGGGGGGGGCAGGGTAAAAGTTCCCCATCCAAAGCTCGACAGGGGCGGCAATAGAAATTAGCCGCCTCAAAATTCGCTGAAACTGGCGATGAAAAATGGGTACTGCCTGCGGAAAAATAACTTCTTGCGTAAGAAAGAAATCTTGTTTTTGCCTCCTTCGTGTTTCCTCTATTTGGTAGCATTTTGGTAGCAGTGGGGATAAGGAAAGTGGAGCGTCTGACGCTATTTTGGAATGATTCACAACCAACGTAAGTTATAATTGTACACGGAGCGTCGCAGCCCTTGGTCTACTGATGCCTGCTGGATGGCAGAGGAGCGCGTGAGTGAATTTCCTTGTATAGGGACCTATGTTGTGTGGAATAGTCTACCAGTATTAAGTAGGGTAATTACTAATTAGGTTCAGTTAAAAAATCCTAATGTTCTTTTTGTAGCTGGGGCATTCCACGACAAATGGACAAAAATAAAGTACAAAATGACACCGCCATGTCACCGATTATGGCCAAAATTGGTATATGGGGTAACCTGGGACGTTTAAGTGATATGTGAAAGTTGTATTGCAATGCAAGCAGTGGTTCAGGAGATATTGCCTCGGGCATTTTTATAAGGTCACGGTGCAGGTCAATCTTTGTCAGCCCATATGTCAGGGAATTTATGAAGCAATATATATGTATTATATATCATTAGAATGACAATTATCTCTTTTATACCATTGGATGTTTATTTTTTCATTTGAAAAATTTCAAAATTTAGTACGTTTTCGAAATTGTTTTCGCACGTGCAAACGTGTTTCTATTTTTTCGCTTTGCTATTCTTACGTATAAGGACGTGTCAATTAAGTGAGAGAAAAAAATTGAGGAATATTTGCCTCCAAATATCTCAAATTTGGTCATTTTCATGCTATTTTATGTATATATAAATAAGTTATTTGCTAATTACTTTTGACTGAATAAAACCAGTAACGCGCCGTAGTTAGCGATGAACGAGCAAGCGCGAAATAAATGTATCGTGAATTTCAACCCGATCGGGCAAGTAGTTCCTGAGATACAAAAAAAGGTGCGCACGTGCGCACGTGCAGAGGCACCCCACCCCTGACTTGTGTAGAATTAGTGGCTGATATTTTTTTGCGTTTTTTATGGTTTTTTTTGTGTTAACCACACACAAATTTGCACACAATCGGTTCAGCCGTTGCAGAGTTGTTGCGAGAAAACACTTTTCAACACCCCTCACGCGGCACGCGCCACGCGCCACGCGCAGTGGTAGTCAGCTACATGAAACGGCACCGGTCTCAAACAGGGTAGCTTGGATGGGGCTACTCAGCAAAGAAGTCAGCTTGTCAATCAGACGTGTGGTTGCAGAGATATGAGCTTCTCAAAAGCTTCGCCACGGGTCGGGCCGGGCCGGGCCGCCCCGCTCATATTCAGATTTTTCCCATATACCACGGAAAGACGAGCGAGCGCTTCGCGCTCGCTCGTAACTAGAATGATACGGTAAACGTCATTTTCCTGTTCTCATCAAGAAGAGTTGAATGCTCTGCAGCATGACCTCTTTCCGACGTTTGATGACCTTGACCTTAAATTTCAAAGATAGTTTTTTTTTGGATACCCAAGCCAAATGTATTTCCTATTTTTACTGTATTATTGCTAAGTGTAAAGAAGTGTCGATCAAACAGAAAAACGATTGTTATTTGTCTTCAAATATGCTCAATTTGGTCATTTTATATGTTCTTTTTCCGAAAGATGTTATTCTCCAATAACTTTGGACTGAATAAAGATAAAATGGTAAAATGGACACCATTTTGCTATTTTTGTCAAGACGCGTGAAATAATATGCAGTATGACCTCTTTCTAATATTTGGTGACCTTCACCTAAGGTACATGTCAAGGTTCAAGATTAGGTTTTCAATTGTGGCCTATGTGGCGATGTTATATATCTTAAAACTTGTCTTGTTGCGAGGAATTCGATTGTGCTTAAATAACGCCTGATCGTCAATGGCAACATTCAAATTCATTTTAATTTGAATGTCGAATAGTAACTTCATAACTTCCTTCTCGGTGTAAAGAAAGACCGAAAATGTCGCAGTTTGCTTTATAATCATCAACGATCGCGCAATTATTTAAATACCAATGAATTCCTATCTTCAAGACAAGTTCAAAGATATATTACATCGCCGTGTAGGTTAAATGTGGGAAGGTGACCTTTATTAACCTTAGGCCAAGGTCATCAAATGTCAGACAGAAGTCATGCTGCACAGCATTTAACGCATCTTGATGATAACAATAAAATGGCGTTTACCGTGCCCTTCCAGCTATATTCAGGTATTAGAGAATAACTAATTTGTATATAAAATAGCATGTAAAATGGCAAAATTTGAGATATTTAGAGGCAAATAACCATCAATTTTATTTTCCCATTTAATTGACACGTCCTTACACGTAAGAATAGCATAGCGAAAAAAATAACCCAAGTCCGCAAAGGGGAAAAATGGGGGTACCCTTTAGGTCATATGGAGGCCCCTGGGGCCCGGAAGGCCCCCAGTGAAATTAGCCCCCCCCATATTGGGAGGCTAGATCCGCCAGTGCTGGGTCACAGGTGCACCCAGGAGCGTAGCTTCTCCAAACAAGTTTGGAGGGCTGAGCTGGAAAAATCGTTTAAAGTACCATCAAAATCTACAAAATGCAGATTTCTCCCCGGATTCGTCAAAGTTGGGGGGGGGGGGGGGCTGAACCCCCCAACTGAATAGGAACCTACACCCCTGGGTGCACCCGGCAGGCACACGAGAGCCACTGCTGTATGGCACACGAGAGACACGGCTGTATGGCACACGAGAGCCGCCTTCGAATGGCACACGAGAGACACGGCTGTATGGCACACGAGAGACACAGCTGTATGGCACACGAGAGACACAGCTGTATGGCACACGAGAGACACAGCTGTATGGCACACGAGAGACACAGCTGTATGGCACGCGAGAGACACAGCTGTATGGCACACGAGAGCCGCCTTCGAATGGCACACGAGAGTCACGGCTGTATGGCACACGAGAGCCACGGCTGTATGACACGCGAGAGACACAGCTGTATGACACGCGAGAGCCACAGCTGTATGGCACGCGAGAGACACAGCTGTATGGCACACGAGATACACAGCTGTATGGCACACGAGAGACACAGCTGTATGGCACGCGAGAGACACAGCTGTATGGCACACGAGAGTCACGGCTGTATGGCACACGAGAGACACAGCTGTATAGCACACGAGAGACACGGCTGTATGGCACACGAGAGCCACAGCTGTATAGCACACGAGAGACACGGATGTATGGCACACGAGAGTCACGGCTGTATGGCACACGAGAGACACAGCTGTATAGCACACGCGAGACACGGCTGTATGGCACACGAGAGTCACGGCTGTATGGCACACGAGAGACACAGCTGTATAGCACACGAGAGACACGGCTGTATGGCTCACGAGAGACACAGCTGTATGGCACACGAGAGACACAGCTGTATGGCACACGAGAGACGCCTTCGAATGACACACGAGAGACACAGCTGTATGGCACACGAGAGCCGCCTTCGAATGGCACACGAGAAACACGGCTGTATGGCACACGAGAGCCCCCTTCGAATGGCACGCGAATGATTGACTCTGCTGGTGCACGAGATATTCGTCTGACGGCGCACCCCAGTTACAGCTACGTGGCACACCAGTGGCGCATTCGAGTGATGTATGAATCGACAATCCTGCTGGCACATGAGAGATTCGTGTGGCTGGCACACGAGAAGCGCATTTGCCTGGCATGCGAAGATCATTTGCCGCTGACATAAAAGAGACCCGACTCGCTAACGCACGAGCGACACGTCTCGCTGCATATGCGTGGATCCAGTTCCCAGTGCGTCCGGCCGTTTCGTAGCTGCGGTGCACCGTTCTGCCGAGCATCCGGCTGCCAGCTGTCAGGCAGTTGCGCCGACCCAGAAAGAATTAGGTTACGTTCTTTCGCGTACTGCCCCACCGGCCTCAGCAGTGTTCACTCCAATGCACATCATTAATCACTCTGCTAGCGTCGAACAAGTGGTCAATAGTTGTCAGCTAAGCGACTGATTGCTGTCTGTCTGGAGATATCTGGGGAAAATCTGGGGGAAAGTCACTAGCACGGGCTGATACAAGACTAGTGCTTAAATGGTGTTTCCAGACGCATCGAAACACGACACGATATAACTTGTTTTGCAGCCCGTGGCGTTACATCACCAAGATTCGGAGCTGATAGCGCCACCTGCCAACGCCGATCATATTAAGCATGCTTGTATGCTTTTTCGCCTGTTCAACACTTTTCGTGGCACGTATCAGCGCATCAGACATTGGGCGGGCCCCGTCACGAGGCCTATCCGTCTTCACAATCACCGCCGGCGTGACATGTGTTGCGTCTTCGCCGCCTGGCAGGGAGCCGCCGCTTTTTAGCGTAATTAGGACACCACTGCCAACAGAGATCAGCACCTGAGTCAATTACGCAACAAAGGCAGAGTACTGGCACGCCCTGTCGGCCGACGCAGAAACATAGCGCCTATTTACGGCACACGTAGGCGACTGAGCGCCTATAAATGTTGCATCGCTCGTATCCGAGCGTCCCCAGTGGTCCTAACAGCACATGTGCACTGTTCAATCGTAAATCCATGGACATATTAAGAGCTCTTTCGGGAAATTCATGGACATCAGCGAAACCATGGACATTTCGTGTCCATGGTTTTATTTCATGCCACAGGTTGAATATCGTGGACACCCAGCATCAGCAACATCAAATGTAATTGCGTGGACTTGACGCGAACGGCCTCAAATGTCCACGTTTTAACTCGTTTGTGAACCGACCAGAGAAATAGTTCGAAAATTCACCACCAGGTTTGAATCCTTAGCCTTCATTAATACCTCGTTTGGTATTGGTCATGCTGGATGTAAAAACGACTCTGATTGGCTGATGCACCCGTGTCCATGGAAGTCAGGAAAACTTAATACCTTTGTCCATGGATGTTGGCCAATTTCTAATAACTTATCAGCTGACGGCTGCGCCAGCTGGCTAACGGCTCGCGCGCGTGGACGCGGTCACGGCTTTGTTTGGGTTGTGTGTGAGAGTGGCTGCGCAGATTGTGGTGCAAGACGCCGAAGCCTGAAGGAGCTGGAGATGGCAGACAAAAGGAAGGTGAGTTAGTAGTTACTGAACTATTTATTTTATCAGACATGTTTTTAGTCTGTTATGCGGTCTTCAAATCAAACTTCTAATATCCTGACTTAAATGTGTTTGTATCTAGGCGGCACACCTGAGCGCCGCAGCTCGCCAGTGTTGCAGGACTGAAATATTTTACATTACATTACGTTATTACAAGGGCGGATCTAGCCGGCCGTTTTTTTTTGTTGGGGGGGGGGGGGGGGGGGCGTTTTTTAGCGGACCTTACCTACCCCCAATTTTGAATTTGTTCCCGGATTTGGGCCTCTTTATTTTGCAACCACACGATTTATATTTTTTTTTAGGTTTTCAACCTTTTGGTATATCGAAAAAGGAAAGATGTCAGCTTGCAGTTTGTGTTGTTCCGACATTGCCTTATACTGAGCAAAACTATGTCAATTGTCAGCTGTACCCAGGGGCGTCGCCGATAATTTTTGAGTGGGGGGGGTCGGCTGAAATGACGAAAAAATGTACATCAATTTGTTATGCGTGTATTTAACCCTCGCCCTAGGGGGGGGGGCCTGACCCTGAGGTTTTTCTTGAATAACTTGTACACATGAGGCGCATCTTGCTGAAAGTTTAGGGATTTGAGTTTACAACAATTATACGTATTCTGTGAAAATTAATTTGAAATTAGTTCAAAATTTTGGTAAATAATCATGTTTTGATGACGTCATGTTGGTAAAAAAAACAAAAAATACTTGACAAATCGTAGAAAACAGGGTTTTAAAGAAAATTACAAACACAATTCACCAAAGATATAAAATGGCATTCTCTTTAAAATGACAATCTGGGATTTTCAAAATTTTGGATTTTTGATCCCCAAAATAAAAAAACTAATTTTTGGGGAAAATCCTCACAAAATCAAAATTTTCCAAGATGTTGGAAAAACTGGAATATATGTTGGAGAACTGAGTATGGGCAATACTCATACCAAATTTGAAAGCAATATCTTCGTTTTTGACTGAGTAATGGCTCCCTAAGTGTAAGAAACTGATGACGTCATTTTTTAAAATAACTTTTTTTAATTTTTTGACAAGATCCGAACAAATAATTACCTTTTCTGTATTTCTGAGCCAATACTGGTCTAGGAACATGCCTTTTTATTTACATTTATCATTTTCTAATTTTGAGGTTTTCTGAAGAGCAAAATCGCTGTTCTGGACTTGGTAAATCCGAGGTCATTCACTTGACCTGGAAGGTCACCCGTTGACCTGAAACCAAAAAATCACGTACAGTTAGATTCCTCTCATGACAGGAAATATGCTGGTTCGTACCGCATTGCTCTAAGTTGCTTGGTTTGAAAGTTAACAGGGGGCTGTCAGCCCCCCCCCCCCGTAGGGCGAAGGTGAAAAAAGCTCCCGTAGGGCGAGGGTTAAGCCTTTGCAGCATTTTTAATGTGGATTTGCATGTTATAATAGGCACGGGCGTAGGAAAGGGGGGACAAGGGGCCATGACCCCCCCCCCCCCCCCCCCCCCCCCCTGGAGGCCAGGGGCCCCTCTGGTGACCGAGCGAGGGCCCCTGGGGCCGAAGGCCCCAGTGATTTTGATGGCGTCAGGCGCCCGCAAAACGCCTTACGTCGCATAAAATAACGCCCACGAACCGATGAAAAAATCGTAACACGAATAAATAACCACTTGCCTGTCTGTTAACCCGCGCGGCGCTGGGGTCTCCATCCGAACGCCCGGTGCTGGGGGGAAATTTCACCCCCCCCCCTCGTATCTTCCGAACCAATAACCGCAGCGAGACGCGTAAGGCGGCGATCGAAAGCTCTCAGTGAGCAGAATCTAACGCGTACCCGAAATTCTTAAAATAAGGTCACATATCAGGTCACGGTCAGGTCAAGTGCCAAAAATTAAGTATTTGGGTTTTTGGGCTATACTTTTCATCCAAAGCCTTATATTGCAACTATTATCTCACAAAGTGCTCCCAACTGTATAATGCATCTCCTGCATAAGTAAAAGTGAAATTGTAAGCAAAAGTCAAGGTCAAGATCAGGTCACAAAAGGTCACTGGTCTACGAAAGCCATGCGACACATGTTGTATGGGTTATTTTACACGTATAATTCGATAGAAGCAGCCATTTTTACAGCCTGACCCCATATAATAGTCCTCAGGTCAAGGTCAGGTCATAATAAGGACAATATTTTAAATTAATTAATCTAGATAAACATTGCATGTTTCTAGACTAGTGTTGCCTTAGAAATACAGTGGTGGCATGTATTTGTCTGTATCTGGTCAGTAAAAGCCAAAAAAACGCAAATAAAAAAATGACGTCCTGAGTTACTTATACTTCGAGAGCTATAAGTGAGTCAAAAATAAAGATATTGCTTTGAAATTTGGTTTCAGCATCGTTCATACTCGGTTCTCTATTACTTCTTCCGGTTTTTTGAAAATCGTTTTTTAAAAAACTTTTGTGGAAATTCTTCCAAAAAATCAGCTTTTTTTTCATTTTTGGGGGTCAAAAACCCAAAATGTTGAAACTCCGAGATAGCCATTTTAAAGACAATGTTATTCTGTCTTTTGACGTCTTTTATTTGCGAGTTGTAATAAGATGCTATGCTCTACGATTTTTTCAAACATTTAACGTTTTTCACCAAAAATGACATGACATGACGTCACTAAAACATCATTATCTCCTCAAAATTTTCACGAATTAAAAAAAAAATGGCAGAAGACTTAGAATTGATGCAAACGTACCATACGTTTCACTGTGATATCTTTCATAGTTTTCAAGTTATTGAGAAAATCCGGGAGGGGGGGGGGGGGGGTAAAATTTACCCCCCCCCCCCCAGCGCCGCGCGGGTTAAAAGCATATATATGTAAATACGTAGGAAGGGGCCCCAGCCAGTGTGGATAGGGCCCTCTACCATATTTTAAAGGGCCTGCCGATCTGCAGAAGTCCCCCTGTCGGCATTTAGATGGCCCCCTCCGGTTGTAGAGGGCCCTCTGCCGGCCTTTATAGGGCCCTGCCAATCTGTAGATGGTCCCTGCCGATCTGGAGAGGACCCTCTGCCGGTCTTTAGAGGGTCCTGCCGATCTGTAGATCGCCCTGCCAATCTGTAGAGTGCCTCTGTCGGCATTTAGAGGGCCCTGCCGACCTGTAGAGGGCCCTCTTCCAGCCTTTAGAAGCCCTGTCGATCTGCAGTGTCCCAACCAATCTGTAGAGGCCCTCTGCTGGCCTTTAGAGGGCCCTGCCGATCTATAGGGGGCCCTCTACCCGCCTTTAGAGGGCCTTTCTAGCATGTAGAGGGCCTGCCAATCTGCAGAGGGCCCCCTGTCGGCATTTAGAGGGTCATGCAGACCTGTAGAGGGCCCTTTCCCAGCCTTTAGGGGCCCTAACGTTCTGCAGAGTGCCCCAGCCAATCTATAAGGGCCTTCTGCCGGCCTTTAGAGGGTCCTGCCAGCCTTTAGAGGGCCCTGCCGATCTGGAGATCGCCTTGTCAATCTGCAGACAGCCTCTATCGGCATTTAGAGGATCCTGTCGACCTGTAGACGGCCCTCTCTCAGTCTGTAGGGGCCCTGTCGATCTGCGGAGTGTCCCAGCCAATCTGTAGAGTGATTGTAGAGGGCCCTCTTCCGGCCTTTAGAGGACCCTGCCGATCTGTAGAGGACTCTCTGCTGGCCGTTAGAGGGTCCTGTGGTGGTAGAGGTGGTCTGCCGGTCGAGCGTCGGTGAGGCTCTCGAAGGAAGACCAGTGCAAGTTCTCATTGTTTTTCAGTGTATGCTAGAGAAAATGTCTGAGAGGAGTACAAGGCTTTGGTAATGTAGGCTTTGACCTTGACTCGAACTCGGGCTACCACTACCAGGAAAGGTCAGAAGGCTCTCCCACTGAGCTACAGGGGCGGACAAATCGCTCGTTTCCGCACTATCGAAGGCTTGTTAATGTTAGTGTCATAATTCCCACCCCAGAATCCAGATCACTGCACAATAATTTAGATGGGGCGGAATTAATGCATTGCACTGCAATAGAAGTTGATATGAGGATAAATAAAGCTTGGATATTCCGATAACTCCTATATATTACGGCTTATCACACATATTGCACTATATATATATATATGACTATTCCATTTACGATTTTCATCAAAAGAACTCCCTAAGTATTTAATGCATGGGTTTCTCGTGATTGGTGTATCATTTAATACTATGTCAAGATCTTGTCACGTCACTGATGTTGAATAGATTTGGTAATTTGTCTTTGATGCATTAGTGATAATATATGTACATGGAACAACTCGTTATTTTTGGAATTAATTATTTGATCTTTATTTGCAGCTCTTCAACATTTCTAGCTTGAATATAAATTGCCGTATACCATCAGCAAATAAGTAAAATGTACCAATTTCTGTTGTATTGCTGATGTCTTAATATAGAGAATAAGTAAAAGAAGACCTAAAATTGAACCCTGTGGGACTCCAATCTTCATCATTTGTTTCTTAGATGCAACCGCAAAAGAATGAAGTTATGCAGTTTGTAATGTATGTAACATTATAAATAAACAATAATACAAATTTGCAGAACTAAGTAACAGTATATAAACAAACAACATAAGCATGCATAAACGTGCATAATTTGAAATAAAACATAGTAAATCAGAGATAGAGATTTATATTGGTGTTGAGCAATATAGTACCTCTATTTCTTTTCTGCTTTCTTGAAATATGAATTAATTAGATCATGTTTCAACTTATAGATCAATTAATTATATCATGCGCGAAAGCCACCCCGACTAACCGACGCTGGAACCTGGGTGAGATCGAACAGCAACAAGCTTTGCTTAGCTGGGGGGGGGGGGGGGGGGGCTCACCGGGTTCCAGCATAGACCTTCTGCTTGCCTAGACCAGGATCTGCCTTCCCCAACCTTTGTATGGATGAAATTGTATCCTGCCTCACTGTCTGGCAAACCTTTCTTGATGGCAACGTGATGGGGGCAGCAGGCAGTGGGGCACACACTTACAATCCTTACTAACTCGGTTGCGTATGTGCGAATGTCAGAATGTATGATTCCCAGGGGCGTAGTTGGGGGGGGGGGGGGAGGGGGCAGTCACTTGTTGATTTCAGCAACGACTACTTTCTGCCTTCTTATTTTTAACCACATTACCACTGACCACTTAGCCTTCCTCTCTTCATTTGATTTTGTATTTCTTCTTCCATTTCCTAGCTGGGAGTGCCGCGACATTTTCTCTTTTGTTCTCTGGTGTTAAAGTAAGGTGATGTGCGTCGATGGGATCGAGGGCGGGGGCACTCCTGATCACCTGTTAATGGGTGGCGGCATAGAAGAATATATATATATATATATATATATATATATACATATATATATATATATATATATATATATATATATATATATATATATATATATATATATATATATATATTATTGCCATTTTATGCCTCTTATTAATATATGACGATATCGTGTTGTAGAAACTCCTCGTATCACAATGCGGTGTATTTTTTCAAGATAATTGCCAAGCAAACTGTATCCAAAGCTTTCTGTAAATCAAGGTGGAGCATGTTGTTTCGTTATTTTGTAGAGATTTTGTAAACTTCATCGTACATTTGAACAATCGGCATGTACGTACTGTGTTGTTTCCTGAATTCGAATTGAAGAAGATTCAGGATAATATTTGCAGTAACCCGCGCCCCGCTGGAGGTGGTAAAATCTGCCCCCCTTCCCGGATTTTCTCAATAACTTGAAAACAATGATAGATATCAATGTCAATCCTTCAGTACCTTATGCTGCATCGATTCTACGTCTTATCACTACATTTCAATGAGAATGGTGGATTGCTTTGGGAGATAATGACGTTTTAATCACGTCATGTCATGTAATTTTTGGTGGAAAAACAATACATGCTTGCAAAATCATAAAAATTCGAGTTTTGACAAAAATTGCAAATACAAAATGGTGAACAAAAGGAAATGACAAAATATAAAAAACTACTATCTCGGATTTTCGATATTTTGTGTTTTTCACTGCCAAAAATGAAAAAATAAACTTGTTTTTCGTTGTCGAAAACTTATTTGTCGTTGTTTTACATCATACAACGTACTGTACTGTTTTAATGATGTGGGCCCCTTGGCTACGAGGTCTGATCCCATTTGCCCCCCCCCCCCCTGGGCAAAATATTCCCTACGCCCTTGCTCCTCCTCACCCCTCATTTCATCAGATCACCCCCATCAGACGAACCTCATCACCCTTCATCTGTAACCTGAAAGCTCTTGGTGTTTTTGTGTGTGTGTGTGTGTGTGGGGGGGGGTAAAATGTATGAAAAACAAGGCAGAATAACAATAAGTATGAATAACAATACAGAATTATGAATAAATACAATAGGCAGAATTATGAATAACTATATGTAGCTTACATCAAGTAGCCTCCTCAAACCAGCACTATATATTCAAGAGCTGCCATTCTCGATTTTGAAGATGACAATCTTAGTCGTGCCTAAACTAGTGTTGGATTTTTTTTTGCATTTCCTTACAGCATATTTTATGCACTTGAGAATACCTTCATTGTAAATGCAATACATCCAATTTCAATACAATGCAATATAGTGCAATACGATTCAATGCAATACAATGGTGTTGCTATTATCAAAGCTTCCTGGACACTATTGGGTTAATCACTACAATATAAATTGGACGTTTTCTCTCCGTTCCGCTTCCATCTGCTGGTTAGATCGTAAATCCATGGACATATTAACAGTTCTTTCGGGAAATTCGTGGACATCGGCGAAACCATGGACATGTCGTGCCCATGGTTTTATTTCATGCCACAGGTTGAATATCGTGGACACCCATCATCAGCAACATCAAACGTAATTGCGTGGACTTGACGCGAACGGCCTCAAATGTCCACGTTTTGACTCGGTTGTGAGCCGACGAGAAAAATAGTTCGAAAATTCGCCACCAAGTTTGTATCCGTATAGTTCGTTGCCTATGTTGGTTATCCATCGCCAGTGCGGGGAGATTGCAACTCCCTAGTTATTTTTTGTTGTTGCGAATAACTAGATATTGTCATCCCATTGCAACGAAACTTTCAGTGCCATGCTTTTCAACAATTTGCCACCCACTCTGAAGTTTTGAAGTGTACTCATTGGCCCTTGCCTCACCCGTGACCTATCACCTGCTTATCAAGGTCATGTCAAGCGCATTTTGCGTCCCCCAGCATATGGACGCTTGTAACTTAAACACTTAAAAGGAATGTTTCACCTTTCTGAAAGTTGTCAAATACACGCTGGTTGTAGTAGAAAATATGAAATAAGTGCTGCTGAAAACGATGGTGATATTTTTTCACTCGAAAAGTCACTTAACTTTATACAAATTAAGTTTTTAGATTTGGGCGAATGACGTCATTATTGAGCTATATACCGCCGCTGATTGGCTGACAAAGTGGGATTGGCTGAAAAAGTGTCTGTCAGCCAATCAGCGGCTGCACCAGCCTAGAGTCATTTTGCAAATGGTAAATTAAATTGCTTAAAAATGGATAAGTTTTGGGAAAAATTACCTTAGTAATTTATACCTTTCAATAACGGCTCAAGGTAATGACTATCTCAGTTTAAAACTAATACAAAGGTAAAACATTCCCTTTAACAGTTGTGTTGGACAGGAGCATATAAACAGGTGTCAATTGGTGATATTTAGGTTGCCGATGAGATCGTGACGTTACAGATGCCAACCGAGGTCTGGTGACCTTTTCTGACCTCCAGTGTCTTTAAGGGCATTTTGAGACACTATTTACAAATTTCACAATTATTTTGCCCAACTATATGTTATAATGAGGTCATGGTCTCTTACATATTAACCGAGGTCATTGACCTCAGACGACCTTTTGCCTGAAGTTAGGGACCTACAATTGCTATAAATGCATTCTAATAACAAGAAGGAATGTGCTGAAGTTTAATATATAATATACCACGAGCGAGTATAAATATGCAGTTAATCGATTGATCGATCAGTTTATGGATATGCTGTTAAGCGTGTCGATTAAAACATTTTTATACTCGTGAGTTGTGTAATTATTTTATCCCGCACCGCCATGCTACATAACAAACCACAGGACTTCTCAGCCGTGGTTTATCAGATCGATAATCACCATATGTTGATTGAATTCCCATTTAACTCAAGGTCGGTTAACAAAATTGTTTCAACACGTTACTCAGTTGCAAACACAGATATCGGCGGGGGATAAATCGTCATTCTAATTTGATTATAAGTCATTTAATTTGTACATACACAATTTACTTGATATCAAGGTCATTTGGTTACCTCAAAGGTCATGAAATGGCCCAGAATATTAAAATCAGATATCGACGATTTTCTCGAATAATAAGCAACACGCTCAGTTTTCTTGTTTAACTCTAGCTCAATTAGGGGCGAAACGCGCCAGGACCTGCACGGTATATACGTAGACTGCACTGGATTGGGTGTAAGTACCGTAACGGAGCTTTATATCTTTTCAGCTATGCTTCGTCTAACTCTAGTGGGGGCGACCCATCATGGCGCCCGTCATCAGGTGGCGTGCCTTCTAGAGAAGACGAATATCCGAACCCACAACGTCTCAGGGCACTAACAGGTGCGTGGAGCTTTAACTCGCGCCCCGCTGGGCCTCTGTGTCGGTAGTATAAGTCATTTAATTTAATTCATTTTCTATCAGTCATTTACATTGAATTCCCACCAACTGAATATGACCCTACACCCCTGCGACGTGGAAATGGGCTCGGTCAGTTACGGATTAAATTTCCTTCGTTTTCCCTTCGACACACCGCTGCTCCGAAAGGAAAACGAAGGCAATTTCAGCCGTAACATGCAGGGGCGTCGCCGACGGGAGGATGGGGGGGACGGTCTCCACGATCCCCACTCTCGAGAGGGGTGGTTGACCCCCCCCCCCCCCACACACACACCCACACCCTTATCCACTGCGCGTGTTAATATTTAATCCATGCTTCCATTAGTCTGATCCAACGATATTTTCGAAACAATCCGCTCGCGTGAGATCCTTAACAATCAATTACCTTATATAACAGTATCGACCACCCTGTCTTACAGTACATTTACCATTCTTGTGAAATTTGCAGGATTTGAAATACACAAATGTAACCTAGTTCTATTTACAACGATGATTACCTAACTTGATGTTTTGCTGACAAATATGTAATTGTGTCATTGCAGATCTCATCCAGTACCTGGAGTAACGGGGACGGCAGCGGCGGCGGCGGCGGCGGCGCGTGACGTATTTGTGGTACCTGGGTCGTTTCGAATGGAAATGTGTTTGTGTCGGAACCTTTCACATTTTCAATATATTTTGTTGTATTTGATTTATTTTCTCGGGGGGCAGCGTTGAGCTTTGCATTGATTGAACAGCGTTGATGTGCTGAATGTACGTTACAGCACTGCGGTGGATTAACCCTCGTCCTACGGGGGGGGGGGGGGGGGGGGCTGACAGCCCCCCCTGAGGTTTTTCTTGAATAACTTTTTACACATGCGTTGTATCTTGCTGAAATTTTCGGTAGCTGAGTTTACAGCAATTATACGTAGGCTGTAAAAATGGTTGATATTTGTGGCTGTTATTTGAAATTGGTTGAGAAATTTGGGAAATAATGACGTTTTGATGACGTCATGTTGGTAAAAAATAGAAATATTTGAAAAATTGTAGAAACTAGTTTTAAAGCAAATTGCAAACGCAATTCACCAAAGATACAAAATTTCATTCCCTTTCAAATGGCAGTCTCAGATTTGCAAAATTTTGGGTTTTTGACCCCTAAAATCAAAGTGATTTTTTTGGAAAAATCACCACAAAATCACAATTTTCAAAGATTTTAGAAAAACCGGAATATATGTGAGGGAACTGAGTATGGACAATACTCATACCAAATTTCAAAGCAATATCTTCATTTCTGACTGAGTGATGGCTCCCTAAGTGTAAGAAACTGATGACGTCATTTAAAATAAAACTTTTTTGACTTTTTTGACAAGATACGAACAAATAATTACCTTTTCTGTATCTCTGAGCCAAAACTGGTCTAGGAACATGCCTTTTTATTTACATTTATCAATTTCTAATTTTGAGGTTTTCTGAAGAGCAAAATCGTTGTTCTGGACGTGGTTAATCCGAGGTCATTCACTTGACCTGGAAGGTCATCTGTTCATCTGAAACCTCAAAATTGCATACTGTTCGATTCCTCTCATGACAGGCAACATGCTGGTTCTTACCGCATTGCTCTAAGTTGCTTGGTTTGGAAGTTAACAGGGGGGCCTGTCAGCCCCCCCGTAGGGCGAAGGTGAAATAAGCTCCCGTAGAGCGAGGGTTAAATGACCTAGACCAGGAAGATGGCCTGACCCGCTGAGGTAATCGATATAAAATCGAGACAGCAAAATTGTAGGCACAAAACAAAACCCTGTAAGTTTTAAACCGCGCGGTGTAACACCGTAATGTGCACGACCGCAAACTTAAAGTACATACGAGTGACATTAAAGGGAGTGTGTAAAGGGAGTGGTGCCAAATTTGAAATCAGCGTCACAAAATGTCCTAGAAACTGCCAAATATAAAAAAGGTCATGTCAGGTCATCTGAGGTCAGTGACCTCGGTTGACCTGTGAAAGCAAATGACCCAAGTGGAACATATAATTATGTAAAATGGATCCCAGATTTTAAATCAGTGTCACGAAATGTCCTAGAAACTGCCAGAAGCCAAAACAGTCATCTGAGGTCATCGGAAGTCGGTGATCTCGGTTGACCTCTGAAAAGGTCAATCGAGGTCACAATCTCAGTGGAAACCACAACTGTCACCTGGAAACACTTGTGGATATGCTCCTGAACAACAAACACTCGGAAACTGCATAAGTTACAAGCATCGATACTACGGGACGTCAGTTGCGCCTGACATGACCTTCAGAAACAGGTCATAGATCACGGGTCATTTGAGTCATAAGTTCACAAATTTTAGAGTGTGTCAAATTGTTCAAAAGTACGATACTGAAAGTTTCATCGCAATCGGTTAAAAAATACGCGAGTTATTCCTGAAACAAACAAAAAACTAGGGAAGGGGGTATCTACCCCTCCCCTACCCGGGCGAGGGTTAAGGCGATTTTCTTCTGAAATTAAAATTACACCAAAATTTATAATTCAACCCCCCATTGGCTGGGGGGGGGGGAGAGTTCCCCCAGGCGAACTTTCTTAATAACTTAAAAACAAAGAAGATATCGACATGAAACTTTGCATACCTCATCCCACATAAATGTTACATATGTATGAGAAAAAAAAGCAAATCGACTCAGAACTGTTTGAGAAAATGAGGTATTAGTGACGAAACTACACGCGAGTTTCGGCCGAAAACTGTGAAATATTCGAAAAAGTAAAATTCCTGTTTTGAAGCAAAATGCAAATAAAAAGTGTCAAAAGACGCGGAATGACGAGCTCTACAATGGTTGTGACTTGTGCCTTAGGGCGCCACAGCTACTCTGACTATATGACGCCCATGTCTAGCTCTACAAGATGGCTATCTCGGATTTGCATTGTTTTTTTGTATTTTTCGACCCCGAAATTAAAAACAAAAATGTTTTTGGGAAATTTTCTACAAAATCGACATTTTTAACATTAAATCAGAAAATAGGCGAGAGAGACACATGCGATGTATATACTAGTGGTGCCAGTTTCAGAAAATATTTGTCCAATGTCCGACCGATGTCCATTGTCTGCTTTCCGTCCGAAACTGTCCGAAAATCATTGTTTGTCCGAAATTTGTCCGAAAGCAGAAAAAGTGTTTGATATGGAAATGAATTACTTGTGGCACACTTTCTTTTTTTAATAAAAAAGTAACAAGTGATTTTCGGGACAAGCCATCCTTGGGCATTGGATGTCCGAAAATGTCCAAAGAAATATGCTTATGTCCGTCCGAAAACCGAATCGGTCTTCGAACAAATTCGGAATTCCGAAAATGATTGTACCGATTGGACCACTAGTATATACATACCATATTGAGTCGATATATTTATATTCGTGGAAGCTATGGCCCATCAAAGGTCACAATCACTGTGCGACTTTTGGTGACCATCTGACCTTGACCTGATGTTGACCTCTAAGGAAAAAATACATGGAAATAAACACTTCACTGTGATTATGAGGTAACACCACACCATAAACATGTGTCGCAAGACTATGTTTCGATTTTGGTTACCTTCCCTGGCCTGATCTTGACCTGAAACCTTCAATGTGTCCCTAAAATAGCTCAAATACATGGAATTAAGCATTTACATAGCATTTATATTCAAAAGTAGCCTTAAAACATGTCCTGCATGACTATCTCATGTTGTCATGGTTGACCTCTGTTACATGACCTTGACCTTGATCCTTGTTTAGTATCAAACGTGTACTCACAGTACTATCATGCCACACTTGGGAGTATTTTGGCTGAGTTTGGGCCCAGAGCTGTCCATTGTGTGGTCTCGAGAGCATAACATGCGAAAATGCTCGATTTTGACCTTTGACCTGACCTTGACATGACCTGTGACCTTGAAGACAAAAGTTCAAACATTCCGTAGATTCATCTCGTTGAGACCTTTCGAACACCGCCTTACGCGTCTCCATCGGAACGTTAGTGTGGAAGTTAGCCAGGGGGACGCCCCCCCCCCCTACCACAAACTCCCCTTACCTTACCATCTTATTTTCACTTCGTAGCACTAGACTTGCGTAATTAATACTGATTGGCTGATCGGGTGCGGAATTAGTGGTTGGCGCTGCTCACCCCCCCCCCCCCCCCAAAGGCCGATGATTTCAACGATAAGCTATCAAATATTAATACAAATTGGTGCATAGGGCAAATGATCACGTTCGTGGTTGTAATGTCCACGCAACCCGCGAATGACAGAATTGTGTCATTCCACACGATTTCATGGACATTGTTTGGCTCCGCCCACTTTTACCTTGGCTCCGCCCACTTGTCTCACAATTACGGAGAGTTCTCAACTTGGGTCCATGAAATTACTTAATACTTACTCTTATGTCTTTAGAGATATCCTTCTTAGCTGAGGATCATTCGAATTGTCATCACGTCATGATCGTTTACACTAGTCGTCACTTTCCTAAAGTTCTTGGTGCCGATGGTGGATACTCGTTTATGCGTGTCCATGTTGTGCGGAAGAACTCTCATGTCCACACAATTACGCTACTCGGGTATATGTGCTGTCCCCCTCTCCTACCCCCGGTCGGTCTCGTCCCGCCGGTCCCTGGACGGTCTCCGGATAACGCAGCGCGCAGTGCCTACTGCCTGATGACCTCACTCGGCTGACCACGCTCCGGTACGGCACGGCACCACTGCCCTACCGGGGCGGGGCACACCGCGGCACACCACCCGGTCAGTCCCCAGCGCCACAACCCGCCGGCATTAGCATAGTGACGACCGCCGGCGGCTCGATGACCTAAGCTCTCACCGCGCTAGAGATCGGGCGCGGCTTTGGCGTTGCGATTCATTACCAGCTGGGATGATTTCACGGCACCGGCGTGGCCGGCGGCGACGCGGCCGCTGCCTAAATACGGCAAAATGCCGCGTCTTACGGCGGCAGGGGCCGTAAAAATCGGCCGCGCCGGGCGTGTCCGGGGACGCCCGGCTGTGGCACTTTTGCGGGCAGCCATCACGGACGCAGTGCGCCGCTCACGGAACCGGCGCGCCACAATGGGCCGTCCTCGACGTGGCCGAATCGGCGCTCGGCGCGGCCGCACGCGGAGATGTGTTGTTGTACGGCTGCAGGGCACCATTGTGGACCGGAAGTCGCGTCCGTCCGCGGCGCGGCGCCGAGGGTACCGGGACCGCCGACACGTCAGGTGAAACCGTTTAGCTCCGGTAACGGGTCAGCGCAGGCCGCCGACACAATGGGATGCTCCCAGAACAAGCACCGCACTGTTTGGAAACGTTGCAAAACAGCGTTTGCAGGAGCGGCTCGCGGGTGCGAAATTCGAGCGCGACACCTGAGGCCGGCACAGGGAACTGGAGCGCAGTTCTGACTGGTCAGAGGGCTGGAGGGAAGTCAGGTGATGACTGGTCGGTCGGTCCGACATCGACACACCTGCTGGACCGTGCGTTAACGGGAGTGGCGGCCAAGAGGCCGCGGCTACCACCGAGGCAGGTGTGTACCCCAGTTCTGCTGCTCAGTCATCCTGAAGGCACGCACCACGGCCACCGTCACCACTTCTACTGACCTCTGCGGGAGTGTCCCAGCGCATTGTCACGACACGCAGCCTGACAAACAGAGTTCGGCCGAACAGGTGCGCCCCCCCCCCACCGAAGGCCAGCTGGGAGGGGGGGGGGGGGTGTTCGGCAGGGCGGAGCTGCTCGGTGTCTGATGATCTCAGCAGGGCCGGCGGCGCCGAGTCCGCCGCCCTATTTGGGCAGCCGAGGGCGGGTGGAGCGGCCATTATCCCAGGCGTCAACACGGTGCGTGTGCGCCCCCCGCCGGGCCGGCGCGGTCCTGCCCGGCCGGCCAGACACCACAGCCACAAAGAGAGGCCCACGAGACAGCATACAGATAAACAAACACCTGTCACGGCCCCGACGGACAGACGGACGGATAGGTGGAAAGATAGGTGGCCGGCATATATGGACACCTGTGTTGGCTGGGTAAAATGAAGGTTATGGATGCATGGCTTTGGCTATTGAGAAAGGAGAAGGGAGTGTCAGTGACTCGCGTTGTCATGGCAACGTGACCTTGTAGTGCAAGCGGAAGAAATAGAAGAAGATGGTTCCATGCGAACTCAGTGGCGGATCTACGGTTGGGCAAAATGGGCAATTGCCCCTCCCACCCCAAAACGAAATATCGGTATCCAAACATGTTTTTGCCCCTCCCAAACCGATCCGGCAGGTTGTAATTTTTGTCCTGGTACAGTGGCGGATAAATCTTTCTTCGAAAATACGATTTATTTTTTTATTTTTACACGGGGAGACAACCAAAACACGCAGTAAGACAACCAAAAAGGAACACAAATTGCCGTCCGACCATTTTTTATTTTCTTGAAAACTTATGCACTGGGGGTTTCAAGGGCGGAGAATTCATTGGCAGTGACCAACAAAATCAGAAAAATTACATTTTCCAAGATACAGTCTTCCATATTTTACCAACTTCACTATGCTGGCCTAATTTCGACGACTCCGAGACTAAAAAAATGATTTTGATAAACTTTTGTTTTGTTTGGATCAGGATCAGTCGAAGAACAATTTGGCATTCACGGAGTTTCGTTTTTTTTTGTCACGTGATTTCGTGACCTACTTTTTGCGCCGTTATCTTGACCTGTTGGAAGCTGAGATTACAATTTCCGTCTGATGAAGATTTGAGCTTCATTGATGTCCTTTCGTATAAAAAAGTGGGGTTCGACCTGTAAGAAATCATGTTTAGTCTTGCAATGCTGACATAATACGCTGTTTGGGCACCTGTCCGTCGATAACTTAGCATCTACTTGACATACGCTTTCGAAACACAGTCCAAAGTGACTCCTGACGACGAAACCTCTCGGCCTGTTACACCGACATCAGGTCGCCATATGACCTGCCAGGCCAATACAACGTAACGTACCCAAACAGCGTATTGCGTGCATTGCAAGTCTCAAAAGTAGTTTTTACAGGTCGAACCCCACTTTTTATATTTTTTTTATACGAAAGGACATATCAATGGAACTCAAATCGTTATCGGACTAAAACAAAAATAATTTAAGTTTCCAACAGGTCAAGGTTACGGTGCAAAATGTAGGTCCCGAGGTCACGTGACAAAATGAAAATAGAAAATCCGAGATTGCCAAATTGCTCTTTGACTAATCCCGATCCAAACAATAACAAAATCGAAATCGCTTCCTTAGTCTCGGAGTTTGTCAAAATTAGGCCTGCACAGTGAACGTGGGAAATTTTCGGAAGGCCTTATTTTTTCTTCACCACCAATGAATTCCCCGCCCTTGAAACACTCAGTGCAACACTTTTCAAGAAAATTAAAAATGGTCGGACGGCAAATTTGAGAAGAAAAAAATGGTTGTCTTACTGTGGAAGTCTCCAAAAGTAGGTTTTGCAGGTCAAACTCCACTTTTTTATACGAAAGTACATCAATGAAGCTCAAATCGTCATCAGACAAAAATGTTAATTTCTGTTTCCAACAGGTAAAAGTCACGGCGCAAAAAGTAGGTCACGAGGTCACGTGACAAAAAAAAACAGCAACAAAAATCGAAAAGCGGAATAAATTCGGAATTTGTTTCTTGCCAGAATCGACTTCGATATATTGTATCGAAGTCTTCGATGGTAAGAAATTCGAGATAGGTTATTCCTATATATTTTTTTTCTAGGGGGGGGGGAATAGAAGAAATGCACCCTCCATGCACCCTCCATGGTCTCCATGGTCATGCCTCTAGAAGGGCATGCACCCTCCATGGTCTTCGGTAATAATTTTGCACATAATTATTGTGCTAGAGAGCTAACCTCAACGGTATTATATCTGTCTCGTCGAGCTGCATTCAATGATGCATAGCATGACCCCGCAGGTCACTCCATGACCTCAAGGTCACGTCCCCTGCTGTTAATTTCCCAAATGACCTGGCTCGATTATACAATAGATAATTTGTAGACATTTTACATTTTATTTCGCACAATTGTACGTTTTTTTTCTCTAGAAGACACTTTTAGCTATGTTTATAACATTCTCGGTCTGGAAATAGAGAGGAGAAAAATTGATATCCTGAGGACACACAGACGCCTCTATCGGCGAAATATTTAATTATGCCGTCATGTGATCTTGATCACCGAGCGAAATAGGTTAGCACGTGATTCAAAGGGCATGCACCCTCCTATTCCACCTACGAAAAATCACGAATTTTAACTGAGAAAATAACGAAATCACGTGGCCTGACCTGAGGTCACATGCCAAAATGTCGACACTTTTTCATTCAAATTCTCACACAAGATTACATTACATTAATTTGTGGTTCATGGCGATTCTGATGATACATAGTTTTATATCATTCGAATTGTTTATAGAATATATCCCGATATATACGGACGGGGCTGAAAATACGGACGGCGGTTCGACGGACAGGGCTGAAAATTTTACAGCGTGCATGCACGGCCCAGATATCCCCCGACACCTAGTTTAATCGAAATGTGAGAAGTAGGATGTTATGGTTTGGTCGATCTGACGTAGACTGCACCGGGTGACCTCTGGTCACGTGATCTTGATGTCCCAGAGCGACTACAGGGCTGATGTATATAATTGAAAGCAGATCGACGAGATAACTAAGCATAATGCCGTTTAATTGAGCTCTCTAGCACAAGTACGTGCGAAATTGTTACCAAAGACCATATTTTTTTATTTTTTTCTGACTGGTTTCTGGTGACCATTATTTTTTTTTCTCCAAATACAAAAATATAAATATTATATTTAGAAGAAAAAAACTATCACAATTTTTTAAACTTCGAAGGTTTATGTATCGGTGTCCATTCTGGCATGGAAAAAGTCCGAATTTTAAAAGACCACATAAAATCACGTGATTTGACCTGAGATCACGTGTTGAAATAGCAACATTTCCGAATTTCCCAAAATGATTACATCATAATAATATATTGTTCCTGATGATTCTGGTGATTACCGAGCGGTCGCGAAGCGCCCGTGAGGTTTCTAGTCAACTTACTAGACAAATTTACATTTGACCCGGCCCGAACCGGCCCGACACGGCCCGACACGGCCGTGCAGACGCTTCTCGGAAGCTAATAACTTTGTAACCACTGCTCCGATTGAGATAGGGTTTTCACCATTGGATAGGTCCATCAAATCAATTTTGTTTTTGGTATGGTGCGTTCTGATGTGAATGGTGCCACAGCGCGTGGCAGTTAGCACACGCAAACGTCGAAATGAACAAAAATCATTATTGATACAAAAATGGCTTGATTTATCTAAGCATTAATTTATACGATGTAGCATGCAGCGCTCAGGACGTACTCCCTTTTGGCGGATTCGAGAAAGGAGATCATGACAAATGTAATATAACTTGTGTTGTATGCAGTTTGTCCCAGGGAAGCAACAGATACCGCTCGGTTACCGCCGATTGAGGCGTTTGACTGGTTTAAATGGGAGATATTGTCCGCTGAAAATGTGAGTTTTGCTTGACATTACAAAGTTGCCCGAGGCTGTAACTCGAAAACCATTTGACGGACGAAGCTGAAAGTTCACAGTGTGAATCAACAGCCCAGATAACCCCAGACACGTAGTTTTATCGAAATATGAGATGTAGTGTGTTATTTAAAGATTGTTTTGGTCAATCTGTTTTGGAATACCTAATTGCCACCCCCGAAACGAAAAATCGGTAGGCAAATGCATATCCCCAAACAGTTCCGGGGGATTGTGATTTTTGTTCCGGGAAGGCGAGATTTATCCCCCCCCCCCCCTCCCCCGCTCAACAAAACTTTCGTGCTGACGACCCGACGCCCCTCCCCTCCCACCGCTCAAAGACCTTTCCCGCTGACGATCCGACGCCACCCCTCCCCCCGTTAACAACTTTTCGCTGACGAAACGGAGCGATTTTGTTGCCCCCCAAACTCGAAACCTAGATCCGCCACTGTGCGAACTCCCTCAGGATGAGCTATCATACTCGGAGATTTTTTACCTTTACTTTAACCGAAAGTACTTGGGTAGTTTACCAAAACCCTGAGGGTTACTCGGCATTGACGGGTCTCAGCAGAAAGCCATTGACTAGGGGAGGGGGGGGGGGGGCGTTAAACGACCCCCTGGTTATCTTCCGAACCAATGATCGCAGCGAGACGCGCAAGGCGGCATTCGAAATTTCTCAATGAGATGAATATAAAGCACACTCACAAATGGCAAAGTGAGGTCACATCTTAGGGAAAAGTCAGGTCAAAGGTTAAAATGCTTCTAATTATGCATAGGTATCTATTGAATGAACTACCAGCAGCAGTAAGATATCTCATTCAACCATCACCACAACCTCACCATCATACAAGACAAGTTAATCACTTTCAAAACAACTTCTCAACAAAGAATTATAGACTATTTACATTTGCATGCATGGGACCTAAATTATGGAATAATATAATATCAAGGAACTTTGCTGTACAGGACGTCCGACGCTCAAAACATACATTTAAAAAGTACTTAAGAAGTTACTTCCTGGACAGAAGCTAGTGATTAGTGCCATTCACTACTCAAATACATAATATGTAGAACAACATAATAGTACCTATACATAATATTACAACAACAAAGTAGTATACATAATAATACAACAACATTATGGTATGGCATCATGGTATGTAAAAAAAATTTAAATTAAATTTGTGATACATTATGGTATGGCAGCATATATGGGTATATATGATTACTTATAATTATATATGATCGTGTATGAGTACTGTGTATATGTATATGTGTGCGTGTATGAGTACTGTGTATATGTATATGTGTGCGTGTGTGTGTGTGTGTGTGTGTGTGTGTGTGTGTGTGTGTGTGTGTGTGTGTGAGTGTGTGTGTGTGTGTGTGTGTGTGTGTGTGTGTGTGTGTGTGTGTGTGTGTGTGTGTGTGTGTGTGTGTGTGTGTGTGTGTGTGTGTGTGTGTGTGTGTATGTGTGTATGTGTGTATGTGTGCATGTGTGTGTGTGTATATGTGTATGTGTATGTGTATATGTGTATGTGTATATGGATATGTGTATATGCGTATGTGTATATGTGTATGTGTATATGTGTATGTGTATATGTGTATGTGTATATGTGTATGTGTATATGTGTATGTGTATATGTGTATGTGTATATGTGTATGTGTATATGTGTATGTGTATATGTGTATGTGTATATGTGTATGTGTATATGTGTATGTGTATATGTGTATGTGTATATGTGTATGTGTATATGTGTATGTGTATATGTGTATGTGTATATGTGTATGTGTATATGTGTATGTGTATATGTGTATGTGTATATGTGTATGTGTATATGTGTATGTGTATATGTGTATGTGTATATGTGTATGTGTATATGTGTATGTGTATATGTGTATGTGTATATGTGTATGTGTATGTGTGTATGTGTGTGTATGTGTATATGTGTATGTGTACATGTGTATGTGTATATGTGTATGTGTATGTGTATATGTATATGTGTATATGTGTATGTGTATATGTGTATATGTGTATGTGTGTATGTGTATATGTGTATGTGTATATGTGTATGTGTATATGTGTATGTGTATATGTGTATGTGTATATGTGTATGTGTATATGTGTATGTGTATATGTGTATGTGTATATGTGTATATGTGTATGTGTATATGTGTATGCGTATATGTGTATGTGTATATGTGTATGTGTATGTGTATGTATGTGTGTATGTGTGTGTATGTATGTTGTATGTATATGTGTATGTATGGGTGTATGTGTATATATGTATATGTGTATATGTGTATGTGTGTATGTGTGCATGTGTATATGTGTATGTGTATATGTGTATGTGTATATGTGTATGTGTATATGTGTATATGTATATGTGTATGTGTATATGTGTATGTGTATATGTGTATGTGTATATGTGTATGTGTATATGTGTATGTGTATATGTGTATGTGTATATGTGTATGTGTATATGTGTATGTGTATATGTGTATATGTGTATGTGTATGTGTGTATATGTATGTGTATATGTGCATGTGTATATGTGTACCCATTCAATGGCGCTGGCTTCAGGAACCCTACTCGGCAACAAGCTACGCTTAGCTGAGTGGGGTTCACGAAGAACCAGCAAGAAGTGATCGAAAATTGACCAGACTTTGTCTTCCGCCTTGTATGACCGATATCCCCTTTATAACAGCGTGAATGATTATGGAATCCTGGGGCGTAGCTGGGGGGCAGTTATTTGCTGTGTTCAGCAATGACTACTTTCCGCCTTCTTTTATATCACCGCATCTAACACCCAAACTACCTCTCCTCATATGCTTTTTTATGTTTGTTTCCATTTCTTAGCTGGGAGTGCCGCGACATTTTCTCTTCTGTTCTCTGGTGTTAATGAAAGGTGTCGTGCGTCGTTGGGCCGCACTTTCTATCCAAAGCCTTCGATTACGACCATGGTCACTCAAAGTGCTCTCAAAGATATGATACATGTCCCGTATGAGCTAAAGTGAGATTGTTGGCAAAGTTCAAGGTAAAGGTCAGGTCACAAAAGGTCACTATGCGCAAAATATCTACGAAAGTCATGCAACACATGTTGTATGGGTTATTTTCCACGTGGAATTCGATAGTGATAGTTATTTTACCACCTGACTTCATTTATGTGAAGTTAGTGTCAAGCTCAGGTCAAAATCCTGTAGCTCAGTTGAGAGAACGCTGGGCGTCTGACCTCACCCGATAGTGGCAGCCCGGGTTCGAGTCGCTTCGGCGCTCGCTATTTGCCCCTGACTGGGATGACCTGTGGCCGGTGGCAGCAGTCGCACTCAATGTCAGGTGACGTCAGGTGACGTTAGTGTCCAGGTATGTCGGGCACGTAAAACTTTCGCTTCTAAATTCTGCCGGACGCCAGGAATTGCTTGATCGGGTGATGGGGTCAGGGCCTGCGCAACAAGCTATGCTTAGCGCGGGGCCTGACCTCGGAAATCCATCCATTAAAAAAAATCGGACTAAATTAGAAAAAGAAGAAAAAAGTCAGGTTACTGAGGGTCAAAATTTGAATTTGATAAATATTACAAAAACATGTTTCTGTACCAGTTTTGTCTCAGAAATACAGCGCTGGTATTTATTTGTCTGTATCTGGTCAATAAAAGCAAAAAAACGCAATTTCAAAATATGACGTCATGGTTACCATACTTTAGATGCGATAAGTCAGTCAAAGATGGGGATATCATTTTTAAATTTGGTATGGCAGTTGCTCATATGTGATTCTCTGACATGTATTATTTTTTATATCTTTAAAAATGTAATTTGTGGGCATTTTCCCAAAAACATTGTTTTTCATTTTTAAGGTTCAAAAACCAAAATTTTCAATAATCCGAAATAAACATGTTGTAGCCTTTGCCATTTACTATCTTTTGACGTTTTTGGATTGCATTTTCTTAAAATATGGCATTTGTACGATCTGTTAAAGTTTAGCTGATTTTTGTGTCAAACTCGTGTGTAGTGATGTCATTAAATTCGCAATATCTCAACCAATTTTTGACGAAATTTCTACATTTCTACACAGAAGACGTACAACTAATGTAGAAGAAGGTATCTACAGTTTCACGTTGATAGCTTTATCGGTTTTGGAGTTATTACGAAAGTTCATCAGGAGGGCGTTAAACGTCTCCTCACCCAGTCAATGGCGGGTTAAGTTACGCATGAAAACCTTTTCATACATGCTGACTGCTGAGTCTGAATATAGTGGTCTAACAGTATTTAGGCAACACATTCTGTGCTCAAAGGCTTCTTAACCGCACAGATAACTAGGCACATATGTATCCTCAGATTAAGACCTCCAATAGCTAAAGGAAAAACAGACTGTCAGTTCTTACCGATTATACCCCATTACAGATTACCCTATACTAGCCGCACAACTGATGGACGTAATGATGGACGGACGTCGGACAGTGCCAGTTAACAGGGCGACGCCACCATTTTTTTTTTATAGGGGGGACAGGTCCATTTTTTTAATCGTAGAAAATCGAGTTATGATGCAAATATCAAATAAAAACGTCAACAGAACGGAAATGATAGTCTCTTAACAATGGCTATCTCGGATTTGCAAAATATGGGCTTTTTAACCAAACAAATAAACAAACTCATTTTTTCGGAAAAAATCACACAAAATCAAAACATTTGAAGATATTAACAGAACAGAATATATATGGGAAAACTAAGTATGGACGATATACAAACCAAATATCAAATCAATATATTTATTTTTGACTGACTTATGGCTCCCTAAGTATAAGTGATTCATGACGTCATTTTTTTAAGGTACGTTTTCTACGTCTTTTATTGACCAGATACAGACAAATAAATGCCACCGTTGTATTTCTGAGACCAAACTAATCTAGAAACATGCCTTTTTTATTTATATTAATCACTTTCAAATTTTGACATTGTTTGTGAGATTTTATTCATAATACACATAATATTTTTTTATTATTATTATTATTATTATTTATTTTTTTCTGCATTATATAATAATGCAGAAATTACAATCAAGCAATTGGACCTGATTGCGACCTGATCTTGACCTGAGGACTATTATATGGCGTCAGGATGTGAAAATGGCTGCAACTATATAATTATACGTGTAAAATAACCCCTAAAACATTTGTCGCATGGCTTTCGTAGATATCTTGCCAAATAGTGACCTATTGTGACCTGACCTTGACCTTAATCTTTGCTTACAATTTCACTTTTGCTTATGCGGAAGATGCATTATACCCTTGAGAGCACTTTGTACGATAATGGGGTGAAACACACTGTACACACCGTACACATGTTTTCTTGAACACGGCTACTGAATGCCAAGTGGCATTCTGAATGCCAATAGACTATGGTTCCCCGACCAAATCGAAAGTTGGAAAATGGTTCTCCAGCAACACTAATGCAATATCGCTCGTTGAAGCAATATTTATATTTATTCTCTGTGCAATATTGATCATACATCAACATGAAAAAATAAAGTTGCAAAAACTCTGATAGGCTACTCTGTAGCTGATGTAAGATTAAAGACATTGTCAAGTTCTTGAGGTCCCTATAGAAGAAGAGAGTATATATAGACAGGTCATAAGCAATATTTTCCATTTAATGTGAATATTTTTTTCATTTATGACAGACATAAAAGTGTGCCAGTAATGTCAAAACTATGACGTCACCAAAAACGATACATAATCAAACTTGACCTAACACTTACAGCAATTAAGGTCGCAGGGACCCACGTTTAGAACGCACTGCTCGCATTCGCTCGCTGCGCTGCAGAACCTACCAGGAGCTTCCCCCCGGACCCCCCAGACCATCTCGTAGACAGCATGGGTTGAGCTTTTCAGAGCAAGTTGGTGCAAAATATCATATTGGGTGGTTGCTTTGCATGGCTGAGGTGAAATATGAACAGTTTAACACTAGGAAACCTTCAAATGTGGCAAAAGTTGGTGGGGCAGAACATACAAATGGTGGGGTCAAAATCAAAGTTGGCGGGGCAGTCGCCCCACCATCTGAATAGGGAACTCCACCTGTGGTTGACAGTCAAAGATAGACCACGTTTCAGTCTGTTGTAATACTACCATCAGCTGACTACTCTTCTTCTATTAGGGACCTGAATAACACCAAAAACTGCAGGGGGGGGGGGGGTGAATACTGAACCAAAGGTCAAATATAAGCAGTTTTTAATTTAATCAGACTTTTTACAGGTAGGTAGACAACATTAACACCGGACACATCCTAATGCCATACTTGTCATGCTATTGGTAATGAAGTCGATACTGACACACTACACTTTAGCACCGGACACATCCTAATGCCATACTTTTCATGCTATTGGTGATGACTGATGAAGTCGATAACGACACACTACATCACCAATAGCATGCAAAGTATGTTGTTAGGGCGTGTCCGGGGTTACAGTTGTTTACCCTGTTTTCTCCCTTCAAACTGACAACCCTTTGCCTGGGATGACTTTCAGACACGAACTTTCAGACACCAACACACCACCAATAACATGACAGTTTGATGTCTTGAGATGTCCCAAATTACCACAACACCACCAGTAACGTGCCAAGTCTGATGTGTTGACATGTTAAGTTTACCTTACTTGCTATGCGATTTATTTTATCCACTTTTTGAGCAACTATGTTATTAATTATTTTAACTTAACCTTACCTTGAACTCTGAAGCAGGGGGTGCTTCACAGAAGCGCTAAAAAAAATTAACATGCGTCGCTTCCGAAAGCGACGATCGCTCCAAATCGAGGTTTTAAAAGCTGCCATCATGCCTCGATAGTCATTGGTCATTGGTCAACAATCTAAAATATACTCTGGGTTTCTAAATTTGTTCCAAAATTTATACCAGTTTCTACTATGCAGCGAAGTTGGCTGATAAAACCAGCGGATCCGCCGGTCGGACGGCGGAGAGTCTCCCGTTCAAAGTTAATGAGTGGTCTCCGCGGTTCTCCCAATCCGCTGTCGACTAGACATAGTAGTTTGTATGGTCTATACAAACAACTACATTTGTGGTCTAATATGCTGCCATTCTGGTGGTGCCAAACCGATATCACTGTTGCTATGTGGAACGCGTATTTTTTTTGGTAGACTGTGGGACAGCATTTTCATGTGTGAACCATAATTATGGCCTGCAAATTCAGTAGAAATTGCCTTTGAATATCCCACTATTCGATGTAAAAAGCAAACGCATGCAAAAATGCAGCATGTGCCTCCTCTGATGGATCATTTGTGATGACAAATTAGTCAACCTGGCAAGAAAAAGACAAATTTTGTTCTCCAACGTCGTGCAGCAGGACGGGGCATTTTACCACCCCTGGCCAAGTAATGTTGATGCCTGGCATTTTACCTGACATGATTGAAGATTAATGTTTTAGGGTCTCGAAACATTCAGTATTAGTGCTTCATTAACCCGTGTCCCGCTGGGGTATTCAGCCTAACACGCCCCGCTGGGGGGGGGGGGGGGCAGATTCTGCCCCCTCGTTATCTTCCGAGCCAATAACCGCAGCGAGACGCGCAAGGAAGCAATCGAAAGCTCTTAATGAGACGCATCTAAAGCATACGCGAAATTGTTAAAATAAGGTCACATGGCAGGTCACAGTCAGGTCAAAGGTAAAAATTAAGGTATTTGAGTTTTTGGGCCATACTTTCCATCCGAAGTCTTATATTGCGACTATGATTGGTCAAACACACCGTATACACTATATACCATCCACATGTTAGATTGAAACCGCACATTTTCAGCATGACCATCTCAGCTGATCGCCGTATTTGTAGGTAGGCAATGACACCAAATTTGATTGAGCTTCAACATGGAAAACATTGGCGACACATGAAGGAAATTATATACACGGAGTACATTTTTTTCCAGCGAAAGGTTGCTGGGATGGGGGGTACTGTACCCCGCTATCTGAAGATAGGGGGGGGGGGGGGCGTCCCCCGTATCCCCCCCCCGCCGGTGGCGCCGCCCCTGCCAGTTAAAGTAATAACTACCAATATGTCACAAGATCCTGAGACACACCCTGAGACATCCTGATCCTGTCTCACAAATTCAACACGACGGTTAAGCTATACTCGCCGAACTACCAAAACGACACTGAATGATACACAGCACATAACTCTGTAACTATCCAACTCTGTAACTATGAACTACCCAAACGACACTGAATGATACACAGCACATAACTCTGTAACTATCCAACTCTGTAACTATGAACTACCCAAACGACACTGAATGATACACAGCACATAACTCTGTAACGTTTGTCTTTGGCACGTGGTGGCCAATTTGGACAGTACGTAGGTAAGCTAAGATAGGCAGTAACGACCCAAATTATAAAAACTTGCCCCAAGCCTGGAATCGCCATGTTGATATGGTGACTACGATTTTCAACTCAAAACTAGGAGTACGTTTGAAATCAGATGTAATCTACAATAGCAATGCACACATAGGTGGTAGTTAACTTCTTGAGTTAAATGGTTAGATATTACCGGTGCATGTCAACAGGCACGTAGCCAGGATTTCGTCCAAGGTGGGGGGGGGGGGGGGGGGGGCGCACCCGCCACCCCTGGCTACGTGCCTGCTTGTCAAGTCTACTTACATATATTTTTAGTATTTAAATGTCTCATATATTCACCATGCAACTAAATGGTGGAACATAAAACTTTCCTTTACATTTTTGCATATAATTTGATATTAACGGTAATGCGCATTACTTTCAACAGCCTAGATCTGAGCACAATTAAATTCTGTACATACTGGTATGCTTCATTTATTGAAGCAATGACAGAAATCGTAACTGCCAGACGCCAGTGAATTTTTACGACGAAACATATTTCATGTTTTACGCGCGGCTATTCAGTCAGCGTAGTCCTCTTTTCGGACCTATGCACCCTTGTTCCAGATCACAGCGAGAAGTCGACTGGGGATTGACCCTATGCAGCGTCGGCACAGAGCCTTGTCTTGGCCTATCTTCCTCCAGGCCCGGTTGGTTGCAGCTCTCAGCTGTCACTTGGTTTGTGGGTTCTCTGCATTCACAGGCGGCACAACATCCTTCACGATCGCCCACACATTCTCTATGGGCCAAGTATGTGAACGCCGCCGTGTACGCCGACCTGGTGGAGTCTATCGACTCTGAGGTCAAGGTCATGTTGCCACGTGCAATGTGGAAATATGACCCTGCAACCATCCACAAGGCTAGGGCGACACTGGACGCGGTGGAAAAGACTTTTCCACGGCGAGTCCCGCACGAGAAACAAGGGAAGAGGATGGCTGATGTTTGGCCCATAGAGAATGTGTGGGCGATCGTGAAAGATGCTGTGAACGCAGACGACCCAAAGACCAAGAGGCAGCTGAGAGCTGCGATCAACCGGGCCTGGAGGAAGATAGGCCAATACAAGGCCGATATGCCGACGCTTAATCGGGTCAATCCCCAGTCGAATTCGAGCATGACCCGGAACAAAGGTGCACAGGTCCGCAAAGAGGACTACGCTGACTGAACAGCTTCGCGTAAAACATGAAATATATCTCTCAAAGTTCACTCGCAGTTACGATTCCTGTCATTGCTGCAATAAATGAAACATACCAGTGTATCCATAATTTCATTCTGAACAGAACAGACAGAACAGATAGGTTGATGAAAGCACTGTGCATTACCATTAATATCAAATTATATGCACAAATGAAACGGGAAGTTTTTTATGTTCCACACTTTATCTTCTCTATGTTGTAGATGCGCCATTTAAGCCCAGTATCCGGACCGTCCATCAAGTTTTTGCTATTTAGTAGTTGATTTGCTGTTTCATCCATGTATGGCACATGAGAAGGAACAAGGAATTCAAAGAAGCGGCCCTAAAAACCAACCGCGATAACAGAACATTGGCGGGGTCAAGGCTGGGTCATTGGCGGGGTCAAGGCTGGGTCATTGGCGGGGTCAAGGCTGGGTCATTGGCGGGGTCAAGGCTGGGTCATTGGCGGGGTCAAGGCTGGGTCATTGGCGGGGTCAAGGCTGGTTCGGACTCCAAATACGCGTCACCGGCCAGATTTAGAAGCATACCTGTCGATTAGTCCTGAAATCGTCACAAAGGGAGGGCACCTTGAGTGCTCTTGGACTTGTAGAGCGATATACTGATACTTCTTCAGTAAAACTTGGGATTGATAATGCCTCATAAAGTAAGATACATAATGCATGTACAAAGCAAAGGAGAATAATTGTTTATGCTAGTGTTGATTAAGTGTTTCCAAATAGTTTAATTTAGCATTTCTAAAGCTCAACTAAGGATTGATAATGCCTCATAAAGTAAGACACGTAATGCATGAACAAAGCAAAGGATAATAATTGTTTATCCTAGTGTTGATTACGTGTTTCCAAATAGTTTAATTTAGCATTTATAAAGCTCAACTAAGGATTGATAATGCATCATAAAGTAAGACACGTAATGCATAAACAAAGCAAAGGATAATAATTGTTTATCCTAGTGTTGATTACGTGTTTCTAAATAGTTTAATTTAGTATTTATAAAGCTCAAATTCGTTCAGCACTTGCGTGTTTTCGGGCGCTTGTTGCATCCGATCTACTGTTACCAAGTGCATTTTGCACTGCAGCGAGCAACAGCGTTGTTATGAGTAATCTTCCCGATTTGACAGACAGTCCTAAGCATTCTGACATTTGGCCAAACCTCGCTTACCAGAGTCGAACCCTTTATTTAGGGTAACACAGGCAAGCGAAAACGATGGCAAATTGTACACAAACAAATTGTATCCGTCTCGTTATTATTATTATTTTTAAAAAAAGTAACAAATGATGCGTATAGGTTATACTGAATAATTTACCAAAATCTTCAGGTAACATCATCTTACGGATAAGAAGACAATGAGACCATTCAAAAGAGGAAAAAGTGCCTGCACAATTTTCTTTATGTCTTTTGACAAACGAAAATAAAACTTTAAAACTTCATCGGCAAGTGTGGGCAGCGGGCCGAAGTTGGCACTATTGCGTCTAGGAATACCTACCATCTTCATGATGTTAGGCGACATTTTGACATCCTCCAAGTGTATTGAATGTTTGTTTTAGGGAGACAGTAATATCGATATACATCAGCATTGCATTGTTCCTTTTTGCAGCAGTTCAAGCTTGTGTGTGTGGGGGTGTTCGTGGTACTGACGCCACAGAACAGCCATGTTCAAATGTCACGTTACATCGTAACTGCCAATGGCACTCTGTATGTGCAGCGCAAACATACTGAAACGTCTGTTGTACTATCTCATTTGTGCTCATTTCATTAATAGCATTCACATTGATTCAATGATTCACTGAACTGGACCGCTGACACCAAATGCAATTTGTATTTCATTCATAATATCTTTATTGTCCTTTCAATGTTCATAGTTCACGCCTTGGCGGGTAGAGTCATATGCATATGAATATGAACTCAAAGTCATAGTTGGTTGATCGTTACAAGTTAACAGCGACACAATTGAGATATTCTTTCTAGGTATAATTTGAGAGATGTAGCGTGATGTTTATTGTCAGATAAGATAATCATTATTTGCATTTTAATTCCATGAAATAGCAGCGCGATACCCGATTTAACCTTGTCTGCGATTCATGGTACATCAATTCGTAGCTGAATAAGTATATGCTCTGCTTACAAGTAGCAAAACAATCAGTTAGCCAACAACTTATCAGAATCCATGGTTAACGTGGAAGCTTCCGACAGTCAGCAGACGCATAATACATTGTGGTGTGTGACGTCATAAAACACCAGAAACTTGCTTTGACTGTTTTGTTTCACTTTGACAATGTGAACATCTCACTCTTCTGACATCATTCGCCTGTGTCTTCCAAAATGTTAAAACACAAAAATGCCGAAACCAGACGTGCTCGTTTCGGTACTCGCTATTTGCTCCTGACCGGGGCGACCTGAGGTGGCCACTGTCTGTGGCCGGTAACAGTTCAGGTGACGTCATGGTCTGGGCGAAACGTGTCCACTAGCCGTACTCTAAACTTTTGACATTAGCTTTGCTACTGGTGAACTGAAGTCACGCGATCGGGCCCACGCAAGAAGCTATGCTTAGCGAAGGACTCGAATCCCAGGAATCGTTTTCATCATGTTCCAGTTATGTCGCATAATATACCAAATTGTCTGGCTGACCTTTTAAGGGCGTGTTTAAGACAATAGTGGCAACAGAGTTAGAAATGTGCTTAAGACAATAAAATGACAGTTAAGGTTGCGGATTTCAGGGTCAGGGAAACACTCGTACAAACTTTAAGTACAAATTGTGTTATTTAACCATCACACAAAATCGATATTTTTGTATATAGGTATGTGCTTCGTGACATCTTTATGTTTTCTGTCTAGTTTTACTATTCATCAGGAGGTAGGTCAGTATTTTAAGTTATGCACAAAATGATAAGCAGTTGAATAACATAATGAATAGCTTGTCCAACTGAAAGCTGACAGCGAATGAAATACTATGATAATGGTGATACTTTGAATGACAAAAAGGGGCTTTCACTTTTTTTTTGTATTTCAAAACATTTTATGATACAAGAGCATGCAGATGCAGACAAATGAATTTGATACTTTTTCTCGATAAACCCTGGAAGCAGCATAAGCGCGCTATCTTCCAAATAATTGTTTGGCTAAAGATTTTGTCGAGAGTAAAGACAGACCAGATTCTTAAAGGGAAATAATAACATTTGCCCACAAAAATGGAATTATTACTTGAAAGTTGAAATCGACAGATGAGTTCAAAATATATTGTAAATTAATCACATTTTGCATAAAACCTTTCCTACCGAAAGAGATTTCAAGTTAAAGTTGATAAGCGTTCCACACTATTAACGACCGGTACTTGCAAGCATAGAGATCATATATGCATAGAGATGTCATGCACATAAATCTGCAGCAATTCAGTGGGTCTTTTTAAGCAATAAAATTCCCCTTTAAATGGCGTGCGCCGATGCCAATGACATCTTTCTCTGAAAATAATATTATTATTAATATTAACTACAATATTAATATTGCCTATAAAACTGTCTTCAACAGAAAAGACAGTGGCTTAGTTTAGCACGGGCGTCGAGAATGTTTAAAAGATATGCTTAAAAAGACCCACTGAATTGCCACGAAATAAAGTGCTTCAGCATAGGATGGCATCTCTATGTATATATGATCTCTATGCTCGCAAGTACCTTTGGCCCTCGTCAAACTGTGGGCTTTTCCTGTATTGATTTTTTACGCAATGAAGTGGAAAACATATTTTGCGTTCTGCTTGTTGTGATTAACAAATGCACAACAAGCAGAACGCCAGACGATCCTCTACAATTAACAGCTATTGGATACAAATGTAACAAAATTAGCAGTTAACTGATGCATATAACGGCGGCCTAGTTCACTGGCAGATCCAGCCGTCGGTGGGGGGGGGGGGGGCAACTTTGTGTGGCAAAAAGGTACCCCCAATTTTTTCCCGTGGATTTGGGCCGGTCACCATATTTTGGTATTCGAGCTTAAGAAATTCACTTCAAATTCACCAAAAAAATCAGATTTTTCTTCTTCCATTTTTGGGCTTCAAAAACCCAAAATTTCGGAAATACGAGATGACAATTGTGAAGAAAATGTAATTGCCTTTCTTTTGGCGTTTGTATTTGCAATTAACTTCAACACTCTATTTTCTATGATTTTCCAAACATTTATCGTTTTCCACCAAAAACGGCATGACATGACGTCATTAAAACGTCATTATCTCCCAAAATACTCCATCATTTTAATTGAGAGTTGGTGGGAAGACTTCGACTTGATGCAGCATAAGGAAATGAAAGTTTCACGTTGATATCTATAATAGTTCTCAGGTTATTGAGAAAATCCGGGAGGGGACAGATACGTCTGATAAGGTTTGAGCTAGAAGTACCTATCTCAACCTAGGCACATACCTACGTATAGTTTGTTTTATTTTGATTGCACAATTGCCATTTAGTTGCTGGCACTAGGTCCAAAAAATCAATTTATTGACGCGTCAAGTTTTTTTATGCAAAGTGGGCGGAGCTTGTCATAGGCACTATATAACATTTCACTAAAAACACTTTGTCCCCATGGGAAATGACCAGTCTCCAAAAATAATCACACCATCTGATGCACAACTGTTTACTGCATCCACCTCAGTCACAACTCAAACTGTTTACGTAAGTTTCTTTGGTTTGTTTCGGGAAAGATTGAGACGCCATCACGTGTCGACAAATTACATCAAATATGTGCCTGTTATTTTCTTAGAATAACCTTTTTAAATTTTCAAGTTTATATTTTGTAAGTAAATAAAACTAATTTTGTAAAGCAATTACCTGACATTACTATGAAAAAGTGTTTTAACAAAATGATTCACCCATGCTGTTACTGCATCAATATTTTGATACAGTGATGTTAATTTGAGTAAAAAATATTGATTCAGGTGAGCCAAGGGATACAAAACTTGATGCACTTATAAAGCAATATTGCATCAATTTCCAAGATAATTATTGAACATCTAGGTGGCTGAAACTGTATTGTCACAATGCACAATGCACAGATTCATGTACCATTCATCCCATCACTGTTATCCAGTGCTTCATAATTACCGTTTGTAAATCGGTCATTTTCCCCAATACCATTTCTATTGGGCTGGATCAAAATATTAATGCGTCAAAAGCATTATTATTTGGACCTAGTGCCAGCAACTGCATTGGGACCTTCGTGAGAATCACACGTGAATTTTGTACACACCGCTGTCACGCGTCCCGGAAAGTTATTTCCACAAAAGCAACGCGTCATTTTTGACAACCATTTGCGCCGAAATAGAGTGTAGATTGAATTCCAAATTGATACCATATGGAGTGTATTCCTCCTTTCCTACATGTAAACAAAACGTTTGTTCGAGCTTCAATTCCGACTGGCAGCTTGCTGGCCGCCATTTTCTCGTCCAGTTGAATTTTTTAAGCCCAGAGTTGATGGTAAGAGCCGTGTTTTCCAAAATTGTCCAGTTTTTCACTGTGGATAGCTGGATTTTGATTGCTGCGAAGTCAATTTTTACAATAAATTGTTAACGTGTTTTTTTTTTTGGGGGGGGGGGGGAGCAAAATACATGTTGGCCCCCCTTCCAGGCTGTTGGGGGCATGGCCTGGTTGGCCCCCTGGATCTGCCAGTGGCTTAGTTAGTGGTTGCGACCCTCAATTTGTGAAAATTGCTTAACGTATTTTCAACATTAGGAGTTTTGTATAGTTTTGTCTCTTGCTGCATATAACACTATGCTTTATATTATCATGAGAAGTAGTAATTTTTTCCCCAAAAATTACCAAACAATACAAAAACTGGCAATTAAATCGGAGGCTCATCGATGCACATCGACGGCGACCTATTTAGTGACGGCGATTTGTTTAGAAGTAATTCAACAACGTTGAACAGATTAATACAAAAACGTCAGATGTGTCGCTTTCCAATAGTGGAGGGAAAATGCCGATCATGAACTCCTTAAGAGTATATAACTTGCTTTGTAATTTTTCCAAACTTCCAACTTTGAATAAGGGAATATTTTTTTTAAATTCTTAAATTTATATTACATCATTTTAATACCACAACGGTAGCCAAACACATCGTTGCTAACAAAATCAAAAGGTCATTATTTCCCTTTAAGAAATAAAGATACAATGCAGTTTAATTATTCACGTTCTTGTCTATCAAAGGGGCAAATAAGAAAGAGACACTGTATTCGTTAATTTTCAGAGCTTTCGATTCTCTTTCTCGGTACTGCTTAACCCGCTTAACCGCAGAATCTGCCCTGCGGGAGGGGGGGGGGGGGCAGATTCTGCCCCCCGGTGGTTTTTCACTTAACGCTTCTAAACCGTTAGGCCTAACGTCTCGAAACTTTGTGACTTTTCCCAACTTTAAATGGCGCGTGTTGTGTACAAATAAAAAAATAGGGCCAGCGGAGGCGGTGCCAGGCTCCTGTTTTGGGGAGGGTGTTGCGAGTGCGGTTGTGCGCTGCATACTTCCTTCGTAGTTTGCAGTGCAATAAATGCGTCAGCAACATTTTCAATGCAATATGCATCATACATACTGGGATTGTACATGTTTTTTAGCAGAGGTGCACTCAGGTAAACAAAATGGGAGGCGATACCCTCCCTCAAATTAGGTCCAACTTCAAATTAGTAAGACGATAAAAGCGTTACTCGCATGGCGCCACCCACGCTGTTTTCCTGGATCCGCCTATGCGCAATATATTGCATTTAACAAATTACAGCAAGTAATGCCCACATGTGACGTTCATGTCGTCCCAAACAATCACGAACAGCACAAATTTGTTATCAGAAAATGCCCCCATTTTACATCCCCTGAATACGCCTATGATTATTGATTTTTGTATTTATCTTTTGATATATTGAACACCAGTACATTTGAAGATCAAAACGTTTGGGGCATGAAAATCGGTCAAACCACATGGCCGCCATTACCTTTCAAAAAACACACCAAATTTTCGTATTTTTACCCCCTGGCCCCCCATTTCTCAACAAAATATGTTTTTCGGGCTCCTCCTAAAACAAAATATGTTTTTCGGGCTCATCTTGTCATGACGAATCGAATGGCGTTTTTCCTATCGAAATCGACCGAGCAATTCTCGAGATATCTGGGGGCATAATCTGCCCCCCACCCCCACCCCCCGCAGGTTAACGCAATTTTGGCCGCCCGCAGGGAATAGAGTTAAGGTCGATCATATTTATAAAACATGGAAGCAAAGTTCTTCATATCTTGAGATTCCCTGCGCTAATAATTAGTATTGAAAGTCTCTAGTAGGAAGTGGCAAGTTGTAAACCATTGTCACGATGGCAACAACGTGCGCAGTTGTTTATTTTCTTCCGCAACGCTAGCCCTCAACTTACATGTTTGGTATTTATGATCGTATTTACCAAGATGAAACGAAACATGTCATAAATTAGTCTAAAAATATTATAAAAAAGAACTTCGACGTGCCGATGATAAACACAAAATAACCGACACTTCCTCAAAACTACAGTAACTTTCAGAGGCGTGTTATGAGTATTGAGAATGCGCTTTTTATAACAGAGAAATATGTGAAAACGTGTGTTACGTACCAAACTCTGAGAGATTAATCCATCAGAGCGAATCCTGATTCCCTCAAGCTATAATGCGACGCATGTCCAATATATACACTGACGACGTCACAATACAAACGTCATAATCCAGAGACGTCACAATACAAACGTCATAATCCAGAGACGTCACAATACAAACGTCATAATCCAGAGACGTCACAATACAATAGATCGCGTCACTAACGGAACCATAGCGACGGAACAAACAATGTTGTTTCTCATTTAAGCCATATCATTATTGTTATGCGTCCACCCATACATAAATGGTCATACCTCTGCATTTGTAAATAATACTAATTCAAGAGTGTGCCTTAACCCGCGCGGCGCTGGGGGGGGGGGGGGTAAATTTTACCCCCCCTCCCGGGTTTTCGCTATAGATTCAAAACTACACTAGATATCGACGCGAAACTTTCAGTACCTTATCTCTGGCATCGATTTGACGTCTTCAGATAAATTTTGGAGAAAATCGGTCGAGAAGTTTTTGCGAAAATAGCGTTTTAGTGACGTCATGTAACGCCATTTTCGGTTCAAAATGGACGAAACTTTGATCGATGATAGAACAGCGAGTATTGAAGAAAATTGCAAACAAAGCACGTCAAAAGGAAGGAAATAACATTCTCTACTAGATGGCTATCTCGGATTTGCACAATTTTGATTTTCTGATCCCCAAAATGCAAAAAATCGTTTATATTTTTTTTTCAAAGTTTACAAAATCCAAAACTGTAAGAATTTTAAAAAAACGGAAGATATGTCAGATAACCATCTCTAATGAGTGACTATTCCAAATTTCAAACAAATATCTATATTTTTGACCCCCAAATGACACTAATAAGTGTTCAATGTGATGGACGCATTTTAAAAAAAAAATCGCAAATTTCGACATTTCTAGACATCGTACACAAAAACAAATTGCACCATTGGATTGCTGTGGCAAAACTGAACCGTAAACATGTGTCGGTTATTGCAAATTTTGGATTTCAAAATTTGACCTTTTTTGCCTGATCTTGACCTGACCTTGAGGTCAAATGTCAAAATAACCATTATTTTTGGATTCTACGTCTGAAATAACCCATGAGACATGTGTCACATGGGTTTCATATTACTTTTTCACAGTGTGACCTTTTGTGACCTGACTTTGACCTTGACCTGTACTTAGTATGATATTCATACTCAAGCATTACCCTCTCCTTATATTTAGAAGTGTTTTGGCAGAGTTTCGGCGCGCTGCTGTTGATAGTCCGGTCTCTACAGCCAATAATCTCGAAAACAGGTGGTTTTGACCTTTGACCTGACCCTGACCTGAAATGTGACCTTTTAAATAAATTTTTAAGAATTACTTAGAATCTTCCCATCGAGAGCTTCCGATCACCGCCTTGTGCGTCTCGCTGCGATTATTGGTTCGGGAGATAAGAGGGGGGGGGGGTAAAATTTACCCCCCCCCAGCGCGGCGCGTTCGGATGGAGACCCCATCGCCGCGCGGGTTAAAGGGAGTGTGCCTACTCACATCGCTTAGTTGGGGTTATTGACACTGGTCTATAGAACACAATTTTCTGAATTGGACCAATACTTCATTTCTCCAGATTCACCCTAGTTGCTGAGATATTCAAAGACTCCAGGAATTTGCTTGGGAGCAAAAAGTTATCGGGTAGACTCCAGAGGGCTTCCGCTACTAGAAACACTGCAACTATCGATTAAACTGCTAGCATATTGTTAGCGCCGGCCAATAGCAATTCAACAAAACAGCTCGTGCACGCTGATAGCAGCAGCCGAACAGAAACGGGACGGCCATCATGTTTTTCGATGATGGCCATTTCGATGATGGCCGATGGCCATTTTTTGAAGAAGATATCAATTTAGAGCTACGAAACTTGCACATAATAAAGTTCGCAGTGGCAAGAACGTGCTGTGCAAAACTCGTCTTTCTATCTTGCATGATGTGACCGTAATTGTATTGTCTTATGTGCGCCGTTTTACATAACATCACCATAGTGGCGATCGTTTTATAGATATCGAAACAAAAAAACAACAAAAAAACAATATAAGTGAAAATTCAACTAAACCGGCTCCATATATGAATTTCATCATATCCAACAATCAAACCAACAGCTACTTACCGTATGAAAAATATTTTTGACATTCCAAAACAGTAGTTACACTCCCTTTAAATTCTAAAGCAGCTTGCATCAACATTCTGTTGCGAGGAAAATACACGAATAAGTAGAAAAATGAATTTTATGAGTTAATTCATAGTCAATCGCCACGAGTGATTGATTTCTAAATTGGACACTAATCATGTGACCTGTTTAAAGTACATACACAGTTGTATGTGCTTAAAATATATTTGCATCTGTAGTTCCGAACAGAACTGCAGATGCAAATATATTTTAGAGTATGCCACGACTAAAGCAGATGCCAGAATACTTTGTCACATCTGACCAGCATTCGTTGGACTGAAGGCTTGTGTGGTTGCCATGGGGATAGTATGTTGACTATTGTCCTATTTTGACGTGTGAGGCCTCGTCTTTACATCACACTAAACTAAAATAAAAAACTTGTACCAACTTCCAGAAAGCTGGGTAGAATATTAATTACTGAAAGCAAAAAATAGGTACCATATAATGAAATAAAACATACCGACATGATTTATGCCGTATATGTCGCCGTACATTAGTAGTATTCCGAGTTCGCACTCCTTTTAAAAACAGGAAATTGTAAATAATGCAACAATAATTTGCATTCCAAGACACAGTTTAGTGAACAGTTTTGAGGTTGTAGTTTATAGTTAAAAGCTATTACGAATGTTATGATGTTACACCAGCCAACACGTAACGATTATTTTGATACATGTGGAATGTGGATCATTATGATGGCCAACCTGACATGGCATAACGCTGTGGTCATATGTGGAAGCGATTGAAGCATACCGTGGTGGGTAGCTGCGCCGTGTACACATTTTTTGGGCGCGAAAAATGCAACATCTTGCAGAAAATCCCTGATTTCAGAGAGGGCCTATGAATACAGGCCCTGCTTCTGTCAACCACGACGGTGTTTATCCTAGCCCGCGACTACACGTTTACACCGCGTAATCCTCCATCTGATACACCGAAGGGCTGTGGACGTTTCCGGACCAGGGAGTTCTTGGTGAATTCATCAGGCTTCTGACGACTAGGGAAAAGTCGAAACTTGGTTCCAGTCGACGATTTCATACGCAAAAAGGTTCTAAGCCAGCTTCAATGTGGTACCTGTGTCACGTCCTGCTCACATTGTGCTGTGAAAGCACACATTCACAGTACACATATAGTTTTGGTTCACAGAAGCCATTAAATAGTTAAATAACTTACACCTCACGAACTCACTTTTGTTGTAAGGATTCCGAACTATGTTTCGCTTCTTTTTGCTGATCATATATAGGTATACTACGCAGCTGCGTCGCTCAGAGTATAGGTCCTCTTCACAGAACGCACCACTTGATAGCGATGTATCATTTATTTAAGAAACCGTCTAATGATAGCATCATAAATCGAGTTCTGAAACAATATAAATAGTATTCAACACCCCATCCCTGATTTTGTATTTGAAATCAAGCCATTAAACTACATGGCAGTAGTGTGGTTTCATCGTCATTCTTCGCTAGGAGTCATTCTTCATATTCAATTGGGTAGTGAGACTTTCCAATAATTTTAAAATCCGCTAAACAGAATGTTGGAACTTGACACCGTTTGCAAAGTTGTTATATTGCCGTAAGAACTAAGAAGTTATTAACAATCATAACAACGGAATAACAGTTGTCACATCGTTCTCTATTCTGGTTTCCTCCAGCATCACTCCACCATTATCCTCCTGGTAAGCAACATTGGTCTTTTTGGCGCGTTTATTTACCAGGTGCTTCTGCCCAATCTATTCCGGTTCTGTCTACCGTGGCCTTGAAAGCAGTTGTTCCAGCAGGTGCTTCCATCTGGAGCGCAGCGCTGTAACGAACGCGGAAACACATGGCTAGGTAGACTGTGCCGCCAATTTTGTCTGCATTGCGGTACAGCATAACTAACGCTTTGAGACTGCGTCGACCGACTTACAACAGAGCACCAAGCCGCCTCCGACTGTTCTATGGTTGGTGGTCATTTGTGGAATATAAAGGAAATTCAAGCATGCTAAAATGTTGAAATTTGACCCGGCGTATTCAGTATATTCAGAATTAAAAATAGCCTAGATAATTATTTGGTCGCCCTCGAGCCACTCAGAGTTTGGTGATGTCACCATGACTACTAAAATATCGCTTCGAGTATAATATATCGCATCCAATAATTTAGAGCACCTATTTGAAGTGCACGTCACCCGTGACAGTTCTCTGCGTCCGAAACATGTGCGATTCGAAAAGGTCATCGTTGCCGGCCACCCGACGTTCGACAGCGATGTCAGCGGTCTGCCGCGGTGGCCCGTCCCTTCTTTCCTCTCCATTCTCTCTCCCGGTCTGCGGTAACATTACTGCGCACCAGCACCGGCTCGATGACGCCGCTGCTCCCGTTCTAGCGTGGCCAGTGTCTGTTTCCGTCCTCTGCCGGGGGCCGGAGCTCGATGGTGGAAGGGAATACTACGCAGCCCGGCACGCGGAGATGCTGGGACAACGGCGCCGGTAGGTATTCGTACTAGTACCGGCGCAGGCCGACATCCGTTGTTGCGTGCTATTCCGATCGCGAGCGGTCGCGTCGATTGCCCACAGTGACGTCACGACCGGCGCGATGACGTCAGCAGGCGCGCGGCGATCGATCCGGCGCGGGTGGCGGCCGGGCGGAACTGCCCCGCCCCCGCCCCCCGCCCTCAGCGGCTCCGTCACCCCCACCGTCGGCGACCGAACCGTGTCGGGGGATACCGCGAGTTTCCCGCCGGAACGACGGCGGCGACGCTTCGGCCTTCGTGTATGTTGGTCGGTAGGTCGGGCTGAGTGATTCAGGCATATGATCGGGATATGGTACCGGTAAGAAATGGTTCAATCGAAGTGAGGCGGAGACGGACACATGGATTGCTCACGTAATAACAAACATTTATTTCATTCCCTGGTATATTAGTCTGCATGATCTTATCCTGAGCTTAATATCTACTCTAGGACTGAGTAGTGAGTGGTAAGTACTTTCCAGAATATACGGCCCAGAAAAAGCTACGCCGTGCTCTCAGGTTTTATCTGGAAGACGCCACCTCGGTCACCAACACATCGCACTAATTGAGATAGACCCGATATATCGCCTACAGAATACTCGCTGATTAAACTTTTAAACTTTAAAAAAAACTTTTTCCACACTTAAAGGTCACCTTGAAAGTTGTCTTGAAATTTAAAGGCCTTTAACACCTTTACCTTTACCTTAGTTCACCTTTAACATGGGGTATAATTAATAAACTAAAAAACATGACCTTTTCCTCGAAAATGTGAAAATCCAATGTTATCCAAATGTTATTATTATGTTGTAATATTTCGGCCCAGGCCTTTATCAAACAGTAAAACATTTCGACACGACGTTTTCCTAACTGCTTATCCTGAGCTTAATATCTACTCTAGGACTGAGTAGTGAGTGGTAAGTACTTTCCAGAATATACGGCCCAGAAAAAGCTACGCCGTGCTCTCAGGTTTTATCTGGAAGACGCCACCTCGGTCACCAACACATCGCACTAATTGAGATAGACCCGATATATCGCAGTTAGGAAAACGTCGTGTCGAAATGTTTTACTGTTTGATAAAGGCCTGTGGCCGAAATATTACAACATAATAATAACATTTGGATAACATTGGATTTTCACATTTTCGAGGAAAAGGTCATGTTTTTTAGTTTATTAATTATATCAAATATGTTCCTCGCACAAGCACTAAACTCTTTAACATGGGGTTTTGGACTAAGATAGCAGATTTGTAGAGCAGATTTAAAAATGGGTTGTGGTGAAAGAATTACCTCCATACGTTAAGTAATTTCGACACAGGACTAGTGGACCCGGTTTCATGTCCGCTGTTCCGGGCCATGGTCGGGACATGAACGCCCGCCGCCGGAGGCAGGCACACTCTCTGGCACGTAGTCTCTGATCACGACGCCTCGTTAATATCCGCTCAGCCGCCCGGGCGGCGCGGCGGCCCCTTGTGTACTTGGCGTCTGTACTTGGCGTCAGGCGGAGCCAGAACGCCAGCTGCTGTCGTACGATTTCTCGTGAAATGCAAAGAGAAACTTACTTCTTTCTCCACATATATCCCTCAGTTGTCCAAACGAAAGTCATATTCGTAGTTTTGAGCTCAAGATGCACTGTATGGTTGAATTTCAATACAACTTTCAAGGTGACCTATTCCCTTTAACTATACGGGGTATTTTGAGCTGACAAAACGAATATGATATTTGTTTGGACGATAGATGGACCTCCGGCGAAGTTTCGTGCCTCGATCGGGGCCCGAAACAGCGGGCAGGTAACGAAACGCAGGGAGATATTTTCTCACACAACCCAATTATCGATCTGCTCTACAAATCTGTTATCTCAGTCCAAAACCCCATGTTAAAGGTGAACTATTCCCTTTAAAGGAAACTGTTCACCTTTAAAAAGGCTCAGAAATGATTGAGAGGAGCTAGACATTAATTATCATGTTACTAGTAAACCACAACAATACATATGGATGCGGAAAAGCAAATTCTAATGTGAGCTATTTCGTACGAATTCAGACTTTTTCATCTGAATGGAGTGAATTAATGCGAAATGAGATGGCTAAGAAGCACCCAATGTCATCGTGACATATGCACGCACGTGACCAGTGACGCATAATTTCACTAAGAATATTGCTGAAAGGGCGTTTTATAGACGATTTTAGCAACAATCACGATATATACCTCCAGGGGCGGATCTAGAAATCTTCAAGGGGGGGGGCGTCATAAATTGCAGTGGTACCCCTACTTATACCCAAATCTGAAAACTCAACGGATTTGGTCCACTATATTTTGAGGGTGCCCCTATTTCAGCATTTTTTCTTATTGACAACGTTGGCAAGGTATTTGCAATATCAGTCGTACCCTTTCTATCATTTAAAGTTCCGCGGATGGTGCTAAAATATATTGTTTGTACTGTCAAGGGCGGCCCCAGACGGCTGATGAAGAATTGACCAAGAGGGAAGCGAGGTTCGTGACCAGAGGGGTTGGAAGTCGTTTTTTTACAAGCAGTACATCTTATGCATGTGATAAACTATTATTGCTATTATTATTATTGCTATTATTGCTATTATATTGCTATATAAATTTGAGGTTTTGAGCGGGTTGGAGAACTAATTTTTGCTATTGGAACCAGCATGCAGGGTCAAAACGAGAAAATGCGTCTGGAGCAAAAGGTGGTGTCAAAAAACATGTTGCCACCCCCATTTAAGCCCAAAGGTTGGGCCATGGCCCCCATATCCCCCTCCCCTGCGGCCGCCAGTGTGTACAGTGTGTATATTAGACCCTTTTGTACTGGAAAAGAACACTGATTTGCGCCGTGTAGCGGCGCGGATTTTTTTTGCCTTATTTTTTTTTTGTCTGGATAACTAGGCCCTAAAAAATCGAAAGGTTCTATAATCTATATGTATCAGCCCAAGGGGGCCCTCAGGGCCCCTAAAGTCCGATACGTTGTTGCCTCTGGTATAAAGACACGTTAGTACCCTTCATAGCCCAAGGGACGGGAGGCATGAAGGGACATTTTTTTGGCATAATTAAGAAATTTTAATTTAGCATCATTTCGCGATTTTTTCTTCTTCCAGCGACCGCTTGTGATTTCATGGCAGCACCAGACCATTGTTTTCCCTCCTGGATTCAAGGAGGCACAGTACCCCGGCATCTCCCCTCTCCCCACAGTGCCGCCTACCGTCACGATGGTGCCCCTGGTACACCGGCGCGGTGGTGCCCTGGGTTCAAAGAACACTGAATGATTTGCGCCGCGTAGCGGCGCGTATTTTTTTGCTTTATTTTGGTGGTGCCCCTGGTGCCCCGGCGCGGTGGTACCCCCATGGCCCAAGGGAAGGGGGGTCATGAACCCGTGACCCCCTCCCCTGGATCCGCCCCTGACCCTTACTAAGGTGATACTCATGTAATGCTAAGGTAAAACTCACACAAACTAAGGCGGAACTAACCCTTACCAACATGAATACTCAAGAAATGCTAACGCAAGCCTGAGGTTAGTTTTATTTATCTGTCATTACCAACGCTAATACTAATACAATTACTAATGCAATACTAACGACCGTCGCACATTGGGTATTACGGCAAATATTGTTGGTTGGTATACAGAATGGCGTGATCATAAATAGACATAAATAAATTATCACACCGGACAAGTCATTTAGCGTATTGATTTATTGGTAAGTAGCCAATGATCACGCCATTCTGAAACAAGAAATACAAAGTAATGAAATCACAAGAACACCTAGACACAGTCAGTACGCAACCAAGTCTGGATTACTCTAACCGTGGCGAGAATACATGTGTGATGACACCACAATCTTCCCCACTGAGATGCACCTTCCCAAATTTTGGTCATCATGCATCTATAGGTGCATGATGTCCAAAATTCCTAAACCTATCTATTACTTTTGTAAACTGTGGTTGTCGAAGTTGAAAATTCAGACATCTCATTTCAGTCGGCTAGTGAGTGCCTCAACTGATCCGGCGGCGGCGGCTAGATCCCAGGCATTAGTTATTCATAGATTTAGCCAGTAATAATATATTTAGCCAGAATCATCTATGTCATGTCATGTCAAAAATCACATCACACAAACTTATTAAGCCTATTGTATAGGTATGCTAAATGCTTGCCATTTATTATAGCATATTCAACTGCCTCTTGCAAACGCTAATGTGTCCAGTGAACGGTGAATTCTTCTGGAACAAACATTATCAGTTGTCTGCAGCTGGTGAGTGAAATTGGTAGGAAAATGTCTGTTAACGCCAAGCTGCAGTTAAGACTTAAGAGCGGATGAAAGCTGAACAAATCTGGATATTGGGAGCAATACTGTGATTTAAGATCAATGTAAGATACAGTTGAAGCTATGAGCGAGGCCTTGAAGACAAGTGCAGCCATGAACCTGTGTGTTGAATGATATCATCATTGAGGTTTCACCGAAGTAAAACAAATTGTGGAATTTTCAAGGCACTTGTTCTGACATCTGTGCTGACTGCTGATCAATAAAGGCGTCAGTGTCTGAGTTTGTGCGTTTTAGTGGCGCGGCTGAACACCTATCAATTTGTTGTCAGTGAACTCCCTGTTAGATCAGCAGATACTGCCATCTGTCATCATGACGTGTCATCGTCTTAGCTTCTCATCTGCTTTATGTGCTGCCATCTATACACTGGACTGTTCCACACTAACCACAATTAGATCGGTAAATACGCATGATTCATGCCATAGCTCATATGAGTCCGTTATGGATTGGAATCATATTTCATACATTGCATCATGCAGTGGCGTACCGAGTATCAGGTCATGCAAGTCATGACCTGGTCCTTTGGACCCGAGGCGCCCATGCAAAGCTGGCGCCCCTCCGATCAGTCACAACGCCCCTCTAGCCAGTGACGGCGCCACTCCGGCCAGTGACTCTCCTTCCGCACGGTGCGGAAGGAGAGGCGCCCCCCCCTGCAAAATTTCGCCAATATTGGTGGCGCCCCTGTCGATCGGGTGGCGCCCTGCAAGGTAATGACCTGGTCCTTTCTGAATTTCTGCGCACGCCACTGGCATCATGATCTAATAACTAACAGTCCCAACACTCCTACTAACAGTAACAGCAGTCAGCATGTATTTGCCGTCTAACCGGACACGATTAGCCGGTTTAACACAAGTCTTAGGCGGTCGAATTCGCCGGCTCTAATACACAAACACAATCGACAAACAATGTTTTGGCCGACCTCAAATGAAGATTCGGCAATAGTCTCGACGGTGGCAGGTTACATGTATAAACAAAGTAAGTCTATCTCGCATCGTCTTGCGTTGCGTGCTGGCAAAATGCCCGCTACATTTTTGAGACGAGGATTTCTGTTGGTGGTTCTATCGGCAATATCGCCCTGCCTGTTCACATGCAATAGAAAGCATATTCTTCATTGTATTCACTAGTATTCATTAAATATTCATTAAATAAGAACAAAAACGAGAATCATGAGAGCTTTTCGCTAAGCCCACATACGTGCGGGCTTTACATTCTCACACCGGACACGTGGGCTCGTTAGTGGCAGATCTAATGGCTTTCGCCTGCGTCCTGGTTTTGTTTTGTATTTACTCAGAAACGATATTTTAACATTATTTATTTTACAATAAAAAAAATAATTGTATCATTCCAATTTCAATAATTGCATTTAGAACAATTGTTTATTATAATGCTTTCAATACACTTCAATTTCTAAAACACCCTCGATTGTTTACGCCAGCAACGCAAACTGCGTCGGCGTAAACAACTCCGTCGGCACCTTGGTGAAACGGACTCATTTACGGTGCGTAGCTTTTGATGGCGTAACTCACGCATTTCGTAAGGTACGCCAAAAGCTTTATGAAACGAGGCTCTGGAGCCTAACTATTGACCTAAACTTAAATTTGACGGTCACCTTAGCGATTGCATTGTTCAGGAGCTTTCCATTGCTGTTTTCCGTTTGTTCCTAGCTCTCATAGTTCCTGTGATATCTGGGGGTTTCTGGAGCGAAGTGCTAAAACTTTAAAATCTGACCTTTGATGATCTCTGGTGACCTCAATATTGATTTGAGAAAAATATATACAATACCTTCGAATGTGCCTGTCAAGGGCTTTTGAACGTTTTTTTTCCGAGCCTTTCTAGCCCTTTTAGTTTTCGAGTTGGAGGGTGGGGCCCCAAGACAACCAAATCCGTTGTCCTGACGACAAACCTCCATTGAACATGCACTCCTACCCCGGCCCCGTGGAATCTGTTGTCCGGATTTCCCGCGCCGTGCCGGGTGGGTGGGTGGGGGGGGGGGGGGGTAGACGCCCCCTAAGGTTTTTCGAGAATAGCGAAAAAAGGCAGCGCGCAGCGCCGCCATTTTTGGCACAGCTGTTAAGGCATCAATTGCCCACATATTGTAAAATTCTTGACCACGGGTCATCTCAGATCAGGTCACCAGCCTAGGTCACGTGACCACACCTCCAAAAAAGTGTGTGGTCGTACCACAGCCACAGTTTTTGGCCGATCGATTTCGCACTTACAGGATTTCATAAGGGTAATGGTACCTACAATTATTTTATCTCGGATTTTTTTTATATCGGTGACCTTAGGTCGGGTCAATTTTGTGATCTCCCCATTATAAGTCAATGGGAAAATATTAAAATGCTTCCTATTCTGAGGATACGCATGATATCAGCCCAATTCCTTCTGGATCATGTTATTATAGGCCATTCTTGAAGACCCAGGTGCATTTTTGGTTCAGTGTTGTTAAATCTATCGTCCGTTTTTTTCTTCGTCGGATTAAAAAAATATAAATGTAAATGTAAATTATTGGTAATCAAGAGCTGAAACGCAATTGCTAATTAAAAAAAAGAAGTAAATGTACATACATACTGACGTGATGAATATATGATGGTTAAGTGAATAATACATCTGAAGTGGTTTTGACGATCAGTATTTCTAAGGACATGATCGCCTAGTAAATTTTCACAGGAATGACATAGTAATGATTTTTGCTGGCATTTTGACCCCCGGGTACTTCATGAGAAGACACATTTTGTCCCTGACCTTATCCATAAGGACAGCACACTTTACCACCCCTGCAACTGCCAGCCGTCTGTAGTCTGTACAACTTTGTGCAGCCAGCAATATTAATTCAGGCCTTTCGCCGTTCGCCTCGAATGTTTCATCATCGCGAGAACATGGCCATACATACAGAAACACGTGTGCGTATATTCTGGTGCCGATCAAGCCTCTCAGATGAAAGATATACACCTGATTCTGAATATTGCATTTCCACACATGTGCTGCTATCGTTTGTTGTCATCCGTCATCACTACCTTGACGTTTATGTATAAGTGTGTTGTCATGCTTAGTTAGGAAAAATACAGTGAAAAGCACGCAACATATTATTTACCGAATGCGCATCTACTTTGCAAATATCGCCAGTTGTTCCAAAACACAAATCTTCGTTATCAATTGTCCATAACAAAGCATATTTGTGTAGTTCGAAGATAAGTTCCCTGATTAGGACCATGGATGTCAGGTGCGAGATGGTTAACAAAAATCAAAATACTGAATCAAATCAATAGCTGAATCAAACCAATGAAATCAAACCACAACAAAAGCACAGTTTGATGTGATTTTCTGAAAGACTGTGTCTACACATTCACCACAAATACGTCTTGGAGATTTTGCATTTTATTACGAAGAAAATATGAAATGAATATTTGTTTATTATACAACGAACGATACAGTGCGACGTTACTCGGAAGAGCACCCAATAACATTGCAATTAGTTTATTTTTCCAACAAATCCTCTTGAGGCACGATACAAACTGAGGGAAGATATCTACTAAAACTTTCAGCACTGCCTACTTTGAACCTCAAATAAGCAACTATGTTTATCTGTCTGTTAACGCATGCCTTCTATATCCCGACAACGCCATGTTAAGCGTGGTTCCCACTGGGCCCACCATCCGTCAAAACGGATCCGTCGCCGTCAGCCGCCGTCAGATGGACCCGTTTCTAGACGGTCGGGCCGAGTTGGATCTGGCAGCCTTGAAACGGGCCATCTGGCAGTCGAAACTTGTTTCATAACTGGCGCGAATGATTCCATTTGTGCGCAGTGGTTATGTTTGCTGTGCTTAAAAGTACAATAAATTAAAAATCATAATACTAATTAAAGAAATTAACGTGCGAAAGCAATATTGATATATTGGCCTTTGCACTTTGCAATACCTGAGAATGTCCTAGGCTCGGCCAAATACTTAGGTTTGAAGCGGCGTCCGACGCAAGGCTAAAATTAATATGACTGGTTAATTTTTGCACCAGAAACTGATTTAAAGCAAAATGAAAAAAAAAACCTATTCCTTATATTTTCTTTTACAATCAGGAAATGTGCTATTTTTGTCGATTTCAGTCGTTTTAGTGAAGCCATGGCGCTGATATCAAACCCTTGGATCCGTCCCTCTTCGTCCGCCCCCAATCGTTTTGAAAAATAAACACCTCTTGCCGGCGGGCTGACGACGCGCTCTACCCCCCCCCCCCTTTCTGGTGGTCAACAATTTATCGCAGACGGCTGACGCTCTGCTACCCCTTCCCCCCGGACAAAAACTTTTTGGAAATAAGCCACTGTATTTTTCTCCCCCCAAAAAAGAAAAAAGAAGTATGGATCCGCCCTTGTTAAGTACTCATGCACAAAATGGAATCTGACGAGAAAACAACCGGATAAACAGGGAGAACGTCTTTACAAGTTATATTGAAATAGCCTGTGCTCATGATAATTCAGAAAATATCGAAAATCAGAAATAAAGGACAAAAGAACTTATATTGCGCCCTGCGGCTTCGTCAGAGTTTGGCAACAAATAAAAGCAGGAGGAACTCTGACGAAGCCGCAAGGCGCAATATAAGTTCTTTTGTCCTTTATTTCTGATTTTCGATCTTTTCTGAATTATCATGAGCACAGGCTATTATTTCAATATAACTTGTAAAGACATAATCGCAATGATGCTCATTACAGCCATCCAATATTTATGAAACAGAGAGTACCACAAACGCCAGTGATGGACGACTTACCGTACCAGCCGGTTGGCGTCACTGGTCTGGAGAACTTCGCCAACACCTGCTACATGCATACTGTGCTGCAGGTTTTAGCGCACACCCGGGACCTCACTCAACTACTTCGTCAGTGGGCTCTTCCGTGAAGACCTCAACAGGAACTCTACCAGCCGGGGAAATGTCGCCGAGAAGGTCGCGCAGTTGCTCGACGTTAAATGGTCGCAGAAGTTTCGATATGTCTCTCCTCACCGGTTCCGCCGAGACCGGGTCTCATCGTCCCGGTCCAGCGTTGTGTTTTGTTTTTCTAAGAATGCCAGAAGTGTTTGACTGCTTTTATTTGTTGCCAATTGCTTAAAGGAAATAGTTCAGCTTGGAAAAAAATTACCCAACACGATTTGATTGTATTTTTTAATACAATTCATTTTTATATTGTCAAAAATGGCCTTATATCGCGCCGATTCAGGACAGAAGGCCGTACATTTGTATTGTTTATCAAAACTATATGCATACTCTCTGAGTCAGAGTTCTGACGTTACGCGAATGTAAACAATGGTTCAGCCAATCAGATTCGAGAGTAGTCGCGTAAAGATAGACTCGCATTGGAGATGTGCCAACTGGCGGCCGGCGTTCACTCGCTAGCACCAGCTGCAGGCTGATTGGCTGATGGTATAGCCTCTGCCCGGGCTAGAACCAGTACAACATTCTTTCGCCAGCACCGCATTCCTTCGCCAAAAACTCAAACATATTCGGCTGGAGAGTCTTTTCAGTCAAGAAAACTTGCATATATTGGTTTCCCAACACGGGCTACAAAACTGCAATCTCAGTTTAAAACTAATGTTGAAGGTGAACTATTTCCTTTAATGTGGCTTTTAATACAAGCGACTCGATTACCGGTCCGGTGCATAGCCTTCGTGAAGTTATCACTTATCAGCACATCATTTGCGCGCAATTTTGCTTTCAGTCATTGTGCATTGGAACCAATCTTGATAGCTTTTAGTTCCGAGTTCACGTTGTTGTGTGAGGTTCTCGTTATGAATATAAATGGACAATGAATCACGACATTTAAAACAGGGGAGATTCACATGCCGATCGAATGCAAACATATACAGTTACACTCAAGTGAATCATACGATATACCAAAGAAACGATACAAAGTTACCTGGAAGTTCGCAGAAATATGACAAATATGTAGAGATGTAACAAATACAATATTTGCGTGAAATACCAGTTCTTGTCAGACAGCATTATTCCTAATATATTGTTTTACATCATGCACCAGATAATGCAATCATTTTAAATACTGCATACTAAACAATCTTCAACAGAAAAGACAGTGGCTAGTTTAGCACGGGCGTCAAGAATGTTAAAAAAACTTAAATAGACCCACTGAATTGGCACGAAATCAAGTGCTTCAGCATAGGTATTACATTTGTATGCATATATGATCTTTATATGGTCATACACCACCAATACCAAGTGTGTGTCTTTGTTCTGCGTCTGCGTTCCGACAGTGTATAGTTTTTGGTGTTTTTATTTGCACATTTTCCAGATCCAGAGCCCAGATGAATATCGAACTTGAACAAGATGAAGAGGACGAGCTGTTGCTGTTGTTAATGATGAACGAAGAACCAGGACGGCGCCGTAGAACATGTGTTCGCCAACCATTGCTGTGCATAAATGAAATGGGATAATTTTAAGCACTGATGGCCCAAGAACGGGCTAATGGTAATGCTTTTCATGGAGCTTTTTCTGGAGCTTTTTATTCGCCATAAAGTTGAACAATGTTCAACTTTGAAAAACGGGCTCCGACGGCGTCGGATCCGTCGCGATCAGCTCTTGCGCCCCGTCAGTTGCCGTCACTCCCCGGTTCCCACCGAACCCGTACTGAACGGCCGTCAACGAGCCCGTTTGACGGCGACGGATCCGTTTTGACGGATGGCGGGCCCAGTGGGAACCGGGCTTTAACCGTTAGATAAGTCTTTTAATGCATACCTAACCTGGTAGCGCATTCCATTAGCTAGACTCATGAAGCTAGCTAGACTCATGTTTACCGATTGCGAGCATATCCCTCACTATGTATATAGTTATAATTCCGAGCCAGTGACATGTGACAGCATTGCCAGGTAAATATGCGCGCGGCGGCTGTACCAATCGGCTGATTGCGGCTTACAGTGGACGGCTCGTCTCGTTCTAACGACGCGGCGGCATGTCGTCAGCCGTCGCGGCGGATTGTCGGCGCTTATAGCCGGCGGCGGACGTCACCGGCCGCCCTGTGACGTAATGTATTGACGTCGGTCGACCGAGTCTAACCTGCAATAACGTACAGCAGCCAGTCGTTGGCATTTTCGTCAACTATGCCAACGGCACACCAGGTGGATCAAAATAGATTCCGTTCAGGCTAAGTTCAGATCAAGATAGAAAGCCTCCAATAAAACTCACAAATATAATCTAGTCCAGTATGCGAGTGTTGGAGGATATACGAGTCATTACGAGTTCGTAATGTGGTATATCCAGTGGGTGAGCAAAATAAGCAGTGTTTTTAATCGCATCAGTACATACAACCACTCTCCCAACAGTGATGATCAATGGCTGCATACATGATCTTTGTGCAATGTGTTAGTTTCTAACCTATTTGATTAATGGTAGTCGGGGTACATCAACAAATGAAAAACAAATACTTATAATTTAATAAAACAATAATACATAATTTGGGCTTTATGACAAGTATCAGGCCACCGATATGACTTGAACGGCTGCGGTGTGAATGGCGCAGTTTCCCTCCATTTCAGTTGAGTTGGCAGACGGTCGGTCATCCTGTCGCAGTTATATAATGCGATGTTAATGGCGCACAGCGCGGCGGAAATGCGTCTAAATATGACCGATCTCGGGGCTGACGTCACATCCGGTTCTCGGAGAATTTGTGTTCTGCTGGGATGTCAGACGTGAAATCTGGCGAGTATTTTTAGCGTCGGCCATCCGTTTGATGATTGGGGCAGGCGGGCGGTCTGCGCTCGCTCCAGGGGCTCCGCCACAGCGGGGGGGACGTGTCTCCCCAGCATTTTCGGATTTTAACATTACGCCTATGGGCGTTGCATGTGAAGAATCGACTTCAGAATGCCTCCGTCCCCTCCAACTTTCGGCAGGTGACGGCGCCCTTAGCTCTCTCGATATAAGCGACAACCGGGTGTCGCAATACCTCTGCAATCGCACGAAGACAATATTCCCAATGATGCCGGTACGCTCAATCACAGAGCACAGAAAGAGGACGGGTTCGAAAAAGCCACACTGAAATAACTATCTCATGCGCCAATAAGGTAGGCGCACCCGCGGCGTAAAAATGAACGAAAATGGGCGGAAAAGAAGCAAAAATCTGAAAAAGTATTCTGCCACTTATGAGCTATAAAACACCATAGAGACATAAGAATAGAGACATAAGAGCAGTACGCCATTTTTAGGAAGGTTTCTATTAATTTGTATTGCTTCGGTGCAAGTGCCATCATGAGATACCAAGCTTCTTACACAGATGCAAAGAGGAGAATCGAAACTTACATAGATGCAGAGAGGAGAAGGGAAACTTACACAGATGCAGAGAGGAGAAGCGAAACTTACACAGATGCAGAGAGGAGAAGCGAAGCTTACACAGATGCAGAGAGGAGAAGCGAAACTTACACAGATGCAGAGAGGAGAAGCGAAACTTACACAGATGCAGAGAGGAGAAGCGAAGCATACACAGATGCAGAGAGGAGAAGCGAAACTTACACAGATGTAGAGAGGAGAAGCGAAGCTTACACAGATGCAGAGAGGAGAAGCGAAGCTTACACAGATGCAGAGAGGAGAAGCGAAACTTACACAGATGCAGAGAGGAGAAGCGAAACTTACACAGATGCAGAGAGGAGAAGCGAAGCATACACAGATGCAGAGAGGAGAAGCGAAACTTACACAGATGTAGAGAGGAGAAGCGAAGCTTACACAGATGCAGAGAGGAGAAGCGAAGCTTACACAGATGCAGAGAGGAGAAGCGAAGCTTACACAGATGCAGAGAGGAGAAGCGAAGCTTACACAGATGCAGAGAGGAGAAGCGAAACTTACTCAGATGCAGAGAGGAGAAGCGAAGCTTACATACATGCAGAGGAGTTGTCCTTATAGCCACGAAGCTCGGGCAGCATGTATCGTGCGAAGTCATGAGCTACGATAAACATTGGTTTTCGACGCATCAAGGCATATTAATGAAAGGTAACCATTCTTCAACTATTTGTGGGGAAATCCAACACGAAATCAGTGTAGTCAAAGTCAATGGGGCATGCCCTGCCTCTTTAACTTCTTAACAAGATGTTCTCTATTAGGTATATATGCGTTTCCTGCTGCCGGAGTGCTGCAACTTTAAGTCAACTTACGCCGGGCAGCTGCAACTTTGCATCAGCCCAGCGGCAGCAGTACGATGTCACACAACGACCCCTCCCAAAATTCCAGTATTCCCAAGCTCCTTCATGCTGATTGGCTATTCCGCTTCGTCTGCAGTAGGTCGCAGCAGACAGCAGGAACATTTACAATCATTTCGTCCATTTCAACAGGCAAAACGACGGCATATCTCTGGCGTACCTTTGCATAGTGTTTATTTTTCGGGATAGTTCATTATATTGATTCATGCACCGTGATTAATGTATGTGGTTATGCGAATTGTAAAGTCTGGACTCACGCAGGCTACTCCCCGGGATTACACATGTTCCAGCGTGTTATAGAGATCAGTTTCCAACCAGTTGGAAGGCTGATTTACCTTTAATCACGCGCTTGATGAAGGATGACAGATGCCCGAGAAGCATTATCAAAGTAATTTATCGACAGCACTCTTCTGCCCCAATCTATGCTGATTCCGAGACGGACCATTCCCGGATGAGGGAATATGAGAGGAGCTGATTATGATTGTAAGGTCAAGCGATTTAATTAAATAAATGCACACGCAGCATGATATATCACCCGCTTCCCACGCAGTTTATATATATATATATATATATATATATATATATATATATATATATATATATATATATATATATATATATATATATATATATTTGTATATGTATTGGTGAATGGGGAAATAAGCGTAAGCATTACCCTCCCAACCCATGCTGTATGCCTACACTGAAAACCTACGGAGACCATGCATGGTTCTTCGAGGTCTCCGAACCCACTAGCCATTCTCTGCAGAGAGCCACAAGTTTCGAAACCATGCCGGGTTCTCAATGATAAAAATGGCCTCAGAACACGCAACATTCTCAGCGGAGAAGGTACAGCTGAAACTATACATGCTTCTCAGAAACCATGGGCGGTTCTCGAACAAAAATCGCGCAGCTGCACTGGCCAGAATTGAACCGGGGACCATTCACATGTTAAGCGAGCGCTCCGACGCTAAGCTACTGAGGCTTGTACCAGCGCGGGGAAAAAGACGGTACCAACCAAGGCAAATGCTGGGTAAGGTTGATACTTACTGACTTTCTGTGTATACATATTGCGATGATATGATGGTATGGAAGTAATATTTACAAATCAAAACAATCGAAAAAATAATAGTTATTGGGTATTTGTTTGGATAAAATGCTGTTCTGTCGTAACGATTACCTGCTCGGCTGTTTTCCCTTGCACGCACCTCAGCGTCGAACCAGGGGCGGACTGCTGCAACCGCTCCATGTCCCGACTTCTCGATTTGCCAACAAGGACAGCATCAAACGTGGCTTGTTTCGCTGAGCAGCGCTGGCGTTTAACGAGCAAACTTGTATGTATCCAGAGGCAGCCGACCCATTTCTGGCGACCTACAGCTTCAGAGCCTCTGTTAAAAAAAATGTGTGAGGGACAATCCCACTTAGATAGGATTCGATGAGATAGGATTGATCTCGTACGTGCTCATATATTTATTTATTAGAGTATGTCGTGCGTATGTGTGTGCTTGAGCGTGTTTGGGGAGGTGTGAATGGACGTGTGTGTGTGTGAGTGGATATATCATACAGTTTGTAGTGTTTTACCTTATGACTTCACCTATTAGTGAGCTGTGCCTGTTGGTGATCATTCTGAATAAAGAATACATAATTACAACGCCACTTGCCATTGCTATGGTGGCGCCATCTTCATGGAATGCATTCAATTCCAGGAGACCATTTGCTGTTTTCAGGAGACCATGTCACTGTCTCAACAGCTGACTGCAGCTGACTGCAAAAACATCCCGCGGGTTCGATCCTCGGTCGGGACAGACTTTTCTTATTCGTTGATTGCCTGATGGTCTCAGAGACCAATGACGGTAAAAGCTAATACATTTTTAGTCTTGAAGCGAGACCAAATGGTTTCCAAAGCGCGGAAAGTGCCTTAAGTGCATCGCCGGAGCCCATGGAGGCATCTCGATGGATACCTTTCTGTGAAAGTTCTCAAAACAGGGTTTGAGTGTATGGCAAGAAACAGTAAGATTACTTCTGATGAAACAACCGAACGCAAATTGTAAATGACTAAAGGTAGGTATGCCCATTCTCCATATTCATTCAGGTTAAGCAGCGTTCCCTCGCTATAAAGGAAGTACGTGGTGCGCTTCATATGAACTAAAATAATGCTCAACAAATGTCAAAAGGATGCTTCATTGACAGGCCGTATTCGCTTCAATATTTCCTATTTACCCGTTCTCCCTCTGGTTGCGACACTGATGGGAGCGACGCTGGTAAAGATTAGTCGCTGGTAAAGATCATCGACGCTGGTAAAGATTAGTCGCTGGTAAAGATTAGTCGCTGGTAAAGATCACCGACGCTAGTAAAGATTAGTCGCTGGTAAAGATCACCGACGCTGGTAAAAATCGGTCGTCAGCGACCAAGCCAAGCTTGGAAGTACACTCGGGCAGCAGTCTCCATTTAGACTCACTGGGCAGTGGACATTGTGTGGCGGCTCTACATAGCGCTTTGGATAACTTTGGTTGTGCGACAAAAGCTTCCCGAAAAAGCTTCCCAAAGGCTTCCCGAAAAGTTTTGAGACTGGTTGGTGATAGGTTCCATCCCTTCCAAGCAAACAACTTGGATATGAATTATGACACCAACTCTTACATTGGCTTACTTAATAACATATTCATTTGTCATGAGAAAATATGGTGTTTATCCAAAACCACAAGTGACGTTTTAAGACTTGAAATCTTGGCGTCTTTTCTGCTAAATTAAAAATGTTACTCTTAATTTCGTCTATCTAATTTAATGACATATAAATAGCTGAACATTGCCGATTTAAAACCATCCATGCACCCAGCAGGAAAGCATCCGTAACGTGGTGCTGCTGATACGTCTGTATCGCATGATTAAGGTCCGCTTTTCCTTTGGTCATGCATCCGTAACGTTGCGCTGCTGATACGTCTGCATCGCATGATTAAGGTCTGCTTTTCCTTTGGTCATGCATCCGTAACGTTGTGCTGCTGATACGTCTGCATCGCATGATTAAGGTCTGCCTTTCCTTTTGTCATGCATCCGTAACGTTGTGCTGCTGATACGTCTGCATCGCATGATTAAGGTCTGCTTTTCCTTTGGTCATGCATCCGTAACGTTGTGCTGCTGATACGTCTGCATCGCATGATTAAGGTCTGCCTTTCCTTTGGTCATGCATCCGTAACGTTGCGCTGCTGATACGTCTGCATCGCATGATTAAGGTCTGCCTTTCCTTTGGTCATGCATCCGTAACGTTGTGCTGCTGATACGTCTGCATCGCATGATTAAGGTCTGCTTTTCCTTTGGTCATGCATCCGTAACGTTGTGCTGCTGATACGTCTGCATCGCATGATTAAGGTCTGCCTTTCCTTTGGTCATGCATCCGTAACGTTGTGCTGCTGATACGTCTGCATCGCATGATTAAGGTCTGCTTTTCCTTTGGTCATGCATCCGTAACGTTGTGCTGCTGATACGTCTGCATCGCATGATTAAGGTCTGCTTTTCCTTTGGTCATGCATTCGTAACGTTGTGCTGCTGATACGTCTCATCGCACGATTAAGGTCTGCCTTTCCTTTGGTCATGCATTCGTAACGTTGCGCTGCTGATACGTCTGCATCGCATGATTAAGGTCTGCTTTTCCTTTGGTCATGCATTCGTAACGTTGTGCTGCTGATACGTCTCATCGCATGATTAAGGTCTGCTTTTCCTTTCGTCATGCATTCGTAACGTTGCGCTGCTGATACGTCTCATCGCACGATTAAGGTCTGCTTTTCCTTTGGTCATGCATCCGTAACGTTGTGCTGCTGATACGTCTGTATCGCATGATTAATGTCTGCCTTTCCTTTGGTCATGCATTCGTAACGTTGTGCTGCTGATACGTCTGTATCGCATGATTAATGTCTGCTTTTCCTTTGGTCATGCATTCGTAACGTTGCGCTGCTGATACGTCTGCATCGCATGATTAAGGTCTGCCTTTCCTTTTGTCATGCGGCGAAATGGCCAAATTTGCATCTGCATGCTGCGTATACCTTAAACGTATGCAAATTATAGAGTGCTGACAGGGTTTTCCTAAATAATATGCAGGCACCGATCTCGATCGCGTTGAAAACTCACGAGTCATTTGGTGAGTTGAAGGTGAGTAGAAGTTATAACATTAGTGAGTACCCATGAGTAAAAAAATCTAGAAACTATCAGGCCGTAGCATGATGATGTTGATGAATGTTGATGTTCCTAAAATTATGGGTTTTGGGAGACATTTCCCACCATTCGCTACAGACAGGGGCGTCGCTACCAGGGAGAAGGGGGCTGGGGAGCCGCTGGGCCCCCAGGATCGCTCCAGCCGGAGTCTGCCCCCCAGATTTGCAGGATTTTAACATTAACCCGGGAGGGGAGGTTGCCCCCTCCAACACAAAACTCTAGCTGCCCTCCTCAAACCCCTGGCTGCACCCACTCAAAATTTTGTGGCGACGCTACTGGCTACATACTTCAGAACGCCTCAAAAGTCTTATGTCGGTTATGTCGGTAAAATTTAAAGCTGTGAATTCACCAAGTGCAAATTATATTTGCAGTGGATTGGCTGGCAAATTATTTAAAGGGAAATATTGACCTTTTCCCACAGAAATGGAGTTATTACTTGAAATCGACAGACGAGACCAAAATATATTGCAAATTGATCACATTTTGCATAAAAACATTCCTACCGATACTTCAAGTTAAAGTTGATAAGCGTTGCACACTTCTAACGACCGGTAGGTACTTGGTAACGAATTTCGGTTCCCACGAAAATCCGGTATTGCTTTTTGACGAAATGGTATAGAAAATATGTCTTGCAGTCTGTCTATTATGATTATGTGCCCTACTATCCTTAACAATCAACAAACATTGAATACAAAGGTGTCCAAATTAGCAGTTAAATTATGCACTCAACAACGACCTAGTTGTGGCTGCGACCCCCAATTTTGGAAAAACAATCGTCATACTGGTTCATTTATTTACAACATTAGGAGTTTTGTATAGTTTTGTCTCTGCCTGTACCTATATAATGCAATATTTTAGCTCATCAATAAAAATAACCACTTTTCCCCCAAACAATCAATACACAATCGAAAAAGTGTCAATGAAATCGGAGGTTCATTTATGCACCCAACGGCGACATATTTAGTGTTGGCGATTTGTTTCAGGGACATTGCCCAACGTTGAACAGATTGAAACAAAAGCGCCAGATATGTCGCGCTCCCAACAGTGAAGGGAAACACTGACTCCGAAAAAGTATATGTACTTGTTTTTTTAATTTCCCAAAATTAAATTTTCGAAATAGAAAAAGTTGTTATTTCACTCTTAAATTCAAACTCGATCATTTTGATACCATACATGTGGCATCAAATAATGCAGAAAAATCAGTCAAAAGGTCTTCACTCCCTTACAAAAATAGCGTCTGAAATGGTTTGACGCCAGCATCAGTATTACCAACTATATAAAAGAGGTAGTTGGCAGAAGCAATGGCCAAAGCCGCTAGCTATGATCCTTGCAAACGTTTGAGCTTAATTTATGTAAAAAAAGGCATGGACACATATCTGTCTACTCAGTGTTCCACTTAAAGCGATTAGATAATGCACAGTCGTAGGTGTTCCCATTAAGTCCCGTGAAACAAGGCTAGTTGAGACATTATTTTGAGCGTGCATGGCACCTGCAGGCCGGCACACAAATACCAAAAGGTGGCCTCATTTCTGGGTACACCGTCGTTTCGCCGACAGCAGCCGATCTATTAGGCACGGTCATTTGGCGACGAGGCGGCGCGTTTCGGCCCGTACAGCAGATCTGCGGTCTATTTTGAACGGTCGGCCACCGGTGGACAGCCGGTTGCCAGGCCGGGCTGGAACGCCGCTGCACAAAATGGTAACGCCGCCCATTATTACGCCAAATGGTAACGCCGTCCATACCGGGCGGAGACCACGACCAACCGGAGGGTGTGGGGATATCGGACAGGGTGTTCAGGATCGGACGGCGGGATCAAGGGACGAACATAGCATTCAGGGATCCGCCACAATATTCCGGGATTAGTGGTCAGGGACTGGTTCGTCCCGTGCGTTTCCCTTGCGCGAGTTGCGAAGCAACTAGCCACAATCCCGGAACTGAGCCTAAATTCCGACCTGGAAAGCCAAGTGTCTGCATATAGGCTGAGCTGGCTGTCTGGCAGGCTCACATGTCAGATGAATGCTGTACCAGACAATTGCAAGAACACGCTTCTAGTGTGCACTGTGTATATGCTGACATGCACCATATGACGCGCCGGTCACGCTCGACGATATCCAACCTAGAATATGCAGCAGCAGATGTATCCGCGGTGAACCTCCGTTCTTCCCTGCGCCAGGCGCGTCGACCCGGTACACATTCACTGAGAGCCAGACTCGAACCCGGAACCTTTGGATTCCGAGTCCGTTGTAGAGCGTCGGACTCGGAATCCAAGGGTTCCGGGTTCGAGTCTGGCTACTGGCGCAAGCCATTCAGTTCCCCGCCTCGGAGGGGAGTGGTTCTCCTCCCCACCCGCGGCGGCATATAGCTATAGGCTGGACTACGGGGTGGGCGAGAACCACTCCCCTCCCACCCACCCCCCCCCCCCCACAAAAAAAAACTGAGAGTTGAGACGCACATTGGCCTGCCCAAAATCGCTAGGAAGCTGCCTGCTGCAGGCCACCCAGTGATGACCCGATGCCGGGGAGGATCTGCCAGCGCCTGTCCACGCTACCCACCACCAGGCCCCTGCTGGTGCTGGGAGGCCTCAACGTTCTCTAGATCCAAGACCGTAGGCTAGCGCCAGCGTGACACGTTTTTTTGTGAGCAACTCTGTCCAGACGTAAGTGCGTTGACTCATGTGACTCACACTGGCGGCCGCAGGGAGAGGGGGGGGGGGGGGGGCATGCCCCCTCCCTTTGACATTCAAAGGGGGGGGGGGGGGCAACGTATCTTTTGCCCCCCCCCCCTTGCTCGATGAATCGTAATTGTAAAAATTGGGTTTGCAGCAGTCATAATCCAGCTACCCACAGTACAAAAAACTGGAAAATTTCGCGCCGTTTGGCGACATGACACAAGTTTCGCCATTGCTTATACAAATTTGGAAAATAGGAAAATGAATTATATTAAATGTTTGGCAGAGGCTCTCGTTGTCGGTAGTCGGTACCTATTGCTGGCCCCATGGCCCACTCCCTCAGTAAAATGTTAACTTCCAAGCGTACTACATGTTTAGCTAGTCTTCCGAGTTCCTAAAAAGGCGATCGGCATCTAAAAGCTGCTCCAGCGGTGCCCAACTTACACTGGTGGATCCAGAGAGTGTGTGTGTGTGTGGGGGGGGGGGGGGGGGGGAGGGGGTCATCAGGGGCAAATGCCCCCGCAGGAATCTAGGGGGCATTCAATACAAGTATGCCCCCCCCTTGCGAGTACCCTATTTATCGTAAAATTGTTATTGTTGTTGAATCATTGTTATACTATAACGGAAGCCTAAGACATTGTTGCTAACAAAATCGAAAGGTCATTATTTCCCTTTAAATAATACATTTTTTCACCATTGTGTT
>JAXIVJ010000667.1:0-15000 GCA_036785665.1 Chirona hameri
GGAACTGCCCCGAGGGCAGTTCCCGGGAACTGCCCCTCGGGGAGTCCCGGGACTGTCCCCGGGGCAGTCCCGGGAACTGCCCCGTGTCAGTCCCGGAATGACCCCGCGGGTAGTCCCGGGTCTCCCTCGGGGTCAGTTCCTGGGTCTCCCTCGGGTCAGTTCCGGTGCCTCCCTCGGGTCAGTTCGCGGCTGCTGGGCCGCGGGGTTCCATCGTGCCGCCTGGGCCCGCCCCCGTGGCCTCGCGGTGGAGCTGCCGGCCGCACCCCATCACTCTATAAGAGGCCGCATCCGGCCAGCAGCAGCAGTGTGACTCGGAACCATCACTCCGGCGACGATGGTGTGGCTTCAGGTGCGTGGCGGTCCCTACTGGCCCCTGCTGGCCCCTGCTGGCAGGACGGCGTCCCGGGATAGGCCGACCTCAGCTAAGGACACGGGGCAGTGGCCAGAAGTGAAAGGGACAACAACTTGCTTATACCATAGCTATCAAAAAACTCACGGTGCTTTGGTCAATTATCTTCGTTTATTACAAGCGAGCGCGAAGCGCTCGCGAGTTCTCACTGAATACGGGATTTTTCTTACTCATAAGCGGCCAACCCGAGCGACATAGCGCTTTCGAGGAGCAAATGTCTTTGGAATCCCGCATCCGATTGACAAGCGGTCTTTGCCATCTGAAAGCCCCATTTAATCAATTATTTTATTGACATGTTTCGTCCCACGTTAGGGATCAGACATGGCGCGTGGCACGTGCCGCGTCAGGAAAATGTATCCTGCTATAGCTGAGAAACGGCAAGACCGATTAAGCTGAAATTGTGTGTTTAGACTACAACAATAAGGTGTCTACGGGCTCGCTCGTCCTTCGCCGATTAAGGCATCTTACTGGTTTGTATGATAAGGAAATCAACTATTTCTTCTAAAAAGCAAGTTTTGTCGTTTTCACATCTGTCATATTGTAGAGGTGGTGGTGGTGGTGGTGGTGGTGGTGGTGGTGGTGGTAGTGGTAGGGTATGAGAGGTGGGACAGTGTTATTTGATTTGATTACTGGTCGGAACATTTTATGCGTCATTTGACAGTATACAGGCATATCTCGTAATAGGTTGGACACTCATACTGCTTACCTACAACAAAAAATCGGTTGCCTTTGTAAAATTTTTGTAATATTGTTTTTTTAACCCCAATATTTGATATTGATAACGGTGTACGGATATATTCCATCAATCACCCAATGCTGTTTTTGACCTATCATTTCGATGGAAATCAAACGTCTTAAATATTAGCATTTGCTGTGAATGACACCACAAATTCACTTGCAGTGTCGATAGAATGGTTGTGTGGTGTGCACTAAATGATTTTAGGCGAATTATAAAACTATGGATTGATGTGTGAGACAGAGGAACTCGCATTGCTGGCATATAGTGAGCAGTATGCCTGCATTTTGTTACAAGGTGAACAGCTGTTAAACACAAGTTCATGGTAGAGCTTCATACGTGACAGTATTGGTGTTGTAGAAACGCCCGTTGTCATTGACAGTTAGTTGTATTGCCCATTAAACAACTTAGTCAATTGGAAACCATTCTGCTGCCTTCCTTTCATACCATTCACTTCAAAGTTTGGAATCGTTTCGAATTTCCACGGAAAACGAAACTCTTATTTAACAACAAATCAATTAGCAAGCTTTCCCATTCACCCGCCATGACAATACAACTGTGCGAATTCGCCATGGAGGTGAATTTCTCGTGTGCCCCATTTATTTCCCCTCCTCTAACTATGCCTCTTTCTCTGTCTCCTAGGTTGTGTTCCCCTCCTCTAACTGTGTCTCTGTCTCCTCTGTCTCTGTCTCCCAGGTTGGGTGTCCCTCCTCTAACTGTGTCCTCTGTCTCCCTGGTTGTGGTACCACTCCTCTAACTGAGTCCCTCTGTCTCTTCTCCTAGCTTGTGTGCCCCTCCTCTAAACGTGCCCTCTGTGTCTGTCTCCCATGTTGTGTGCCCCTCCTCTAACTGTGTCCTCTGTCTCTGTCCCCCAGGTTGAGTATCCCTCCTCTAACTGTGCCCTCTGTGCCTGTCCTCCCAGGCAGTGTGTCCCTCCTCTAACTGTGTCCTCTGTCTCTGTCCCCCAAGTTGAGTTCCCCTCCTCTATCTGTGCCCTCTGTGTCTGTCTCCCAGGTTGTGTGCCCCTCCTCTAACTGTGCCTTCTGTGTCTGTCTCCCAGGTTGTGTGTCCCTCCTCTAACTGTGCCCTTTGTGTCTGTCTTACAGGTTGTGTGCCCCTCCTCTAGTTGTGCCCTGTGTCTCTGTCTCCCAGGTTGTTGTCCATCCTCTAACTGTGTCCTCTGTCTCTGTCCCCCAGTTTGAGTTCCCCTCTTCTAACTGTGTCTTCTGTCTCTGTCTCCTAGGTTAGAGGAGACAGAGACGACAGATCCCTCCTCTAACTGTGCCCTCTGTCTCTTATCCTAGCTTGTGTGCCCCTCCTCTAACTTTGTCCTCTGTCGCTGTCTCCCAGGTTGTGTTCCCTTCCTCTAACTGTGCCCTCTGTCCTCTGTCTCCCAGGTTGTGTGCCCCTCCTCTAACTGTGTCCTCTGGTCCTCTCTCGAGGTTGTGTGTGTCTCCTCTAACTGTGTCCCTCTGTCTCCTAGGTTGTGTTCCCCTCTCTAACTGTGTTATTTGTTCTCTGTCTCTCAGTTGTGTGCGCCTCTTCTAACTGTGCCCTCTGTCGCTGTCCTCAGGTTGTGTGCGTCTCCTCTAACTGTTTCCTCTGTCTCTGTCTCCCAGTTGTGTGCCCCCTCCTCTAACTGTGCCCTCTGTCTCTGTCTCGCAGGTTGGGTGCGTCTCCTATAACTGTGCCATCTGGCTCTGTCTCTCAGGTTGTGTGCGTGGCGGCGGTGTGCGCGCTGGCAGCCGGCTCTCCGATGACCAAGGGCTACAGTTACCCTGTTCCGGAAACGGCCTGTACCTGCCGCCGCCACCCAACAAGGGGGGTCCCATCAACCCGGGCGGCACCGTCAACACCGAGGTCAATATCCAACCGCCCAAGTCGGACTACTTACCGCCGAACCTGGTGCCGGACGGCTCCAGCCCGTCCGGCGGCCGAGTGCCGTTCCCGACCACTACCACCACCCAGCGCCCGATCACCCGGCGTCCGCGCCCGACCACCAGGCGTCCGCGCCCGACCACCCGGCGTCCCATCGTCACCACTCGGCGTCCCATCGTCACCACCCGGCGTCCCAACGTCACCACCCGGCGTGCCATCGTCACCACTCGGCGTCCCATCGTCACCACTCGGCGTCCCATCGTCACCACTCGGCGTGCCATCGTCACCACCCGGCGTCCCATCGTCACCACTCGGCGTCCCATCGTCACCACTCGGCGTCCCATCGTCACCACCCGGCGTGCCATCGTCACCACTCGGCGTCCCATCGTCACCACTCGGCGTCCCATCATCACCACTCGCCGTCCCAGCGTCACCACTCGGCGTGCCATTGTCACCACCCAGCGTCCCGCCACCCCGTCTCCTATGGTACGTAACTGACTCGGTCTGGGTTCGTAATGTGGTAACTCAAAAATGTTGTGACCGATTTGGTAATCGGTCGGTCAGACTTATCCATTTTTGGACACTTTTAGTCAGCCTAATCTTAAACAATTTTTTTTTGTCACACCTTTACACATTATATCCAGCAAATATGCTCCAAATTCAAATATGCTCCAAATAAGGACCTCACGGTCCTGAAAAATAAGTATTGTATACCATCTTAAGTAGCAAGCACAAACCAGTAACCAGTATGCCCCTCCAATTTTGCCAGATAAAATGTATTTCTTCCTATGTATGTATTTATGTAATATGTATTATGCTGCAAATTAATATGAAATGTTTGAGGTCACATTTTACCATCCTGTTTTCAATGTGCCTTCGGTCTTGCTTGCAGCATCCACTGCTTTGCTTTGTAATTGTATTTGGTTCCCTTTTTCACAATTATACTGTTTTTTTTGGGAAACTGTACATGCGTTTTATGATGTTAAACAAAGCAATTTGTAATGTGTTATCTACATAAATAAGTATAAGATTTGAAAATCGGTCAAATTTTGGACATTTTTGGCTTCAACCAAAATTGGTCGGTATTCGGTCAACCGGCCTTCCGGTATTCGGTATTCGGCCTTCCATTCGGTATCGGTTTGGAATCGGTCAGGACATTTTTTGGAAAATGACATCACTAGTTGGTACACTCGTTGAGGCGACATGCGTTATTACGCGCTGGAATAGCGCGCATGTCGACTAATATTTTTTAAACAAGAGTTTATATAATTATCTCTTATCTGGTGGGGATTTTTTGGCATCAAATTTCTATGTTCAGGGAATTATGACAGATCCTTCACAAGAAGCACAGCTAAAGTCGTAACCCAAGGAAGTCGAACAATTTTCCATAGACTTATATTTGTACGTTGCTGGAGCTGATTTGACATATCTACGAGTATTTTCCGTTAGTGTGAGGTGCCCTCCGACCCGCTGTGTTCTGCAGATGCACATGTCTCGGCCGTACGAGTTCGGCTACAACATCGCCGACGACGAGACCGACAACGCCTTCAGCCAGAAGGAGATCAGCGACGGCATGGTGATCAACGGCGAGTACCGCTGGGACATGCCGGACGGCCGCACCCAGATCGTCACCTACCTGGCCGACTGGGCCAAGGGCTACTACCCAACCGTGCGTTATGTGCCCACCGACTCGCTCTGATTGGACGTCTGACGAAGTTGGAGTCGGCCCGGGGCGGGAGAGGTCGGACCGGGCGGCGGCTGATGTCTTGTTGTTGAGTGTGAGTTTGAGAGATGGACGTGGTGCTGTGAGAGTGGGGTTGATCCGTGACGTGATGCGATGTGGATCAGAATGTGTTGGAGTGGTGTTGATATGCGGAGTTCATTTACGTTTTGTGTAGACGCATTTCATTACGCAGTAGACGCAGAGTTCATTACGTTTTGTGTAGGCGTCTTTTCATTTCGGTAATGTAGTTGCATATTTGCCAGCCGTAATCAGTATTCCACAGCGTTGTCTGGATATACATCGCCGATGTAACGTGTTGAAACTCATCAGGTTCTCATCATGGTGTGTGTGTGTGTGTGTGTGCATTTTCACTTTCTAAGAAATATAAAGTTAAAACTTTACATTATAATTCTCACCGAACGTTTGGAGAAGATAGGAAAGACACGAACTGCTGATCTTGAAGAGCGGTCCTAGACAGACATAACTGACATTTTTTATCTCACGACAATGCCCACGTGAGGCACCTATCCCAGGACGGGGAACTATCAAAGCGTTCAAAGTTGTAGTATTCAATGCTTGTCCCATCCAAAACAGCATTCTACAACGCTTGCGACATCCAAATTTCGCCCGGGTAGGGGACATCTTCATCAGGCAACCTCGCTGCATCTAAAATGGTACTCGCCGCATCCAAAACTGTGACATACAGCCACATCCAAAGCCGTGGCAGTCAAGCTTGCGACATACAAAACTGTCTGGCGCGGTCATATTTGGAACTACTAGTTGCAATGAAACACGCTAGATGGAGGGAGTAGCGGGGTGATGACGTAATCACCCTAACACGCAAGTCGACTTCAGTGGAATATGTTTATGTGAATGGACATCTGACACCACACTGGACCAGGCGTCGCCTCGCATCGGCCGGCAGCTGTCGGGCGGTGGAGGAGGGTGAGCGGTGCAGACCGGCGGAGTGGGGAGTGTCACATTGAGACCACGGGAAAGCTAATGGTAAAGCTAACGCCACGACGAGGATGGGCGTCAGCTGCCACGTTTCGATATACGATTACCGGCCCATTCCGGTAAACCTCATGGTTCTAGCTTATGGTACTACTGTGGTGCGTTATATCACTTTATTGCAGCTCTTTGGCGTTCAGTATTTCCGCAACTTGATTTGTTTACAATTCGTCAGTTGTACCAGAGTAAATCTAGATAATTATATAACGTAAATAATTAGGTAACTTTTTAGGTTTATTGCTAATGTGTTCATCTGGGGTTTGCTTTCCGTCTTTGTATTTCTTGTATAACTTATTGAACTTAATCTGTCCGCAATTTGTAGAGTAACTCGCGACTTGTATGTATATCTGTAAACAGAAATGTCTTCGTACCCGGCAACGCGCGTAACTTCCTCTTGCTTTCCGCTCCTGGTCGCGACCTCACGTTGCCCGTCATACGATTTATTCAGTTAGTTGGTTTGTAATCTGGCATACGGCATAGCCTCATATCATATCATATCACATAATATAGTTGTAAACTGTTTAAAGCTTGGTCTCCCTTCAGGTTCTTATTATGTAGTCCCGATCGCCTGATCGGTTTGCTTGTTGTCTTCTCGGCGCCATGTTTCCCGCCCGAGTCGCTCATCTGATATACGTCTGACTGCCCGGGTTGGCACTCGGCAGTCATTCGGTGTCATTTTGTCGTCTCCTCTTGTCGGTTCATTCGGTTTCGCTTGTCTGCAGATTGTTTGCCCATATACATTGTGGGCGTGAGTCGACTTGGTTTCTCCCCCAGCGCCCTACAATTTGGTGACCCCGACGTGATCGGTTTCCCGATATACTAGTTTCTGACGTGATCGTTTTCTGACAATCTGTCTTCGAACGTGATATTGTTTTGAACACGCTACCTTTGACATGTCATGCTTTGTACTGACACTCGCGATCCAGCGCGAGCGTGTCTCCCTCTGCTCCGTCCGGGGCGGAGTGCGTGCTCTCTCCGTTTTGCTGCGGTCTCCGCTCTCGCTCTGCTGTGACTCGCTACAGGCACTCAACAATAACGGTAGTTAAACTTTCTGCCCTGTTCCGCTCAGCTGGGTGACTTAGTGAGTGAGTGAGTTAGTTGCCTGACTCCACCTTTGTACACAGCAGCCATGCCTGATTAACCCCGAGCTGCTGTGATGGCCCCTGACGTTGAAAGTGTCCATCATGTCAGTATTAAACCCCCTGCCTCCTCCTCAGGGATCAGAGACACACCAGCGCCAACGTCGACAACAAAGGTCAGTGGCTGTGAGCCAGCCTGAGCTGCAACCCGGAAGAGTGGCAGGCCAACGGCTGAGTAGTTAACAGCCTACCCCTCTACCTTTCCGGAGTCCGAAGTGGTACACGTACAGGCGAGGCTGGGCGTGACGAGGGCTGCACTCTGAGGTTAGCGGACTGGGATGGCCACTGACACCACGGTTTACACGTGCGAGCTTGCGCACCAAAGAAGAAGTAAGCACGACACACTTTGGGTCTCTGTCCTTCATGAAACGGTTTCAGTCCAAGGAAAGCACCTGACATTCCAGCTTCACGAACCTGAGTGGAATACCTGTAGGGACCAGACTGTTGCTGCCTCGTCTGTGGAGAAGCAAAGTGACACGGCATGGACTGCGACTGCTGGTAGGGCAACTGATGCAGACTCATACCAGGACTGCACTGAGGGGTCACGATCATGGACTGCCACGTTCACTGCTGCATGGGCCCCTGTACAAGAAGAACCAACTCATCAGCCAGCTTACCCAACTGAGAAAGCGTGCGTTACCGCTGCGAGGCCAACGCTGGAGCGATCCCTGCCGGGAGGGACTGGATGAACTTGTGTCCAATCAGGTCATCACCCACACCAACCTTGTCCGCCACCTCACGGAGCTCGCAGAGAAACACAGATGGACGACCTGTCAACCGAGTCTTGCTGATCAGACGCTCAAACAGTTCAAGTTTGGTCTTCTCATACATGTCAGTCACAGCCTGCTGCAGTTACTAGAAGTTCCTGCTAGCCAGGGTGACCTGAGGGATGTGAGCAATGGTATCAGGCGGGAGAGCTGACAACACATGATAGAACTTTGTCTCTTCGGAAGTGATTCTGGCAATGTGAAATTGTGCGTCCATAACTGCAAACCAGCCCTGAACAGCAGATTCCATGAAGGCAGGGGGTTTGATACTGCCATGATGGACACTTTCAACGTCAGGGGCCATCACAGCAGTGCGGGGTTCATCAGGCATGGCTGTTGTGTACAAAGGTGGAGTCAGGCAACTAACTCACTCATTCACTCAGTCACCCAGCTGAGCAAAACATGGCAGGAAGTTGTAACTGCCGTTATTGTTGAGTGCCTGTAGCGAGTCACAGCAGAGCGAGAGCGGAGACCGCAGCAAAACGGAGAGAGCACGCACTCCGCTCCGGACGGAGCAGAGGGAGACACGCTCGCGCTGGATCGCGAGGGTCAGTACAAAGCATGACATGTCAAAGGTAGCGTGTTCAAAACGATATCACGTTAGAAGAAAGATTGTCAGAAAACGATCACGTCAGAAACTAGTATATCGGGAAACCGATCACGTCGGGGTCACCAAATTGTGGGCGCTGGGGGGAGAAACCAGGTCCACTCACGCCCACAATGTATTTGAGAAAACAATCTGCAGACAAACGAAAACGAATGAACCGACGAGAGGAGACGACAAAATGACACCAAATGACTGCTGAGTGCCAACCCGGGCAGTCAGACGTATATCAGATGAGCGACTCGGGCGGGAAACATGGCGACGAGAAGACAACGAGCAAACAGATCAGGCGATCGGGACTATATGATAAGAACCTGAAGGGAGACCAAGCTTTAAACAGTTGACAGCTATATTATGTAATATGATATGATATGAGGCTATGACGTATGACAGATTACAAACCAAGTAACTGAATATATCGTATGACGAGCAACGTGAGGTCGCGACCAGGAGCGGAAAGCAAGAGGAAGTTACGCGCGTTGCCGGGTACGAAGACACTTCTGTTTACAGATATACATAAAAGTCGCGAGTTACTCTACAGATTGCGGACAGATTAAGTTAAATAAGTTATACGAGAAATACGAAGACGGAAAGCAAACCGCAGATGAACACATTAGCAATAAACATAAAAAGTTACCTTATTATTTACGTTATATAATTATCTAGATTTACTCTGGTAGAACTGACGAGTTGTAAACAAAACAAGTTGCGGAAATACGGAACGCTAAAGAGCTGCAATAATGTGATATGACGCACCACAGTAGTACCATAAGGTAGAACTATGAGGTTTACCGGAATGGGCCGGTAATCGCATATCGAAACTTGGCAGCAGCTAACGCCCATCCTCGTCGTGGCTTTAGCTTTACCATTTGCTTTCCCGCGGTCTCAATGTGATGCCCCCCACTCCGCCGATCTGCACAGCTCACCCTCCTCCCCCGCCCGACAGCTGCCGGCCGATGCGAGGCGACGCCGGGTCCAGTGGGGTGTCAGATGTCCATTCACATAAACATATTCCACTGTAGCCGGCTTGCGTGTTAGGGTGACTATGTCATCACCCTGGTACTCCCTCCATCTAGCAGGTTTCACTGCAACTAGTAGTTCCAAATATGACCGCGCCAGACAGTTTTGTATGTCGCAAGCTTGACTGCCACGGCTTTGGATGTGGCTGTATGTCACAGTTTTGGATACGGCGAGTACCATTTTGGATGCAGCAAGTTTTCCTGATGAAGATGTCTCCTACCCGGGCGAATTTTGGATGTCGCAAGCGTTGTTGGCTGCGGTTTTGGATGGGACAAGCATTGAATGCTACAACTTTGAACGCTTTGATAAATCCCCGTCCTGGGATAGGTGCCTCAAGTGTGCATTGTCGTGAGATAAAAAAAAATAATGTCCGTTATGTCTGTCTAGGATCACTCTTCAAGACAGCCGTTCGTGTATTTCCTATCTTCTCCAAACGTTCGGTGATAATTATAATGTAAAGTTTTCACTTTGTATTTCTTAGAAAGTGAAAATGCACACACACACACACACACCTTGATGAGAACATGATGACTTTCAACACGTTACATCGGCGATGTATATCCAGACAACGCTGTGGAATACTGATTACGGCTGGCAAGTATGCAACTACATTACCGAAATGAAAAGACGCCTACACAAAACGTAATGAACTCTGCGTCTACTGCGTAATGAAATGCGTCTACACAAAACGTAAATGAACTCAGCATATCAACACCACTCCAACACACTCTGCTCCACATCGCATCACGTCACGGATCAACTCCACTCTCACAGCGCCACGTCCAACTCTCAAACTCACACTCAACAACAAAACATCAGCCGCCGCGGCAGCCGGTCCGACCTCTCCCGCCCCGGGCCGACTCCGACTCCGTCAGACGTCCAATCAGAGCGAGTCGGTGGGCACATAACGCACGGTTGGGTAGTAACCCTTGGCCCAGTCGGCCAGGTAGGTGACGATCTGGGTGCGGCCGTCCGGCATGTCCCAGCGGTACTCGCCGTTGATCACCATGCCGTCGCTGATCTCCTTCTGGCTGAAGGCGTTGTCGGTCTCGTCGTCGGAGATGTTGTAGCCGAACTCGTACGGCCGAGACATGTGCATCTGCAGAACACAGCGGGTCGGAGGGCACCTCACACTAACGGCCAATACTCGTAGATATGTCAAATCAGCTCCAGCAACGTACACATATAAGGCTATGGAAAATTTTCGACTTCCTTGGGTTACGACTTTAGCTGTGCTTCTTGTGAAGGATCTGTCATAATTCCCTGAGCATAGAAATTTGATGCAAAAAAAAATCCCCACCAGATAAGAGATAATTATATAAAATTTTGTTTAAAAAAATATTAGTCGACATGCGCGCTATTCCAGCGCGTAATAACGCATGTCGCCTCCACGAGTGTACCAACTAGTGATGTCATTTTCCAAAAAATGTCCTGACCGATTCCAAACCGATACCGAATGGAAGTCATTTCGGTTGACTGAATACCGACCGATTTTGGTTGAAGCCAAAAATGTCCAAAATTTGACTGATTTTCAAATCTTATACTTATTTATGTAGATAACACACTACTCATTGCTTTGTTTAACATCATAAAACGCATGTACAGTTTTTTTTAATAAAAAAACAGTATAATTGTGAAAAAGGGAACCAAATACAATTACAAAGCAAAGCAGTGGATGCTGCAAGCAAGACCGAAGGCACATTGAAAACAGGATGGTAAAATGTGACCTCAATCATTTCATATTAATTTGCAGCATAATACATATTACATAAAAACATACATAGGAAGAAATACATTTTATCTGGCAAAATTAGAGGGGCATACTGGTTACTGGTTTGTGCTAGCTACTTAAGATGGTATACAATACTTATTTTTAAGGACCTCACTTCCTCTTGTGAGCAATATATTAAATCTTGATATAATAATGATGTGTTCTATTTAGTATTTACATTAATTGATTGAATTTGGAGCAAATTTGCTTGATATAATGTGTAAAGAAGTGTCAAAAAAGTGAATTGTTTAAGATTAGGCTGACCAAAAGTGTCCAAAAATTGATAAGTCTGACCGACCGATTACCAAATCGGCCACAACGTTTTTTCAGCTACCAAAATTTCGGTAACTGATTGACACCAACACTTCACATGGCGGACCCAGACCGAGTCAGTTACGTACCATAGGAGACGGGGTGGCGGGACGCCGGGTGGTGACGATGGCACGCCGGGTGGTGACGATGGGACGCCGGGTGGTGACGATGGCACGCCGAGTGGTGACGATGGCACGCCGAGTGGTGACGATTGGACGCCGGGTGGTGACGATGGCGCGCCGGGTGGTGACGATGGGACGCCGGGTGGTGACGTTGGGACGCCGGGTGGTGACGATGGCACGCCGAGTGGTGAAGATGGGACGCCGGGTGGTGATGATGGGACGCCGGGCGGTGACGATGGGACGCCGAGTGGTGACGATGGGACGCCGGGTGGTGACGTTGTGACGCCGGGTGGTGACGCTGGGACGCCGAGTGGTGACGATGGCACGCCGAGTGGTGACGTTGGGACGCCGGGTGGTGATGATGGGACGCCGAGTGGTGACGATGGGACGCCGGGTGGTGACGCTGGGACGCCGAGTGGTGACGATGGGACGCCGGGTGGTGACGATGGGACGGCGGGTGGTGACGATGGGACGCCGGGTGGTGACGATGTGACGCCGGGTGGTGACGCTGGGACGCCGAGTGGTGACGATGGCACGCCGAGTGGTGACGATGGGACGCCGGGTGGTGACGATGGGACGGCGGGTGGTGACGATGGGACGCCGGGTGGTGATGGCGGGACGCCGAGTGGTGACGATGGCACGCCGAGTGGTGACGTTGGGACGCCGGGTGGTGATGATGGGACGCCGAGTGGTGACGATGGGACGCCGGGTGGTGACGCTGGGACGCCGAGTGGTGACGATGGGACGCCGAGTGGTGACGATGGGACGCCGGGTGGTGACGATGGGACGCCGGGTGGTGATGATGGGACGCCGGGTGGTTGGGCGCTGGGTGGTGGTAGTGGTCGGGAACGGCACCCGGCCGCCGGACAGACTGGAGCTGTCCGGCACCAGGTTTGGCGGCAAGTAGTCCGGCTTGGGCGGTTGGATATTGACCTCGGTGTTGACGAAGCCGCCCGGGTTGATGGGACCCCCCTTGTCGGGCGGCGGCGGCAGGTACAGGCCGTTTTCCGGAACAGGGTAACTGTAGCCCTTTGTCATCGGAGAGCCGGCCGCCAGCGCGCACACCGCCGCCACGCACACAACCTGAGAGACAGAGACAGAGGACACACTTAGAGGAGACGCACACAACCTGAGAGACAGATACAGAGGGCACAGTTAGAGGAGGGACACAACCTGGGGGACAGAGACAGAGGACACAGTTAGAGGAGGGGAACACAACCTGGGAGACAGAGACAGAGGGCACAGTTAGAGGAGGTGAACACAACCTGGGAGACAGAGACAGAGGGCACAGTTAGAGGAGGGACACACAACCTGGGGGACAGAGACAGAGGACACAGTTAGAGGAGGGACACACAACCTGGGAGACAGACACAGAAGGCACAGTTAGAGGAGGGGCACACAACCTGGGAGACAGAGACAGAGGGCACAGTTAGAGGAGGTGAACACAACCTGGGGGACAGAGACAGAGGACAAAGTTAGAGGAGGGACACACAACCTGGGAGACAGAGACACAGGGCACAGTTAGAGGAGGTGAACACAACCTGGGGGACATAGACAGAGGGCACAGTTAGAGGAGGGACACACAACCTGGGAGACAGAGACAGAGGACACAGTTAGAGGAGGGACACACAACCTGGGAGACAGACACAGAAGGCACAGTTAGAGGAGGGGGCACACAACCTGGGAGACAGAGACAGAGGGCACAGTTAGAGGAGAGGAACACAACCTGGGGGACATAGACAGAGGACACAGTTAGAGGAGGGGCACACAACCTGGCAGACAGCGACATAGGGCAAAGTTAGAGGAGGGGCACACAAGCTAGGAGAAGATACAGAGGGCACAGTTAGAGGAGGGAAACACAACCTGGGGGACAGAGACAGGGGGCACAGTTAGAGTAGGGGCACACAACCTGGGAGATAGAGACAGAGGGCACAGTTAGAGGAGAGGGCATTCATGGGGCACACGAGAAATTCACTCCATGGCGAATTCGCACAGTTGGTATTGTCATGGCGGGTGAATGGGAAAGCTTGCTAATTTATTTGTTGTTAAAATAAGCTCTCGTTTTGCATGGAAATTCGATACGATTCCAAACTTTGAAGTAAATGGTACAAAAGGAAGGCAGCAGAATGGTTTCCAATTGACTAAGTTGTTTAATGGGCAGTACAACTGTCAATGACAACGGGCGCTTCTATAACAACAACAAAACTGTCACGTATGAAGCTCTACCATGAACTTGTGTTTAACAGCTGTTCACCTTGTAATTAAATGCAGGCATACTGCTCACTATATGCCAGCAATGCGAGTTCCTCTGTCTCACACATCAATCCATAGTTCTATAATTCGCCTAAAATCATTAAGTGCACACTACGTACGATTACATCGACACTGCAAGTTAATTTATGGTGTCATTCACAGCAAATGCCAATATTTAGACGTTTGATTTCCATCGAAATGATAGGTCAAATACAGCATTGGGTGATTGAGGAATAGATCCATACACCGTTGTCAATATAAAATATTGGAGTTAAGGAAACAATATTACAAAATATTAAAGGGAAACTAATAAAAACTAGTGTTTATATTTCATGCCTGCAAGAAAGAACTTCTTTGCCTTAAAGGCAGTGTTACATTTATGAACGAAAGTAGCAAATATATATGCAAGACATTGCCACCATTTACTATCACCAAGTATCAATAAATTTAGCAGGAACATAAATTAAAACGTTCAAAAATGTTTTACATTATATGACCCTGAAAATCAGGCAAAATGAAATGCTTTGACTATTGATGATTGTTACAATGTGGTGGTCCTATACTACATGGCGATGGCCAACATTTGATCACTATGTTTTGAAATTTGAAAGAATTTCTAACTAGCTGCATCGCACGCCACCGATTTTTTTTTGGTAGGTAAGCAGTATGAGTGTCGACCCCATTACCAGATATGCCTTTATACTGTCAAATGACGCATACAATGTTCCGACCAGTAATCAAATCAAATCAGCACTGTCCCCACTCTCATCCCTACCACCACCACTACCACCACCACCACCACCTCTACAAAATGACAGATGTGAAAACGACAAAACATGCTTTTTAGAAGAAAGAGTTGATTTCCTTGTCATACAAACCAGTGCGATGCCTTAATCGGCGAAGGACGAGCGAGCCCGTAGAAATCTTATTGTTGTGGTCTAAACACACACAAAATTTCAGTTTAATCGTTCCAGCCGTTTCTGAGTTACGCAACAGGGGTGTGCATGTGCAGTTTGACCCAGAGTTTGACTTGCGCGACTTTGGCAGTAGTGTGGTTTCAAACCACACACCAAATTTCAGCTTAATCGGTCCTGCCGTTTCTCAGCGTTAGCAGGATAACGTTTACTGAAACCCCTGACGCGGCACCTGCCACGCAGCATGCTGATCCCTCACGTGGGACGAAACATGTCAATAACATAATTAATTGATTGGGGCTTTCAGATGCCAAAGACCGCTTGTCAATCGGATGCGGGAT
>JAXIVJ010000667.1:20000-27500 GCA_036785665.1 Chirona hameri
TTATAAGTCTAAGAGGGAATATTAAAATGCTTCCTATTCTAAGGAGACGCAAGATAGCAGTCTAATTCCTTCTGGATCATGTTATTATAAGACATTCTCGATGACCTAGGTGCCATTTTTGTTCAGTGACCCCTACAGGGTCAGTCCAGGTCATCCGAGGTCACCAACAGTTTAATGTTAATAACTTTCGATATAATGACGATAGAGAAGTGAAATCGACACCACTGTGTTTATCTCGTATCTCGTCGCGGTCTTCCCATATGCAACATGACCTACTTGGGTCACCACGACTTGACCTTGACCTGAGGGCACATTTGTAAGTTGACCTGACCTGGTCAACAATAATATGAGTCGAAGCATCTTGACGAGACAAGCACGATGGCGTCAAAAGCATTGACTTGTCGTTATTCGGTAAGAAGCTTTTCGTGATAACTTTTTAATAGCCTTTTTGACATTTGATGAGCTCGGGAGCCTAAACTATTGATCTGAACTCAGATTCAAGGACAGCTCAGCGATTGCATTTTCCAAGAGAATTCCATTGCTTTTTGCGTTTGTTCCTAGCTATCATAGTTCCTGTGATATCTGGGGGTTTATGGAGCGAAGTCCTAAAACTTGAAAATCTGACCTTTGATGACCTCTGGTGACGTCAATATTGACTTGCGGAAAACATCTGAAATACCTTCGAATGTGCTTGTCGAGAGCTTTTTAACTTTTTTTCTGCGTCTTTCTAGCCCTTTTAGTTATCGAGTTAGAGGGGGGTCCCAAAACAGTGAAATCCACTGTCCTGACAGTGGACCTCCATTGAGAATGCACTAGTACCCCAGCCCCGGCCCCGGGAAATCTACTGTCCGGATTTCCCGCGCCGTGCGGGGGGGCGTTTAGACGCCCCCTAAGGTTTTCAAAGATAGCGAAAAAACGGCGGCGCGCAGCGCCGCCGTTTTTGGCACAGCTGTTAAGGCATTAATTGCCCACATATTGTGAGATTCTTGACCACGGGTCATTTCAGGTCAGGTCACCAGGCCAGGTTACGAGACCCCACCTCCAAAAAAAGAAGTGTGCGTTCGTACCACAGCCACAGTTTTTGGCCGATCGATTTCGTACTTACAGGATTTCACAAGATAAAATTATATGGACGAAGAACTGAGCAGAGGGGCGCCTGGCAAAGATCAGAAGTAAACCGAGAAGCCTTATAAAATTGGTAACAGAAGAGAAAATACTAAGTTATTGAAATATGTCACTAACGGACGTCGTTACTAACGGCAAGTAATCAGTTGTAGAATTTGCTTGTATTCGCCGTCGAAGCAGCGCGAACAATTCTTCTGCCTATATTTAATTAAGAATTAATTACTTTGATTAACCATCGCCCTACGGGAGCTTTTTTCTCCTTCGCCCTACGGGGGGGGGCTGACAACTGACAACTGTCAACTTCCAAACCAAGCAACTTAGAGCAATGCAGTAAGAACCAGCAATGTCGCAACGCCTGTCATGCGAGGAATCCAACAGTTTGTGATTTTTAGGTTTCAGGTCAATAGGTGACCTTCCAGGTCAAGTGAATGACCTCGGATCGACCACGTCTAGAACAGCGATTTTGCTCTTCAGAAAACTTCAAAATTAGAAATTGATAAATGTAAATAAAAAGACATGTTCCTAGACCAGTTTTGTCTGAGAAATACAGAAAAGGTAAATATTTGTTCCTATCCTGTCAAAAAAAAGTCCCAAAAAGTTATTAAAAAATGACGTCATAAGTTTCTTACACTTAGGGAGCCATCACTCAGTCGCAAATAGAGACATGGCTTTGAAATTGGGTTTGGGTGTTGTCCATACCCAGTTCTCTCATATATATTCCAGTTTTTCTAACATCTTTGAAAATTTTGATTTTGTGGTGATTTTTCAACAAAAATCAGTTTTTGTTTTATTTTAGGGTTCAAAAACACAAAATTTCGAAAATCCGAGATTGCCATTTTAAAGAAAATGTCCTTTTCTACCTTTGCTTAATTGCCTTTGCAATTTGCTTCACAATTCAGTTTTCTGCGACTTTTCAAACATTTATCGTTTTTCCACCAACATGACGTCATCAAAACATCATTATCTCCCAAACAACTTAACCAATTTCAATGGAAATTTTTACAGCATGCGTATAATTGTTGTAACCTCAGCTACGGAAAATGTCAGCAAGATGCACTGCATGTGTAAAGTTATTCAAGAAGACCTCAGGGGGCTGTCAGCTCCCCCCCCCCCCCCCCCCCGTAGGGCGAGGGTTAACAGATTTGATATAAAATGGACATTGACTACATTTTTAACAGAGCAAAATAATGCATACGAATATCATAGACTGTTACGACCGGTTTATATCCTTTTATACTAGGTTTAATTTGATACATGATTACTATTTGATAACCCTAAATGTTCCAAGCGGCTTGGGGCGCTGCCTATCTTCGCCGGTTGCAAGGTGTACAAGCAGGATTTGTATAATGCAGGGTCTAGTAGAAAAATCTGTGCATAACTGTCCTGAAGCGTCACAAGTATTAATATTAATAAATTGACAGCCACAAACAATTGCGCCGCTGAGAGGCGCGAAATTTGAGGTTTTGGAAGGCTGGAACACTATTTTGTTATTTTAATCAGACCATAGGGGTATCACGAGGAAATGAGACAGAAACAAAAGGGAGGACCAAACAAACATGTTGCCCCCTCCCCTTTAGGGCTAAAGGGGCCCCTGGAACTGCCGGTGCCCACTCCCCATAATCTATCCCGCCTCGCCAAAATGCCCACCCAGTCCAAAATCCTTACGGGATGCCCTGCGCTCAGGGGCAGTGAGTACCTGGCCCCCGGGGCCGCCACCTTCTCGCCCCGTCGCACCTGCCTCCGCCAAAATGTTACAGTGTACCGTGACCGCCCGACCTCGCCATTCCAGCGTCGAAGACGGACCAACTTATCAGGGAGCCGCGGTCACCCTGCCGGCGACCACCGACACCGTCTGCCCGGTGCGGGCGATGTGGCGGTACCTGGCCCACACCAGCCACCAACCCCGGACCGAGCCGCTCTTCATCCGCGCGTCGGGTGCGTACGCTACGATCGCGTGGCTGAACGGCATGCTCCGGCGCCACCTGCCCCGGTCCGCCGGCCGGGTCACCTCCCACAGCCTCCGGATCGGCTGCGCCACGGCGCCGGCGGCGGCAGCGGGGGCGCCTCCGACGGCGCCATCAGGGCGGCTGGCCGGTGGACTGGGACCACCTCCCACTTCCGCTACATCCGCGGTCCCCGCCTCGACGTATGGCAGGCGAGGCTCGCGGCCAACCACGCGCCGGTCACTAAACGATGGCCATTGACCAACCCACTAACCCAGTAATATACTTTGGTGTTCTTTTGGCGTCTTTCAGCACAGGGCTGACCTCGGGCAGAGCAAGCAGACGACGGGCACGGGGGAGTCGAGACCGCGTTACGCCAAAGCTGCGTAAACACGGTACCGACTCGCTCACGCATCGGCAGTGCTAATGGATCTTTACCATAGCGCAGTGCCGGTAAATAACTTTAGCACGCCACGGCCCAGCGGCCGCCGCACGGTGGCGACACCTAGCAGACTGGCCCGGCGGCCGACGCCGGCGGAAACAGCCATCGGCTACCTCCACATGCGCCTCACAGATGGCACCACCGATCGGGCGCAGATTCACGCAGATATGATTCCAACAAATGAATCAATATTATAATCCCATTAAACATTCCACACATGAGTTGCACTATTCAGGACGGCCTAACCCGAATAACACCTACCCGCACGGTCACCCGAAACATATTATTATTATTCCGCACAGGACACAGGCTCACCAGCATCCTTCCGCTTCGGCGATCCACACGGCAAGCAGATCATCAACGCGCGAATCCCCCCCCCCCCCCCACCACCCCAACACCACCCCTCATAACGTACTACTTCATTCCTTCCTCCCCCGTCTCCTCCTCTAGTAGGCTGGTCTCTCTGTCCTGCGTACAGTAATCTTTCAGCACAGCACAGACCTCGGGCAGAGCAAGCAGATGACGGGCACGGGAGGAGTCGAGACCGCGTTACGCCAAAGCTACGTAAACACGGTACCGACACGCTCACGTATCGGCAGTGCTAATTGATATTAAAAGCAACGCGGGCTTGATTCAGCACACATTTTGCATGTTTGTTTTCCTTGCTGTCTGAAACGAAAACATAGGTACACCTTTTTCGACATCCCAAAATGACGAAAAGCTAAACAAAATAGATAAATCATTAGAAATCGTGTGGTTGCAAAATAAAGTGGCCCAAATCCGGGGAGAAATTCGAAATTGGGGGTACCTGGGTAAGGTCCGCTCTAACTGGTTGGCCACCCCCAAAACGGCCGGCTGGATCCGCCCTTGCCAGCCACTATGACGCATGCATGGGGACTGGGACACTGAGTTCTTATATATGCCATATATCAGTCAAGATTCAGCTTTGTATTGAATTCCAGATATTTCACGCGCATCAAAAATGCCAGGCTGTGAATTTGCCTAAAGGTAAGGAATAAGACAAATTGCATGACACGAATAGGATACTACAATGTAAATTAAATTAAATTAAATTAAATTTAAGAAAATAGCTACTGCGTGAGTGAGAGTAGAGGCGTTTGTGAATTGTGGAGACAAATATGTTGATCATTCTTATATGCAGCAGAGCTCGTCGGGAAGGATAAAGAGCTAATTGATGTACTTGTAATGAAAACGGGAAATTACTTTCTGCAACTGACGTAACTTTTGTTGCTGTTAAAGTAAAACGTTACCCGGAGCTTTGGAAGGAATTTTGGAATGGATGAGAGTGAAAGGCGAGACAAAATTACACCGATCTGAAGCTACAAAAGTAACTTCTAGAACAAATTCAAATCTAACATAGAACATTGAATATCAGGTCACATGATCCCGTGACCCTGAATCCCTAAATTAAACGATTGTTGTGTACAGTAAAGCCGTTTGAGTACCAATGTGGTCTGGGTACGGGCTTCCCTTAAAGGGAATAGTTTACCTTTAACATGGGTTTTTAACAGAGATAGCTGATGTGTAGAGCAGATCGAAAAACGGGTTGTGGTGAAAGAATTACCTCGCCACGCAAAGTAATTTCGACCCAGGACTAGTGGGCCCCTTTTAGAAGAAAAAGTTTCGGGCACCCGAAGCTTGTTTCTGGTCCTCACAACAGTTGCAGGGTAGGCCAGAAATAAGTAGGCCAACGTTTTCTCTCATCAAATCTGTATTTTGTGTCATAAAGTCAAAATTCGGGTGTGATTATATTGACAATAAAACGGCACGACAGATAAACAGCCCATGACGGCACTGCCTGACATACACTAGTCCTGACCCTTCACATCAAGTGCTCGATATGTGCACCCCGACGCTCCTTCACTAGCGGTAGACGGATGTCCTTGAGGTGAAGAACTGCTCTGTCGATCATCAAGATCAAGAACTGCTGGGTCGTGGGCTTCAGTCTCCCCGTATACACACTATCTTTCCAATACCCCAAATGAAAAAGTCTAGCGGGTTGAGATCCAGACTGTAAGGGACCCAGACCCATGGGTCTGGGTCCCGGCAGACCCATGGGTCTGGGATTTGTCCCTTCATGGGACACATTTTCAGCCCCCATCCCGTTCCAGCCCATTCAGCCATACCAAAACCGGTTCCAATCTGAATTCATAATTGATGGGGCTCCCATTCCCGACCGTTCCAGCACATTTCACTTTTTGTGGTGCTATAAAAAAATGATATGGTCTGTCCCAAACCCGTTCCAACCCGTTACATTTCCAAAAATTGCCCCATTCCCACACATTTTCATCCCGTTCCCATTTCTTACGGAATTCCCATTACATGAAGGGATCGTCGACCCATGGGATCGTCGACCTGACGCGGATGTGCCGTTCTTGGAAATGTCTTCGTGCCCAGTCGAGTGACTCTCGAGCGGTATGTGGCGTCGCGCCATCTTGCTGGAACCATTCACGACTGCGCGGTGGTCGTCTCCTCCCCAATCCTCCGCAGACATTTCCAATAACCGCACATCAGCCACAAGTCGACGATCCCATGGGCCTCTTAAGCCCAGGCTACACTATGCGTGATTGTCCCGCAAATCACGCGAGTGTTCTCCGTGTTTTCAGTACTTCCTTGACGTCCGGAATCTGCCGATCACGCAAATCACGCAAGGAAAATGGATAAACCACTGCATAAATATCTACCAGCTTCAACACAAGTTTCAACACCCAAAATGTGCCTTCATTGATGCCTTCAACGCTTCTTCATTCAGCTTCCGCCACGATACACAGCACAACTTATTCAAGTTTAGGTCTATTATACACTACAATACGCGAAATCAAACAAAATGATACAAAGTCCTGTAACACGCAATCACGGAAAACACGACAACAATTTCAGAATTTTGAACTTTTCATCGTTCCGTCCGTGACGTGTCTGTGGAATTTCCCTGACGTTTCATACGGGATCATACGGGCGTGATGTGCCAGTGTAGCTCAGCCAATGCATTTACTATCAGCTGAACTTGCTCAGTCAAGCAAATACCGACAACAAGAATAACACGCGCGTGATTTTCGGGAAATCACGCATAGTGTAGCCTGGGCTTTACAGTCCGGATCTCAACCCGCTGGACTTTTTTATGTGGGGTCATTTTAAAGATAGAGTGTATACGGAGAGACTGAAAACCACGACCGAGGTGAAGGACGCGATCATCCGTGAAGTGGCCCGAATCCCTGAAGACATGATCGAGAGAGCAGTTCTTCACCTCAAGGACGTCCGTCTACCGCTAGTGAAGGAGCGTCGGGGTGCACATATCGAGCACCTGATGTGAAGGGTCAGGACGACTAGTGTATGTCAGCCAGTGCCGTCATGGGCTGTTTATCTGTCGTGCCATTTTATGGTTAATTTAATCACATCTGATTTTTGACTTTATGACAACAAAATAAAGATTTTATGAGAAAACTTCGGCCTACTTATTCCTGGCCCACCCTGTATATGCCTAAAGTCGGCCGTTATTGTGTGCTATAGTTTCCATATCCAAGCTACCATATGTATGACGTCATAATTGTCATAAAGTTTTCTGTGGTCATCAAGGAGAAAACAGAAACATGGCCATTTTTCGATGGATATCCATTTATCGGCCAAACAAATGCCATACTCGTATTTTCCGCACGAAATACCCCGTGTAGCCAAATTTCAAGACAACTTTCAAGGTGACATATTCCCTTTGAAATGGGATATTGTTTTCCTGGGACAGATGTTATGTGCCTCACTTGTTCATTGTCGTGAGAGGAAAAAATAATGTCAGTTATGTCTGTCTATAACCGCTCTTCAAGATCAGCAGTTGGTCTCTTTCCTATCTTCTCCAAACGTTCGGTGAGAGTTAGAATGTAAAGTTTCCACTTTGTATTTCTTAGAAAGTGAAAATGCACACACACACACACACACACACACACACACACACACACACACACACACACACACACACAC
>JAXIVJ010000667.1:30000-195000 GCA_036785665.1 Chirona hameri
ACCATGCCGTCGCTGATCTCCTTCTGGCTGAAGGCGTTGTCGGTCTCGTCGTCGGCGATGTCGTAGCCGCACTCGTACGGCCGAAACATGTGCATCTGCAGAACACAGCGGGTCGGAGGGCATCTCACACTAACGGCATATATTCGTAGTTATATGTCAAATCAGCCCCAGCAACGTACAAATATAAGACTATCGAAAGTTGCTCGACTTTCTAGGGTTATGACTTAAACTGTTCTTCTTGGAAGTATTATCCGTCATCATTCCCTGAACATAGAATGCAAAAAAGTCCCCCCAGATAAGAGATAAGGATATAAACTTCGCTATTCCAGCGCGTTATAACGCATGTCACCTCCACGAGTGTATCAACGCTTCATATGGCGGACCGAAACAAAGTCAGTTACGTACCATAGGAGACGGTGTGGCGGGACGCCGGGTGGTGATGATGGGACGCCGGGTGGTGATGATGGGACGCCGGGTGGTGATGATGGGACGCCGAGTGGTGACGATGGGACGCCGGGTGGTGACGATGGGACGCCGGGTGGTGACGATGGCACGCCGAGTGGTGACGATGGCACGCCGGGTGGTGACGATGGGACGCCGGGTGGTGACGATGGGACGCCGAGTGGTGACGATGGCACGCCGAGTGGTGACGATGGGACGCCAGGTGGTGACGATGGGACGCCGAGTAGTGACGATGGGACGCCAGGTGGTGACGATGGGACGCCGAGTGGTGACGATGGGACGCCGAGTAGTGACGATGGGACGCCAGGTGGTGACGATGGGACGCCGAGTAGTGACGATGGGACGCCAGGTGGTGACGATGGGACGCCGAGTGGTGACGATGGGACGCCGAGTGGTGACGATGGGACGCCGAGTAGTGACGATGGGACGCCAGGTGGTGACGATGGGACGTCAAGTGGTGACGATGGGACGCCGGGTGGTGACGATGGCACGCCGAGTGGTGACGATGGGACGCCGAGTGGTGATGATGGGACGCCGAGTGGTGACGATGGCACGCCGAGTGATGACGATGGGACGCCGAGTGGTGATGATGGGACGCCGGGTGTCCGGACGCGGACGCCGGGTGGTCGGACGCGGACGCCGGGTGGTGTGGGGACGGGTGGGGGTGACGAAGGGACGCCGAGTGTTGATGATGGGACGCCGAGTGGTGACGATGGGACGCCGGGTGGTGATGATGGGACGCCGGGTGCCCGGACGCGGACGCCGGGTGGTCGGGCGCGGACGCCGGGTGGTGGGGGGACGGGTGCGGGTGATGAGTATGAGTGGCAACCCCATAACCAGATAAGGCTTTGTACTGTCAAATGACGCATAAAATGTTCCGACCAGTAATCAAATCAAATCAACACTGTCCCCGCTGACATCCCTACCACCACCAACACCACCAACACCACCAACACCACCAACACCACCAACACCACCAACACCACCAACACCACCAACACCACCACCACCACCACCACCACCACCTCTACAAAATGACATAGGTGAAAACGACAAAACATGCTTTTTAGAAGAAATAGTTGAATAGTTATAATACAAACCAGTGTGCTGCCTTAATCGGAGAAGTAAGAGCGATCCCGTAGACACCACATTGTTTTGGTCTAAACACACGCCAAATTTCAGCTTAATCGGTCCAGCCGTTTCTCAGCTATAGCAGGATAACGTTTTCTGACACCCCTGACGCGGCGCGTGCTACGCACCATGCTGACCCCTCACGCGAGAAGAAACATGTTAATCACATAATATATTGAATGGGGCTATCAGATGGCGAAGACCGTTTGTCAATGGGATGCGGGATTCCAAAGATATAAGCTCCTCAAAAGCGTTATGGTCCCTCGGGTCGGCCGTTATGGTCGGTCGGGTCGGCCGCTTATCTCTATCTCTATCTCTATCTCTATCTATATTATAATCTCTATATATTATAAATCCTAAAAGATGACCCGCCGCCGCCGCCGCCGCCGCCGCCGGAGTGACGCCCTAAATCGGTTCCTGTGCAGTCGTCTGATGAGTTATGAGGAGGATTTTTTCAGGACTTTTGGGTCCCGTGATTCAACAGGTCGTATCAAGTTTTGGTGTTGATCCGACCGACGGTGCGGCGTCGGCACGTGCGCGCGTGCGCCATTCGTTTAACATGGGAAACGCGACATTGTGAAATCGCGAAAATCGGGCAAGTTTCGCCCGGTTCCCCGGCCGCTTGCTCGGTAACCGAGAATCGTAGCGATATGCGAGCAACACTATGTGATAGATAATCGATTGGCCTTGCGTATAGGATGTCGGCCAGAGCGATGCGCGTGCCACGTGCAAAGGTGTGACCACTTTCATGATAAAATTGGCATATTCAGGATTACAATTGGTGCTCGGAAACCGTTCGACGTAGAAGGCTGAACCGGGCACCATTTTGCAGGCGCAGCGACCGTCTTCAGATTAGATGTGTTACTCAAAGCTGTGTGACTAATATTTTGGAGTTGAAGTTGAAATGCAATATTTTTGGACAATGCAATCCTTCACACCGCCGTAACACCCAAAACGAGGACAAACTTGACCGGCAAATTTACACAGACGGATAGCACTGTTCTTGCTGACCTATATCCACCCAAAATATTCTGTAAATCGCTGATAGGGAACTTATGCTGAAGTCAAACGTAAACGATTACCGACGCTAACGTTGCAAAATAATTGCGTTGAATAAAATAGCGTCGTTTAAGTTTGCCCAAGACTGACACTGCCGCAGCCAAATTCATCAATGAGCGCATGACTAGCAGACGTCGCACCTCCCTCCCGGGGAGATTTTGTTGAAGCCGGTTGACATATGTCAGGCATGTAAACCGCTAAAATGTTTTGGCAGAGACTGCGACACGGGAACGAGATACGGTAAGAAGATATGGGAACGAAATACGGCAACAAGATACGGAACTGGGTAAGGAAAGGGATGCTGGAACGAGATACGAGAACACGATACGGGAATGAGATACGGTAACTAGATATGGTAAGGAGATATCGGAACGGTGTACTAGATACGGGAATAAGATACGGGAGCGGCATACGGGAACGGGTCACGGGAACGGGCTACGGGAACGGGCTACGGGAACGGGATACGGGAACGGGATACGGGAACGGGATACGGGAACGAGATACGGGAACGGGATACGGGAACGGGATACGGGAACGGGATACGGGAACGGGATACAGGAACGTGATACGGGAACGTGATACGGGAATGGGATACGGAAACAAGATACGGAAACGGGATACGAGAACGGGGACTGGAGTGGGAGCCCGATACGGGATACTGGAACAGGATACGGCAACGGGATACAGGAATGGGATACGGCAACGGGTACGGGAATGGGATACGGGAATGGGATACGGGAATGGGATACGGGAATGGGATACAGGAATGGGATACGGGAATGGGATACGGAAATGGGATACGGGAATGGGATACGGGAATGGGATACGGGAATGGGATACGGGAACATGATATGGGATACGGGAACGGGATAAGGGAACAGAATACGGGAACGGAATACGGGAACGGAATACGGGAACGGAACACGGGAACGGAATACGGGAACTGGATACGAGAACGAGATAGGGGAAGGGGATACGGGAACGGGATGCGGGAACGGGATATGGTAAAGGGATACGGAAACGGGATACGGGAACGGGATACAGGAACGGGATACGGGAACGGGATACGGGAACGGGATACGGGAACGGGATACGGGAACGGGATACGGGAACGGGATACGGGAACGGGATACGGGAACGGGATACGGGAACGGGATACGGGAACGGGATACGGAATACGGGAATGGGATACGGAACGGTATACGGGAACGCGATACGGGAACGGGATACGGGATACGGGAACGGGATACGGGAACGGGATACGGGAACGGGATACGGGAACGGGATACGGGAACGGGATACGGGAACGGGATACGGGAATAGGATACGGGAACAGGATACGGGAACGGGATATGGGAACGGGATATGGGAACGGGATATGGGAACGGGATACGGGAACGGGATACGGGAACGGGATAAGAGAAAGGGATACAGTTGTATGATACGGGAACGGGATCGGGATACGGGAACGGGATACGGGAACGGGATACGGGAACGGGATACGGGAACGGGATACGGGAACGGGATACGGGAACGGGATACGGGAACGGGATACGGGAACGGGATTCGGGAACGGGATACGGGAACGGGATACGGGAACGGGATACGGGAACAGGATACGGGAACGGGATACGGGAACGGGATACGGGATACGGTTTACGGGAATAGGATACGGGAACGGGATCGGGATACACGAACGGGATACGGGAACGGGATACGGGAACGGGATACGGGAACGGGATACGGGAACGGGATACGGGAACGAGAACGGGATACTGGAACGGGATAATGGAACGGGATACGGGAACGGGATACGGGAACGGGATACGGGAACGGGATACGGGAACGGGATACGGGAACCGGATACGGGAACCAGATACGGGAACCAGATACGGGAACCGGATACGGGGACGGGATAAGGGAACAGGATACGGGAACGGGATACGGTAACTGGATACGGTAACGGGATACGGTAACGGGATACGGTAACGGGATACGGTAACGGGATACGGTAACGGGATACGGTAACGGGATACGGTAACGGGATACGGGAACGGGATACGGGAACGGGATACGGGAACAGGATACGGGAACGGGAGACGGGAACGGGATACAAGAACGGGAACGGGGTACGGAATACGACATACGGACTACGGACTACGGACTACGGAATACGGAATAAGGAATACTGAATACGGAATACGAGATACGGGAAACGGCTAGCATATATAAATTAGCTGGCTATATAAATTGCGCATCGCGCAATAAAGGCCATCTAGTATATTATAAATCCTACAAGATGACCCGCCGCCGCCGCCGCCGCCGCCGCCGGAGTGACGCCCTAAATCGGTTCTTGTGCAGCCGTCTGATGAGTTATGAGGGTGATTTTTTCAGCACTTTTGGGTCCCGTGATTCAACAGGTCGTATCAAGTTTTGGTGTCGATCCGACTGACGGTGCGGCGTCGGCACGTGCGCGCGTGCGCCATTCGTTTAACATGGGAAACTCGACATTGTGAAATCGTGAAAAATGGGCAAGTTTCGCCCGGTTCCCCGGCCGCTTGCTCGGCAACCGAGAATCGCAGCGATATTCGAGCAACACTATGTCATAGATAATCGATTGGCCTTGCGTATAGGATGTCGTCCAGAGCGATGTGCGTGCCACGTGCAAAGTTGTGACCACTTTAATGATAAAATTGGCCTATTCAAGATTTAAATTGGTGCTCGGAAACCGTTCGACGTAGAAGGCTGAACCGGGCACCATTTTGCAGGCGCAGCGACCGTCTTCAAATTATATGTGTTACTCAAAGCTGTGTGACTAATATTTTAGAGTTGAAGTTGAAATGCAATATTTTTGGACAATGTAATCCTTCACACCGCCGTAACACCCAAAACGAAGACAAACGTGACCGGCAAATTTACACAGACGGATAGCGCCGTTCTTGCTGACCTATATCCACCCAAAATATTATGTAAATCGCTCATAGGTAACTTATGCTGAAGTCAAACGTAAACGATTACCGACGCTAACGTTGCGAAATAATTGCGTCGAATAAAATAACATCGTTGAAGTTTGCCCAAGACTGACACTGCCGCAGTCAAATTCATCAATGAGCGCATGACTAGCTGACGTCGCACCTCCCTCCCGGGGAGATTTTGTTAAAGCCGGTTGACATATTTCAGGCATGTAAACAGCTACAATGTTTTGGCCGAGACTGCGACACGGGAACGAGATACGGTAAGAAGATATGGGAACGAAATACGGCAACAAGATACGGAAACTGGGTTCGAGAAAGGGATGCTGGAACGAGATGCGGGAACAGGATACGGGAATGAGATACGGTAACTAGATATGGTAAGGAGATATTGGAACGGTGCACGAGATACGGGAATGAGATACGAGAACGGTATTCGGGAACGCGATACGGGAACAGGATACGGGAACAGGATACGGGGACAGGATACGGGAACAGGATAGGGAACGGGATATTGGAACGGGATACGGGAACGGGATACGGGAACGGGATACGGGAACGGGATACGGGAACGGGATACGGGAACGGGATACGGGAACGGGATACGGGAACGGGATACGGGAACGGGATACGAGAACGGGATATGGGAACGGGATACGGGAATGGGATACGGGAACGGGATACGGGAACGGGATAAGGGAACGGGAGACGGGGACGTGATACGGGAACGTGATGCGGGAAACGGGATACGGGAACGGGATACGGGAAAGGGATACGGGAACGGGATACGGGAACGGGATACGGGAACGGGATACGGGAACGGTATACGGGAACGGAATACGGGAACGGGATACGGGAACGGGATACGGGAACGGGATACGGGAACGGGATACGGGAATGGGATACGGGATACGGGAACGGGATACGGGAACGGGATACGGGAACGGGATACGGGAACGGGATACGGGAACGGGATACTGGAACGGGATACGGGAACGGGATACGGGAACGGGATACGGGAACGGGATACGGGAACGGGATACGGGAATGGGATACGGGAACGAAATACGGGAACGGGATACGGAAACGGGATACGGGAACGGGATACGGGATACGGGATACGGGATACGGGAACGGGATACGGGATACGGGATACGGGATACGGGAACGGGATACAGGAACGGGATACGGGAACGGGATATGGGAACGGGATACGGGAACGGGATACAGTTACATGATACGGGAATGGGATACGGGAACGGGATACGGGAACGGGATACGGGAACGGGATACGGGAACGGGATACGGGAACGGGATACGGGAACGGGATACGGGAACGGGATACGGGAACGGGATACGGGAACGGGATACGGGAACGGGATACGGGAACGGGATACGGGAACGGGATACGGGATACGGGATACGGGAACGGGATACGGGGACGAGATACGGTAACGGGATACGGTATCGGGATACGGTATCGGGATACGGGAACGGGATACGGGAACGGGATACGTGAACGGGATACGAGAACGGGATACGGGAACGGGATACAAGAACGGGATACGAGAACGGGATACGGGAACGGGATACGGGAACGGGAACGGGATACGGGAACGGGATACGTGCACGGGATACGGGAATGGGATACGGGAACGGGATACGGGAACGGGATACGGGAACGGGATACGGGATTCGGGAACGGGAACGGGATACGTAATACGGAATACGGAATACGGAATACGGAATACGATATACGGAATACGGAATAATGAATACGGAATACGGAATACGGGACACTAGAAACGGCTAGCATATATACATAAGCTGGCTATATAAATTGCGCATCGCGCAATAAAGGCCATCTAGTCTATCTATCTATCTATATTATAAATCCTAAAAGATGACCCGCCGCCGCCGCCGCCGCCGCCGCCGGAGTGACGCCCTAAATCGGTTCCTGTGCAGTCGTCTGATAAGTTATGAGGAGGATTTTTTCAGCACTTTTGGGTCCCGTCATTCAACAGGTCGTATCAAGTTTTGGTGTTGATCCGACCGACGGTGCGGCGTCGGCACGTGCGCGCGTGCGCCATTCGTTTAACATGGGAAACGCGACATTGTGAAATCGCGAAAATCGGGCAAGTTTCGCCCGGTTCCCCGGCCGCTTGCTCGGTAACCGAGAATCGCAGCGATATGCGAGCAACACTATGTGATAGATAATCGATTGGCCTTGCGTATAGGATGTCGGCCAGAGCGATGCGCGTGCCACGTGCAAAGGTGTGACCACTTTCATGATAAAATTGGCATATTCAGGATTACAATTGGTGCTCGGAAACCGTTCGACGTAGAAGGCTGAACCGGGCACCATTTTGCAGGCGCAGCGACCGTCTTCAAATTAGATGTGTTACTCAAAGCTGTGTGACTAATATTTTGGAGTTGAAGTTGAAATGCAATATTTTTGGACAATGCAATCCTTCACACCGCCGTAACACCCAAAACGAGGACAAACTTGACCGGCAAATTTACACAGACGGATAGCACTGTTCTTGCTGACCTATATCCACCCAAAATATTCTGTAAATCGCTGATAGGGAACTTATGCTGAAGTCAAACGTAAACGATTACCGACGCTAACGTTGCAAAATAATTGCGTTGAATAAAATAGCGTCGTTTAAGTTTGCCCAAGACTGACACTGCCGCAGCCAAATTCATCAATGAGCGCATGACTAGCAGACGTCGCACCTCCCTCCCGGGGAGATTTTGTTGAAGCCGGTTGACATATGTCAGGCATGTAAACCGCTAAAATGTTTTGGCAGAGACTGCGACACGGGAACGAGATACGGTAAGAAGATATGGGAACGAAATACGGCAACAAGATACGGAACTGGGTAAGGAAAGGGATGCTGGAACGAGATACGAGAACACGATACGGGAATGAGATACGGTAACTAGATATGGTAAGGAGATATCGGAACGGTGTACTAGATACGGGAATAAGATACGGGAGCGGCATACGGGAACGGGTCACGGGAACGGGCTACGGGAACGGGCTACGGGAACGGGATACGGGAACGGGATACGGGAACGGGATACGGGAACGAGATACGGGAACGGGATACGGGAACGGGATACGGGAACGGGATACGGGAACGGGATACAGGAACGTGATACGGGAACGTGATACGGGAATGGGATACGGAAACAAGATACGGAAACGGGATACGAGAACGGGGACTGGAGTGGGAGCCCGATACGGGATACTGGAACAGGATACGGCAACGGGATACAGGAATGGGATACGGCAACGGGTACGGGAATGGGATACGGGAATGGGATACGGGAATGGGATACGGGAATGGGATACAGGAATGGGATACGGGAATGGGATACGGAAATGGGATACGGGAATGGGATACGGGAATGGGATACGGGAATGGGATACGGGAACATGATATGGGATACGGGAACGGGATAAGGGAACAGAATACGGGAACGGAATACGGGAACGGAATACGGGAACGGAATACGGGAACGGAATACGGGAACTGGATACGAGAGCGAGATAGGGGAACGGGACACGGGAACGGGATGCGGGAACGGGATAGGGTAAAGGGATACGGAAACGGGATACGGGAACGGGATACAAGAACGGGATACGGGAACGGGATACGGGAACGGGATACGGGAACGGGATACGGGAACGGGATGCGGGAACGGGATACGGGAACGGGATACGGGAACGGGATACGGGAACGGGATACGGGCACTGGATACGGAAACTGGATACGGGAACGGGATACGGAATACGGGAATGGGATACGGAACGGTATACGGGAACGCGATACGGGAACGGGATACGGGATACGGGAACGGGATACGGGAACGGGATACGGGAACGGGATACGGGAACGGGATACGGGAACGGGATACGGGAACGGGATACGGGAACGGGATACGGGAATAGGATACGGGAACAGGATACGGGAACGGGATATGGGAACGGGATACGGGAACGGGATACGGGAACGGGATAAGAGAAAGGGATACAGTTGTATGATACGGGAACGGGATCGGGATACGGGAACGGGATACGGGAACGGGATACGGGAACGGGATACGGGAACGGGATACGGGAACGGGATACGGGAACGGGATACGGGAACGGGATACGGGAACGGGATACGGGAACGGGATACGGGAACGGGATACGGGAACGGGATACGGGAACGGGATACGGGAACGGGATACGAAACGGGATACGGGAACGGGATACGGGAACGGGATACGGGAACAGGATACGGGAACGGGATACGGGAACGGGATACGGGATACGGTTTACGGGAATAGGATGCGGGAACGGGATCGGGATACGCGAACGGGATACGGGAACGGGATACGGGAACGGGATACGGGAACGGGATACGGGATACGGGAACGGGATACGGGAACGGGATACGGGAACGAGAACGGGGTACTGGAACGGGATAATGGAACGGGATACGGGAGCGGGATACGGGAACGGGATACGGGAACGGGATACGGGAACCGGATACGGGAACCAGATACGGGAACCAGATACGGGAACCGGATACGGGAACGGGATAAGGGAACAGGATACGGTAACGGGATACGGTAACGGGATACGGTAACGGGATACGGTAACGGGATACGGTAACGGGATACGGTAACGGGATACGGTAACGGGATACGGTAACGGGATACGGTAACGGGATACGGTAACCGGATACGGTAACGGGATACGGGAACGGGATACGGGAACGGGATACGGGAACAGGATACGGGAACGTGAGACGGGAACGGGATACAAGAACGGGAACGGGGTACGGAATACGACATACGGACTACGGACTACGGACTACGGAATACGGAATAAGGAATAAGGAATACCGATTACTGAATACGGAATACGAGATACGGGAAACGGCTAGCATATATAAATTAGCTGGCTATATAAATTGCGCATCGCGCAATAAAGGCCATCTAGTGTGATATAAATATAGTTTTCGGTGAGGACTCGCAAGCGCTTCGCGCTCGCTTGTAAACAAAAACGAAAATAATTGACCAAGGCACTCTGAGCTTTTTGATAGCTATGGTATAAGCAAGTTGTTGTCCCTTTCACTTCTGGCCACGGCCCCGTGTCCTTAGCTGAGGTCGGCCTATCCAGGGACGCCGCCCTGCCAGCAGGGGCCAGCAGGGACGGTAGGGACCGCCACGCACCTGAAGCCACGCCATCGTCTCCGAGTGATGGTTCCGAGTCACACTGCTGCTGCTGGCCGGCTGCGGCCTCTTATAGAGTGATGGGGTGCGGCCGGCGGCTCCACCGCGAAGCCACGGGGGCGGGCCCAGGCGGTACGATGGAACCCGCGGCCCAGCAGACGCCAACTGACCCGAGGGAGACCCGGAACTGACCCGAGGGAGACCCAAGAACTGACTCGAGGGAGACCCGGGAACTGACCCGAGGGAGACACCGGAACTGACCCGAGGGAGACACCGGAACTGACCCGAGGGAGGCCCGGGAACTGACCCGAGGGAGACCCGGGAACTGACCCGAGGTAGACCCGGGAACTGACTCGAAGGAGACTCGGAAACTGACCCGAGGGAGACACCGGAACTGACCCGAGGGAGACCCGGAAACTGATCCGAGGGAGACCCGGGAACTGACCCGGGGGAGACTCGGGAACTGACCCGAGGGAAACACCGGAACTGACCCGAGGGAGACCCGGGAACTGACACGAGGGAGAACCGGGAACTGGCCCGAAGGAGACCCAGGAACTGACCCGAGGGAGACCCGGGAACTGACCCGGGGGAGACCCGGGAACTGACCCGAGGGAGACACTGTAACTGACCCGAGGGAGACCCGGGAACTGACATGAGGGAGACCCGGGAACTGACCCCAAGGAGACCCAGGAACTGACCCGAGGGAGACCCGGGAACTGACCCGAAGGAGACCCGGAAACTGACCCGAGGGAGACACCGGAACAGACCCGAGGGAGATACGGGAACTGACCTGAGGGAGACCCGGGAACTGACCCGAGGGAGACCCGGGAATTGACCAGGGAACTGACCCGGGAACTGACCCGAGAGAGACCCGGGAACTGACCCGATGGATACCCGGGAACTGACCCGTGGGAAACCCCGGAACTGATTCGAAAGAGACTCTGGAACTGACCCGAGGGAGGCACCGTAACTGACGCGAGAGAGGCCCGGGAACTAAGCCGAGGGAGACCTGGGAAATTACCTGGGAATTGACCCGGGATATTACCCGGGAAGTAACACAGAAACTGACCAAAGAGAGACCTTGAAGACAATATTTGAACGGAGTAGCGAATAACGAAACCAGGTGGAACATGCAAAACAAAAACATTGCATTCGGTGAGATATTTGCTAACTAAACGAATTCATAAGGATCACACATACATCCGAATAAAACTGACTGGGATTTTCAGGCAAACTCTAAACAAAATACTGATTAACAGACCAGGGGTGCCACATTCTTGTGTCAGGAGGCAAGCCAAAATCTTAGCTATCCATTTGAGAGAGGTAGGCCAACTCTGCCGGACAGAACCCCTATACATTTGGGCGGAATACGTTTTTAATGGCACCGTTCAATTTTGTAAAAAACAAAAAACTTCAGATCTGAAATCGGGTGATAAACGAATGAGCTAATCGAGGTCAAGGGTGCTTCGAAGAGGTCCATTTCATGTTCGCGTGCTGAGGTGTTGGAAGGCATGGATACGGAGAAGTTACCTTCATCTGGTGCTAAGTCTAGAAAATATACACCAGAGTCTTGGTATTTTAAAAGACTATCACGTATTAACAAATCTAAGACGCTGTCGAAGGAAACTTGTACGCGCATGTAACCGATGGTGGGTCCCGCGGACAGTTGTGCTCTGTAATTAGTTAGTACTTGGTGTGGCCGATAGGGGGCAGTGCGGAGCGCTGCTGTAACGTTCGGGTCACACTGAAGCGGAGAGAGCTCTCGCGTCGCAGACTCCAGTACTGCGGGGGAAGGCGTATTTTCGGTCTGACTCTTTGAAAGACGAGCCATACGTCTTGTAGTAGGCTTTTCAGCTTTGCCAGGCTTTGCTTATGCTAAGACTTCAGCTTTTCAGAAGGTGGAGACAAACTTCTGTTCAGCTGTCCATTCCCGGTTCTGATGAGCATCTGGACATTTGCATTTGTGTGGTGATATTTTCCCTATCTAAAGCATAACGACTCTACGGCAGAACGCCGAAGTTCAATGCACTTTACGGGCATTTGAGTGGAGATGGCATATGGCCCAGATCGTTTCTTCGGGGTCTATGGAGTCGGCCATCTCCCGTACAGCCTGCAGCCGGCCCAGACTTAACAGGATGCATTGCTTAGCTCCGCCAGGGCCACTGACAGCGAAACCAGTAGCCTAGTGGTGATAGACATGGGCTCCTGGCGGACCACAGTCAGTCAGTCAGAAGACAGATCACTCGCCTGCCAAGCTTCAGCTAGGTTCCAGATGGGTTTGGGGTCGAACTTTAGCCTTTTTGGTTACGAATCTTTGGATGAACCTCTCAGCTGCGATATTCTAGCCATATGTCATGTGCTGAATATAAAGTAGGTATAGCCAAAAGTTTCACTTTAACTTATATTTAACCCCAAATTTCTAAATTTGAAGATTGCCCACGCATACTGCTATTTGGAATATGGCGTATCTTGCCGTCACGTGCGAGGAGGGGAGTCTGGTATCTTCACCTCTCACTGGCTGTGTGAAGGCTATGTCACGTGTTGGAAATCAAAATGTCCAATAATTTCCAACAATATTTGTAAATTAGCTCGTGCTCTGACTTTGTTTACTACTTGTACTTTCCATTTAAAAATTGGCGTTATTTATTAAACGCCCTGTAGATGATTTTACTATCTTCGTCTTTCGAGTCGTCCTTCACTCAATGGACATAAAATATATGGCATTTATCTATGTTGTGCTTCCTTGCTTTTGTATTGCACTATGACATCCATATAGGTGTATGAACAAGGGAGACCGGGGGGCCATGACCCCCTCACTTTACGGCCATCTTTTTCCTAAAATATTTTACTTTCCTCGGTGAGGAAAATTGTTGCCGGAAATTGTTTGCCATGGCGAGAAGAAACCAATTATTTCAAGCAATCTTGCAAAAAAGGGATTGGTTTTATCAAAATACGAGATCAAAGTTTCACTGCCCCCCCCCCCCCCCCCCCAATTCTCGTGACGCTCATACATCCCTGATGTCATCTTTCTTGACCTAGGTGTGAAATTCGAAGAAGGGGAGACGTAAAATTGTTATACAGGAATGTGTATGCAAATAGAGGCCTGTTCACGGGTTCTGTGGCCGCCGCGGCTCCCGCGGCCAGGAGGCGGAGCTTAATTTGAACAACTTTGAACACTTTTGCGGCCGCTGATGGCGTCCGATAAATGGCGTGTGTAGCGTTCGCAACGAATAGGCAATTTCATGAAAACCATCAATGTTTTTCAAAACCACTCAACTACATGAATATCTACTAGTCACTACGAGTTGTCATTTTTGGTCAAACCACCGCCAGTGAGCTGCGATATCAACAAAACAGTGCGTAACCTTTGTCAGACGCGCGCCATTTATGTCGAAGTTCTTATGCGGCTTATCCCGAGCAACCGCAGGAGCCGCAGAACGGAGAGTCTCTCCTCCCGGATCTGCTCTTTCATGATTGGCTGACGATTAAGCCCCGCCCTTTTGGCCACGGGAGCCGCGGCGGCCGCAGACCCCGTGAACAGGCCTCTGGTTCGCCAATAATGACTTGACAGTTCCATGCATCTACGACAAAGTCTGCACTTTGAGAGTATTTTGAATAGTGTCCTGTGATAAACTTACAACAAAAAGGCGCGGGGTTATCCCTCGTCGAATTTTGCAGAAAAATTGGGTTGTTCACTCCATCGTTGCTTCTCGTGGTGGTAACACAGTTCGCTAACAGTAACGATTAAGTGTCCCTACGGTACCTACTACATACCGTAAACGGAGACTGCAACGAATTACAGAACAATATCGAGACTACATTGGCGCAGCGAAAGATAACACCAAAGGTGAACCGAGCCAGCCACCAGAGGCGGATCCAGGGGAGGGGCAACGAAGTCATGTCCCCCCCCCCCTCCCCAAAACCTGAAGTCTAATATATGCTATATTTTCGTTTTTAGAACGGTACTGGGCAAATTGGGCCAAATTGGGCCAAATTTAGCGGCGCTGCGCATCACTGTTATTCCGCTATTCTCGAGAAGAAAGAACTCAAGGGAGTGGGGTCAAAATGACAAATGACGCCCACCAGGGCGAGGAGTAATTTATAAGTTTAATCATTATCACGTTTACAGGTGTCCTTATTTCATTATTTCTATCCAGCACCATTTCGGTCAAGCAAGTCTACAATAGAACAATCGGTCCAAATGCATCCTTTTTCCTGTAGGTCCTTGCCGTCCTTCCGGTTTCAACGGCGGAGGTGGAGAGGGTGTTCAGTAAGGTGGAGAAGACTCTATCCTCTCTCCAAGCGACAATGACCGAGCTCCGGATGGAGGCGTTGATCATGTGCGAAGCCCACATCAAGACCTATAAGTATGACCTATACGGATGGCATTATAATGTCATCCGTCGGCGACGTCGTTGACAAATTTGCGCAATCGGGAAGTCGCCCGAGCTTTCAGGCTGCCGCAGGTTTCTGCCATAGACTGTATGGCAGTAATAGTCGTTTTCACGAAGGATTTGGCGTTTGGGGCGATTGGGGCGTTTGGGGTAAATGGGTCCATAGCTCGTAAGAGCACGGCTTTTCCAAGTGATTTTTGGTATCAATCGCAACTTTATGAATTAATACATTTTCTGGAAATTCCATTTGAATGATAACACCATAGTTTACTTAAAATTAACAATTTCATCTTAAACTAGCTCTGGTGTTGCCAGACGGCTGGGGTGTTTGTGCGACGCCATCTTGCTCGAATCCTGGAAGTGGCTGGTTCGGGAAATGGTCATATTTTGCAGCGACATGGTTTTCAGGAATAATAGCTTATTTCAATGAAAACTAGATGAATTAGTCCATTCATATTTTCAGCCATATTCACTTTTGAAAGCAAGGATTACTGATAATTAGCGATTTCGTTTTGATCATTTCTTGTAAGATGACGGTGATTGCTGGCTCCGGCTCTACGCTGGCTCTGCGCAGGCGCCGCCGCCTTTTTTCTTCTTCTTTTTCCCGGAACGGCCTATAGCCATTTTCCGGGGAGGGGCAATGACCTCTGGCAATTTGCCAGGCAAAAAACTACGTTAACCGGTTTATGTGACCCGGAGCAAACTAGGGACTAGGGCAGCTATTTTACGTTACTAATTACGTTAACCGGTTTATTTGTACCCGGAACAATTATTTGTTCAAAGTAAATATAATATCTAACATTACGTTAAGTATTTCGTTCAAGGTCAAATATAATATCTAGCATTACGTTAAGTATTTCGATCAAGGTCAAAAATAAGTAAAACACGAGACACACATACATACATATTTGTATTACATACACTTGAACAGTGTCAGTGTTGGTGGAGCCGTGGGGTGCCGTCATTGCAACAGCGGGAGACTGTTGCCAGTCTCCCTAGCTCCGGCGCCTCGGCGAGACCTGGTTGTGGGGTGTGTTTAGCTGGGCGAAAAGTCCTGAATAACAAAAAACCCAGCGTCTATAGCAAAGGGGAAAAACCTGCGCGGTGGGCCAAAAATGCGCAAGGCAAAAAACCCCTATTATATTTGTTTAGCAAAACGTGTTTGGTAGAGATAATCTAAGAGGGGACCTATCAATACAAGATAACTATCACCTAACAGTGTAAAAAAAGTTTGACAGGGTGGATACTGCACCGCAGCGCAGTGGACACTGCACCGCAGCGCAGCAGCCACCGCACCGCGGCGCAGCATCGGCGTGTGATCTGGTTTGGCAGGGAATCATGCCGCCGCCAACGCAAAATCGCATATCAGCCATCGGCGTCCCATCGCAGAAATCCCCCGCCAAATCAGCCACGCCACGAAGAGCCACGGCCAGAAACCCTCGCCGCGGGGCCGAGATCCAGCAGGGGGCCCTCGCAACAAGACACCGGCAGCCAACGCGCAACCCCACGTCGGCAGCAACATGATTTAACATACTGCACCGCAGCGCAGCGAACACCAAACCGCAGCGCAGTGGAGTGAGCACCGCACCGCAGCGCAGCGGCCACCGCACCGCAGCGCAGCATCGGCATCTGTTATCAGGGGCGGGTGTTCAAGTACTCGGCTTTGGCAAGAGCGGAGTAGAGGGGAGAGGAGGGTTGGGAGGAGCATTACGTTAAGAAATGAACAACGAATTCCAATGGAACCTTTCGTTGCGCGACTGACGCGACTGATTTGGCAGGGAATCGTGCCGCCGCCAACGCAAGACCGCACATCTACCATCGGCGTCCCATCGCAGAAATCCCCCGCCAAATCAGCCACGCAACGAATTTCGCCGCGCGGCCGAGATCCAGCAGGGGGCCCCCGTAACAAGACACCGGCAGCCAACACGCAACCCCACGTCGGCAGCAACGTGATTTTAACATAATTTAACATGCTGCACCGCAGCGCAGCGGACACTGCACCGCAGCGCAGCAGCCACTGCACCGCGGCGCAGCATCGGCGTGTGATCTGGTTTGGCAGGGAATCATGCCGCCGCCAACGCAAAATCGCACATCAGCCATCGGCGTCCCATCGCAGAAATTCCCCGCCAAATCAGCCACGCAACGAAAAACCCTTCGCCGCGCGGCCGAGATCCAGCAGGGGGCCCCCGCAACAAGACACCGGCAGCCAACACACAACTCCCGCGTCAGCAGTAACTTGATTTAACAGTTAGTCAGGAAGTTATTTCTGACTGGTTTGGCAGGGAATCATGCCGCCGCCAACGCAAAACCACACATCAACCATCGGCGTCCCATCGCAGAAATCCCCGCCAAATCAGCCACGCAACGAACAGCCAAGCCATAACCATTCGCCGCGCTACCAATCCAGCAGGGGGCCCCCGCGACAAGACACCGGCAGCCAACACGCAACCCCACGTCGGCAGCAACCTGATTTAGCGACCAATTTGACAGGGAATCATGCCGCCACCAACGCAAAACCGCACATCAACCACCGGCGTCCCATCACAGAAATCCCCCGCCAAATCAGCCACGCAACGAAGAACCCTTCGCCGCGCGGCCGAGATCCAGCAGGGGGCCCCCGCGACAAGACACCGGCAGCCAACACGCAACTCCTACGTCAGCAGCAGCACGATTTAACAGTTAGGCAGAAATAACTTAATGAAGTATTTGTTGGAGGTGATTTATTGTTTCTTGTTGAACCGTCTCAAATTGCGGCGGTAGCGGTTACTTTCAGGGGGCTGGGGGGGGGAGGGGCTACGAGGGAGCTGGGAAGGAGGGTGGAGGGAGGGGAGGGATGGCGGGGAGAGGCGGGCGGGCGGGGAGCTGGGGCGGGCGGGCGGGGAGCTGGGGCGGGAGGGCGGGGACTGGGCGGGATTGCGGGCGACTTTCCGGGAGACGGCTCTCATGAGAGAGTCGTCCGAGGGGAGGTCCTCCGAGAATCGGCTCTCCGCTGGTGCTGGGGAGGCCGGGGAGGCGGGGCCTGAGTCGGTGTTCGACTCGGCTGGTTGGGCTGGGGAGCGCGGTGCTGGTGGATCAGCGGCAACGGCACCTTCGAGGTCCGACAGAGATGCCTCGGAGAGCTGGGGTGGTGGTCGGGGGGTCTGTCGGTTGGGGGGTCTGGCGGGAGGCCGGTGGGGTGGGGGAGGTTCCGGGAGGTGGGAGGGGCGGCCAAGCGCCGGGGGCGAGACCTGGGCTGAGAGAGGTGGAGGGCGGGGCGTCCGGTGGGCGCCGACTGTCGCCGCGCTTCAAGCGCTCCGTCTCGCGAGCGAGGTCCCAGGCCAAACACCGGCGGTCCCAGGCCGGGTGGGCCTGGTCGCACGTGGCGCAGCGTGCTGCGCGCGTGCACCCTTCGGTGCCGTGCTCGCCAGCGCACCGACCACAGGTGGCGGTGCGCACCCGGCAGGTCCACTTGAGGTGGCCGTAGTGCCAGCACTGCTGACACTGCCGGGGGGGGGGGGGGGATCCACTCCCTGACGGGGGCAGCCACGTACCCACAGTGGATGTGGGTCGGCAGCTCCTTGCCTCGGAAGCGGAGCCGAATCAGCGGGTTGGGCTGATCGGGTCGCCGCTTCGATGGCGACAGGCGAGTCACCTCGCACACCCCTTGGTGTGCGAGTTCCCGGAGGAGATCGTCCTCCGAGAGCTCGGCCACGTCTGGGCACCATGTCAGACCCTCCACGGAGTTGAGGTGCGCCGGGGCCTCCACGGCGACCCTCACTCCGATGAAGGTGGTCCGTCCCATGACACTGACGTTCTGTTGGGACGTCAGTGTCTCGATCAGGAGTGCTCCTGATCGAATGGGTTTGGCGCTGGCTACGTCGCCACAGATGGCGACCAGCCAGCGCCGGACCTGGAACGGGTTGACATTCCTAAATGGAATGCCATCCGCTCGCCACATAAGGAGGCAAGCGGGCCCGTCCGGGGGGGGGTGGGGTCGGGGGGGAGCCGTGCTCCGGGTCGGACCCTGGGAGGCCCCTGAGGGGAGCGGGGAGTGGATCCGACCGGGGAGGTGCGCCGTCGCGCACCGGGGGGGGGGGGACCCCAGAGGGGGGTCGGGGGGGTAGGGGGGACGGAGGGGCGGAGGGGCGGGGGGGGGGGTGGGTCGGGGGGATGGGAGTCCGGCAACGGCCGGGCCCCTGGACGGGGCGGGCGGGGCCCCTGAGGGGGGCTGAGAGGGGGACTGAGCGGCGGGCGGGGGGCCCCAGTCCAACGGGGTGTTGGCCGGGTCGGGTCGGGGTGATAGCCGGGCACTGCGGGGCCCCAGTCCCACGGGGTGATGGGCGGGTCGGGCAGGGGGCTGGGAGGGGGACCGTCCAGGGGGGCACGCGGACGCGCGCCGGGGAACCCCGGAGGGGGGTCGGGGGGGGGGGGGGCGGCGGGGCGGGGGGGGGGGGGGGTCGCCATGACCGGAGGAGGGAGGGGAAAGTTCAATGAATAACCTAAGTTACGTTAACGTGGCACACACGGCAGAACGTGTTGCCAGCTGCAATTAATCTAAAGAATGAAGCGGGTTCTCTACCTTGCAAATTGTGGAAATTACGTTACCTACTTAAAAATATATAAGGGCTACCTATCTAAGGGTCTAACGACCCTGCCACAAGCACGTGGACAGGGTCCCGCACCCGGAAGCGGTGGAGGGCTGGTGAAGGCTGGCTAGAAGTCGTCCGTGGTCCGATGTCGTTGAGATCGCGTCGCCGCCGCCCGGTCACCATGGCGACGGGACGGCCGGTTGCCTGACGTCACGTTGCGCATGCGCAGAGCCGTGGTCTGCGCCCAGCAGTGCCATCCGTTGGATCTAGATCAGCCCATCATCCTTTCATCGACATCGGACCTACGGACGCCTTCTAGCCAGCCTTCTCCAGCTCTCCACCGCTTCCGGGTGCGGGACCCTGTCCACGTGCTTGTGGCAGGGTCGTTAGACCCTTAGATAGGTAGCCCTTAGATATTTTTAAGTAGGTAACGTAATTTCCACAATTTGCAAGGTAGAGAACCCGCTTCATTCTTTAGATTAATTGCAGCTGGCAACACGTTCTGCCGTGTGTGCCACGTTAAGGTAACTTAGGTTATTCATTAAACTTTCCCCTCCCTCCTCCGGTCATGGCGACCCCCCCGCCCCTCCGTCCCCTCATGGCGACTTCCCCACCCTCCGTCCCCTCATGGCGACCCTCCCGCCCGACCCCCTTCAGGAGTCTCTCCCCTCCCGTCCCGGCGCGCGGCCACCCCCCGGCTTCCCTCAGAAGCCATCCGACCCCCTTCAGGGGTCTGCCCCCCGGACGGTCCTCCTGGACCCCCCGGCTCCCCTCAGGAGCCTCGCCTGGACCGACCCGGTGCTTGGCTCCACCCCCCCCCCCCCCCCCCCCAACACCTCGCCACCCGACGGGCCTGCTCTCCTCCTCATTCAGAGGAAGGACGGAGTGACCATGAGGCACTCCAACCCGTTCGCGGTGCGCCGCCAACTGGTCGCCCTCTGCGGAGAGGTGGCCAGCGCGCGCTCCATCCGTTCCGGCGCTCTGCTGGTTCAGACCCTGTCTGGCCAGCAGACTGCCACCCTCCTAGCCATCCCGTCTTTCATGGACAAGGCTTGTGAGTTGACGGCCCCGGACCACATGAATTCCTGCCAGGGATTCATCCTGTGCCCCGAAGTCAGCAATCTGACTGAGACCGTGCTCCTCCAGGAGCTAGTGACTCAGGGGGTGACAGAAGTGGTCCGGATGCGGTCTAAGCGACCAGGCCCCAACCCCATGGTCCGGCTGCGTTTCCGGGGCTTACAGCTCCCGGAACGCATCTACTGTGGCTACATAGTAGTCACAGTAAAGGAGTGGACCCAAGGGCCACTGCAGTGCAGAGCCTGCTGGCGGTTTGGCCACCACCAGCGTCAGTGCCACGCCCGCCAGTCCATCTGCGGGAAGTGCGCCGAGACGCACGACACAGCCCAATGTGTCGGTGGCGACACCGCAGCCACTCGCTGCGTGTCGTGCGGGGCCGCCCACCCCGCATGGTCCCGTGACTGCCCTGCCCGAGCGATAGCCGCCGAGCAGACCCGGGCCCGCAAGGCGGTCCCCCCCCCCCCCACCCCACCTCCCATCCCAGCGCTGGCCCCCAGCGTCTGGCCCCCGCTGCCCCCATCCCACCGAACCCCACCCGCGCCCCCCCGTCGGACCTCAAGTGGGTCCACCCCACCGGTGCCACCGCCTGACCCGTCACAGCGGCGGCAGTGCACACCCCCACCGACGGCAGAGATTGCCGAGTCCCTTCTGTCCCTTCTGGACTCTAGCATCGCCGAGTCCCTTCTGGACTCTGGCAGTGCCCCAGCGGCAACCCACTCCCACCCCCCGCCGAATCTCTGGCGGAGTCCCCGCTCGAGTCCTCTGAGTCCTCTGAGGACTCTGACGCCTCTATGATCAGAGCCATCACCCGCCAACTCCCAAACTCCCACCCTCCTCCTCTCTCTGAGGACAGTCAGTCCCTCACCCTCTCCCTGCCATCCCTCCCCTCCCCCACCCTCCTTCCCAGCTCCCTCGTAGCCCCTCCCCCCCCCCCCCCCAGCCCCTCTGAAAGTAACCGCTACCGCCAGCGCCAGCGCAAAGTAACCGCGTAGCCAGCGCAAAGCCCATTCGGTCAGGAGCACTCCTGATCGAGACACTGACGTCCCAACAGAACCTCAGTGTCATGGGACGGACCACCTTCATCGGAGTGAAGGTCGCCGTGGAGGCCCCGGCGCACCTCAACTCCGTGGAGGGTCTGGGATGGTGCCCAGACGTGGCCGAGCTCTCGGAGGACGACCTCCTCCGGGAACTCGCACACCAAGGGGTGTGCGAGGTGACTCGCCTGTCGCCATCGAAGCGGCGACCCCGATCAGCCCAACCCGCTGATTCGGCTCCGCTTCCGAGGCAAGGAGCTGCCGACCCACATCCACTGTGGGTACGTGGCTGCCCCCGTCAGGGAGTGGATCCCCCCCCCCCCCCCCCCCGGCAGTGTCAGCAGTGCTGGCACTACGGCCACCTCAAGTGGACCTGCCGGGGTGCGCACCGCCACCTGTGGTCGGTGCCGCTGGCGAGCACGGCACCGAAGGGTGCACGCGCGCAGCACGCTGCGCCACGTGCGACCAGGCCCCCCCCCCCCCCCGGCCTGGGACCGCCGGTGTTTGGCCTGGGGCCTCGCTCGCGAGACGGAGCGCTTGAAGCGCGGCGACAGTCGGCGCCCACCCGGACGCCCCCGCCCTCCACCTCTCTCAGCCCAGGTCTCGCCCCCGGCGCTTGGCCGCCCCTCCCACCTCCCGGAACCATCCCCCCCCCACACCACCGGCCTCCCGCCAGACCCCCCAACCGACAGACCCCCCGACCACCACCCCAGCTCCCCGAGGCATCTCTGTCGGACCTCGAAGGCGCCGTTGCCGCTGATCCACCGGCACCGCGCTCCCCAGCCCAACCAGCCGAGTCGAACACCGACTCAGGCCCCGCCTCCCCGGCCTCCTCAGCCACCAGCGGAGAGCCGATTCTCGGAGGACCTCCCCTCCTCGGACGACTCTCTCATGAGAGCCGTCTCCCGGAAAGTCGCCCGCAACCCCGCCCAGTCCCCGCCCTCCCGCCCCAGCTCCCCGCCCGCCCGCCCCAGCTCCCCGCCCGCCCGCTCCCCCCTCCCCCTCCCCGTCTCCCTGAAGAGAGTCCGACCCTCTCCCCGCCATCCCTCCCCCTCCCCCCACGCTCCTTCCCAGCTCCCTCGCCCTATAAGACAGGATATCCCCTCTCCCCCCCCCCCCCCAGCCCCTCTGAAAGTAACCGCTACCCGCCGCAATTTGAGACGGTTCAACAAGAAACAATAAATCACCTCCAACAAAATACTTCATTAAGTTATTTCTGACTAACTGTTAAATCGTGCTGCTGCTGACGTGGGAGTTGCGTGTTGGCTGCCGGTGTCTTGTTGCGGGGGCCCCCTGCTGGATCTCGGCCGCGCGGCGAAGAATTCTTCGTTGCGTGGCTGATTTGGCGGGGGATTTCTGCGATGGGACGCCGAAGGTTGATGTGCGGTTTTGCGTTGGCGGCGGCATGATTCCCTGCCAAACCAGTCAGAAATAACTTCCTGACTAACTGTTAAATCAAGTTGCTGCTGACGCGGGAGTTGCGTGTTGGCTGCTGGTGTCTTGTTGCGGGGGCCCCCCTGCTGGATCTCGGCCGCGCGGCGAAGGGTTCTTCGTTGCGTGGCTGATTTGGCGGGGGATTTCTGCGATGGGACGCCGATGGCTGATGTGCGATTTTGCGTTGGCGGCGGCATGATTCCCTGCCAAACCAGATCACACGCCGATGCTGCGCCGCGGTGCGGTGGCTGCTGCGCTGCGGTGCAGTGTCCGCTGCGCTGCGGTGCAGCATGTTAAATTATGTTAAATCATGTTGCTGCTGACGTGGGAGTTGCGTGTTGGCTGCCGGTGTCTTGTTGCGGGGGCCCCCTGCTGGATCTCGGCCGCGCGGCGAAATTCGTTGCGTGGCTGATTTGGCGGGGGATTTCTGCGATGGGACGCCGATGGCAGATGTGCGGTTTTGCGTTGGCGGCGGCATGATTCCCTGCCAAATCAGTCGCGCAACGAAAGGTTCCATTGGAATTCGTTGTTCATTTCTTAACGTAATGCTCCTCCCAACCCTCCTCTCCCCTCTACTCCGCTCTTGCCAAAGCCGAGTACTTGAACACCCGCCCCTGATAACAGATGCCGATGCTGCGCTGCGGTGGCCGCTGCGCTGCGGTGCGGTGCTCACTCCACTGCGCTGCGGTGTGGTGTCCGCTGCGCTGCGGTGCAGTATGTTAAATCATGTTGCTGCCGACGTGGGGTTGCGCGTTGGCTGCCGGTGTCTTGTTGCGGGGGGCCCCTGCTGGATATCGGCCGCGCGGCGAGGGTTTCTGGGCGTGGCTGTTCGTGACGTGCCTGATTTGGCGGGGGATTTCTGCGATGGGACGACGATGGCTGATGAGCGGTTTTGCGTTGGCGGCGATTTGATGAACACCCGCCCCTGATCACAGATGCCGATGCCGCGCTGCGGTGCGGTGGCCGCTGCGCTGCGGAGCGGTGCCCTATCCACTGCGCTGCGGTGCGGTGTCCACTGCGCTGCGGTGCAGTATCCACCCCGTCAAACTTTTTACACTGTTAGGTGATAGTTATCTTGTATTGATAGGTCCCCTCTTAGATTATCTCTACCAAACACGTTTAGCTAAACAAATATAACAGGGGTTTTTTGCCTTGCGCATTTTTGGCCCACCGCGCAGGTTTTTCCCCCTTGCTATAGACGCTGGGGTTTTTATTATTCAGGACTTTTCGCCCAGCTAAACACACCCCACAACCAGGTCTCGCCGAGGCGCCGGAGCCAGGGAGACTGGCAACAGTCTCCCGTTGTTGCAATGACGGCACCCCCACGGCTCCATCAACTCTGACACTGTACAAGTATTATTCCCAGGCCCAGGCAGGTAGTCGACAGGCATCACCTAACACTTGCTATGACACCCCCACACCTTCATTGCTTGGTCCTTGGTCAGTGCAGGGGCCGGTAGTGCGATTAGGCTCTCGCTCACGGCATCGCACTGACCTACAATACGCTATCACACACACACACCCGAGTGTGCTGAATACCTGAGATACTTACAACATGACTCTGCACACGCTTGAGGACCGTGTCGCGGCAGTTGTAGCACACTCGGAGCACCTACACTACCACACTAGATCCGATTTGTCACACCAGATCTGATCTGGAGTGTGCTCCAGGCACCACGACATAACTCGCTGCACACGATTCCCGGGAGTGTATATTCTTTTAGATGGCAGAGAATTGCACCCCCGCGGGACCGGCCGCGGCGAGTTATGTTGAGCACACTCCGAGCACCCACACAACCACTGACCAGACCGACCTGGGCCTGTCACCTGCTCTGTGTGTGTATGAAATATATTGTGTATGTATGTGTCTCGTGTTTTATTTTAACTTTGACTTTGAACGAAATACTTAACGTAAGATAGACTTTAGATTTACTGTGAACAATTCACTTAACGTAAAATAGCTGCCCTAGTCCCTAGTTTGCTCCGGGTCACATAAACCGGTTAACGTAGTTTTTTGCCTGGCAAATTGCCAGAGGTCATTGCCCCTCCCCGGAAAATGGCTATAGGCCGTTCCGAGAAAAAAAAGAAAAAAAAGATCAGCCCATCCTCTCATCGATATCGGACCTGGGACGACAACTAGCCAGCCTGCTCCAGCCCTCCACCGCTTCCGGGTGCGGAACCCTGACCACGTGCGTGTGGCAGGGTTGTAGACCCTTAGATAGGTAGTCCTTAGATATTTTTAAGTAGGTAGATTCTTTAGATACAATTTTTTTATTGGCAATAGGCCTCGTCCACGGCTTAGGTCCCCTCCAGTCTTGGAAGTTAATTTGCAGTTGCCAACACGTTCTGTCGTGTGTAGCAAGTTAACGTAACCAGTTAGCCCCTACCCTATCCCCTCCTGAGCCACGACGATAGCTACCCCCCCCCCCGGACCCCCCCCCCCCCCGACCCTCCCGACCCCCCTCTGGGTTCTCCCGGCGCGCGACCGCGCGCCCCCCTGGACGGTCCCCCTCCCAGCCCCCCTCAGGGGCCCCGCCCGCCCCGCCCAGGGGCCTGGCACTCGCCGGACTCCCGTCCCCCCGACCCGCCCGACCCCCTCTGGGGTCCCCCGGTGCGCGACCGCGCACTCCCCAGGCCGGTTCCACTCCCCGCTCCCCTCAGGGGCCTCCCAGGAAACGACCCGGAGCACGGCTCCCCCCCCCCCCCCCCCCCCCGACCCCCCCCCCCCCCCCCCCCCCCCCGAACGGGCCCGCTCGCCTCCTTATGTGGCGAACGGATGGCTTGCCATTTAGGACAGTCAACCCGTTCACGGTCCGGCGCTGGCTGGTCGCCATCTGTGGCGACGTAGCCAGCGCGAAACCCATTCGGTCAGGAGCACTCCTGATCGAGACGCTGACGTCCCAACAGAACGTCAGCATCATGGGACGGACAAACTTCATCGGAGCTAAGGTCGCCGTGGAAGCCCCGGCGCACCTCAACTCCGTGGAGGGTCTGGCATGGTGCCCAGACGTGGCCACCCTCTCGGAGGACAACCTCCTCCGAGAACTCGCACACCAAGGGGTGTGCGAGGTGACTCGCCTATCGCCAACGAAGCGGCGACCCGATCAGCCCAACCCGCTGATTCGGCTCCGTTTCAAAGGCAAGGAGCTGCCTACCCACATCCACTGTGGGTACGTGGCTGCCCATGTCAGGGAGTGGATCCCGCACCCCCCCCCCCCCCCCCCCGGCAGTGTCAGCAGTGCTGGCACTACGGCCACCTCAAGTGGTCGTGCCGGGTGCGCACCGCCACCTGTGGTCGGTGCGCCGGCGAGCACGGCACCGAAGGGTGCACGCGCGCAGCACGCTGCGCCACGTGCGACCAGGCCCACCCGGCCTGGGGCCTCGCTCGCGAGGCAGAGCGCCTGAAGCGCGAAGAAAAGCGCGACTGTCGGCGCCCACCGGACGCCCCGCCCTCCTCCCTCAGCCCAGGTCTCGCCCCCGGCGCTTGGCCGCCCCTCCCCCTCCCGGAACCTCCCCCCACCCCACCGGCCTCCCGCCAGACCCCCCAACCGCCAGACCCCCCGACCACCATCCCAGTCCCCCGCAGACCTCGAACGCGCCGCTGCCGCTGATCCACCGGCACCACGCTCCCCAGCCCAACCAGCCGAGCCGAACACCGACTCAGGCCCCGCCTCCCCGGCCTCCGCAGCACCAGCGGAGCGCCGATCCTCGGAGGACTCCCCCCCCCCTCCTCGGACGACTCTCTCATGAGAGCCGTCTCCCGGAAAGTCGCCCGCAACCCCACCCAGTCCCCGCCCTCCCGCTCCATCTCCCGGCCCGCCCGCTCCCCCCTCCCCCCTCCCCGACTCTCGGAGAGTGACTCCCACTCATGTTCCTCGCGCTCCCAGTCCTCCTCGCCCTCCCAGTCCTCCTCGCCCTCCCGCCCGGCCGAACCTCAACGCAGGTCGAGCCGCCCCCGCTCCCGCAGGCGCACAAGAGCGACCGCCAGGCGTGGCTTGGACAGTAAATCTAGATGAATAATAAACAGTCAGAATTCGTCCTCCAATGGAATGTTAGATCTTTAATATCCCATTGGGGGCAATTCAAACTTTACGTCTTAAATAATAATCCGTTAGTAGCCGCTGTCCAGGAAACCCATTTTATTGACGCCGACTTTAATAATTATACTTTTAAAATCCCCGGTTATAGCCTTTATACAAATAACATAAACGCATCACCGCGCCGAGGCGGCTCGGCTTTGCTTATTTCAAACCAACTTTTGCATCATCAAATCGACCTTCAAGCAACCTTAGACGCAGTCGGCGTTAATATTAAAATCGCTCAGCTAGAACTAACTCTTATCTCAATTTATTTCCGTCCTACTGAGGACATAGACATTGATTCTTTTTCCCAGCTTATTACAAATATTAACACCCCATGTCTGATTATGGGCGATTTCAACGCGCATAGTCGGGCGTGGGGCTGCCTCCGGAACTCTCGCCGAGGCCAAATTATGCTGGACCTGCTGGACCGCCATAATTTGGTCTTCCTTAACGACCAATCACCCACACACGTACACCACTCAGCAGGCGAGGTGACTTACAGCGCCATTGATCTCGCCTTCGTCACACCACGCATCGCGACTCTTTTTACATTTAATGCACAATCTGACCCTCTTTTTAGCGATCACTACCCAATTCACTTAGAACTTCAAGTCCCTTCAGGACAGACACATTTTTACTCTCTGCCTAGATGGAACCTTCGCAAAGTCGACTGGTCCTCCTTCCAAAAACACATTGGCACTAGTCACCCCGCAGACTCCCAGACCGACATTAACACATTTTTAAACACTATTCTCGCATCAGCACATCAGATCATTCCACACACACGCACACATACACAACACCACCCGAGGCAGCGTACTGCCCCGTGGTGGAACACAGAATGCCAAAGAGCTGTTACCCTCCGGAAAAGAGCATTTCGGAAATTTCAAGCTTGTATAACTGCAGAAAACGAACACGAAGTACGGAAAACTCGCTCTTTGGCTAAAACAATCATTGGCAAAGCAAAAAAAGAATCTTGGCAGGAATTCTCATCTACCTTCAATCGATTTACCTCCCTCTCAAAAATTTGGACATTAATTAGATCGTTTTCAAATAAAAGACCACCGTCATACAAAATCCCACACTTACAAATACACAACACATCTTACACGCTTCCCCTAGAGGTGGCAACACAATTTGCACAACACTACGCTAACATATCATCAACACAACAATGTACACCAACTTTTACTAACCAACTTAACGATCAATTTCAATCTATTAGCTTTGACTCTAATAACGTAGAAATATACAACTCTCTTTTTACCAACTCAGAGTTAACGTACGCTATAGGTAAATGTGGTAAAACTTCTGTAGGGCCAGATCAAATTGACTACTCCTTCTTTAAAAACTTGACAGAGACTGGTCTCACCAACTTACTAACAGCCTTCAATACCATGTGGTTTGACGGCACTTTCCCTGAATCTTGGCATAATAGTACGCTAATTCCTATAATTAAACCTCGCAAACCTAAATCTTCTCCCACTAGCTATCGCCCTATTTCTCTAACTAGTTGTGCATGTAAACTATTCGAACGCATGGTTAATGGACGCATCAGGACATACATTGAATCAAATAATTTACTTACCCCACACCAAAGTGGTTTTCGACCTGGTCGCTCCACTGCGGACAATTTAGTTGGTCTTATCGACTCTGTCCAGCGCGGCTTTCGAGGGAGAGAGGTCACAGTTGCCCTCTTTCTTGATTTGAGAGCTGCGTTTGACAGAGTCAACAAAACCGCACTTCTAGTAAAGGTCCATAAGGCCGGAATTCGAGGTCGACTCGCCAAATTTATCCAAAACTTTTTAGAAAATAGAACTTTTAATGTAAGATGCGGCAACACATATTCTCCAAATCAAAATCAGGACCACGGTGTCCCACAGGGATCGATCCTCTCCCCGACCCTATTTTTAATTATGATTAACGACATTTTCATTAATATTAACAAGATCGACAAAGGTCTCAAATTTGCAATGTACGCTGATGACCTGGCGGTGTGGTTCTCGCACCCGAGTGTCGACCAAGCCAGCAAAATGTTACAACTGGTACTCATTGATATAAAGGTATGGTGCGACCAATGGGGTCTGGAAATTTCTCCAAGTAAATCTGCATCTCTAATTTTTTCAAAGAAACCCGCATATGTTGAACCACCCTACATTCCATTAAAATATAACAATCAAATTATCCCTTTTGTCAAATCATTCAAGTATCTGGGAATAACAAACGTCTCTCGTTCATCCCACACTTCAATGATTTAGTGCAGAGATGTACGCGACGAATTAATATTATGAAGTCATTGGCTGGTCGAGAGTGGGGCGCAGATCGTGCCACTCTCCTCCAACTATATACTTCCCTGATACGCCCAGTACTGGACTATAGCGCATTCTTATTTGATGACATATGTTCCAAACAAATTAAAAAATTGCAAACTGTCCAAAACGCTGCCTTGCGCATCGTGACTGGAGCCTGCCGCACCACCAATACCACACACTTACACATCGACACAAACATTCCCACACTCTGCCGCCGACGCAAATACACATTACTTAGATTCTACGCCAGAGCAAGTTCACACCCCACACGCCCAACATTCCACATCTTAAATCACCCCGCACCCACTAGACGACAAACACTACTACAAAAACGACACCCGCTTATCAGTCACAGAATCAGACAAACACTCACACTATTCAACATCGCTCACATCACCACAATGCCAACGCCACCACTCACATCCCACTGGCTCGACACAACACCAGACACACACCGCCTCTTCACACACAACAAAAACACAGTTACCGCGTCAGAAACACACTCACTCTTCCACGAACACAAAGCACAACACAACACATACACATACATATACACAGACGGTTCACGGGGCGACGGCCGAACCGGTGGTGCATTCTACACAAACACAGTTAGCAATAACTTTAGACTTCCCGACATAAATAGCGTATACACAGCGGAATTGTCATCCATTTTATTAGCATTAATATATGTCAGAAAAGAAAAACTTAGGGAAGTAGTCATTTGCACAGACTCGTCCGCCTCGCTCACGGCCATTTCCTCGATTAGTGACTGGAAACCCGATAGTATTTAAAATCAGACAGCTAATCAAGTATTTAAACAGTAAAAACAATAGTATTAAATTCCTCTGGATCCCAGGACACGCCGGTATCCCGGGAAACGAGGAAGCCGACAGACTTGCGAAATTGAGCCTAGAATTACCTTCAGTAAACCAACTTCCAAGTCCAGTATCAAACGTGTTAAATTATATTAATTCTCAACTTATCATATTGCGCCAGCGCGAGTGGGACGCTGCTCCGCATTTTCATCTTTATCCGATCAAACCAAAAGTCCAACATTTTATATCTAGTCACCAGAATTGTAGAGAGGAGGTGATATTGGCGCGCCTCCGTCTCGGTCATACAAAAATTACTCATTATTATATTATGGAGAATCTCCCGCCACCAAATTGCCAACATTGCCCAGGTTATCCGCGCTACACAATCAAGCACTTACTTATTACTTGCCCAGTACACAACGATAAACGACAGAACATTATTAATTACACACAACAAAATCGCATCACATTAAATCTTCAAACACTGTTAGGTGATAATTATCCTGAATTGATAGGTCTCCTCTTAGATTATCTCTACCAAACACGTTTAGCTAATCAAATATAACAGGTTTTTTTTGGCCTAGCGCATTTTTGGCCCACCGCGCAGGTTTTTTCCCCTTTGCCTTAGACGCTGCTTTTTTTTATTATTCAGGACTTTTCGCCCAGCTAAATACACCCCACAACCAGGTCTCGCCGAGGCGCCGGAGCCAGGGAGACTGGCAACAGTCTCCCGTTGATGCAATGATGGCACCCCCACGGCTCCACCAACACTGACACTGTTCAAGTGTATGTAATACAAATATGTATGTATGTGTCTCGTGTTTTACTTATTTTTGACCTTGAACGAAATACTTAACGTAATGCTAGATATTATATTTGACCTTGAACGAAATACTTAACGTAATGCTAGATATTATATTTACTTGAACAATAAATTTTCCGGGTTCACATAAACCGGTTAACGTAATTAGTAACGTAAAATAGCTACCCTAGTCCCTAGTTTGCTCCGGGTCCACATAAACCGGTTAACGTAGTTTTTTGCCTGGCAAATTGCCAGAGGTCATTGCCCCTCCCCGGAAAATGGCTCTAGGCCGTTCCGGGAAAGAAGAAGAAAAAAAATCAGCCATTTTTTAGATTGCATTACCAGTGGCTGCAGAAAGCCCGCATGTTTCATAGGTTTATAAGGGCTTTTTCTGGGGTCTTTGCAGCTTTTTGTGAGATTCATCAATTAATCAATGAATCAAATCAAAAACATTTGGTGTGATTCGAAATGCGTAAGGATTGTTCCGGTTTTCGGAAACCAACGAAGTTACCGCTCTAAATTGGACGATTTCAGCGGGACGGAGCGACGTTGAATTAAGGTCTGTCTATAGTTTTGACATTTGATTGCGTTTTTCATCATAATGTTATATTTCTTTGCCATAAATATCTTCAGTTTTTCCCTAACTAACTGTCAATTGCGTATTTTATTTAATAAAAGCTGATTATCTAGTATACTTTTTTGCCTCTTTTGGGGCGTTTTCGGTATGTTTTGTAGACAGAACCAACACAACCCAAAATTGCCAGATTTACTCATGAATGTGAAAATTCAAAGCAAACTAACGGTAAATATTGCATTGTAAGAGCATATACTTATGCATTAATTCATAAAATTGTGATTGACACCAAAAATCACCGGCAAAAGCCATGTTTTTACAAGCTATATACCCATTTACCCCCAAACGCCCCAATCGCCCCAATCGTCCCAAACGCCCCAAACGCCCCAATCGCCCTAAACGCAAAATCCTTCATGAAAACGGCTAATAAACGGAAAACGGCTAATTGGTTGTGTACGGAAACGGCTCTGCCAAAAACCTGCATGGTCGTGTACGGAAACGGCTCTGCCAAAAACCTGCATCGCATTCAAAAACTCATCAACTTTGCAGCGCGAGTCGTTTCCGGAAAACGCAAGTTTGACCACATTTCGGAGGTGCGGGAAGCACTGGGGTGGCTCGATGCTCCCGACCTCTTCCTTTATCAAACCCTCTGTCTTCTCCACAAAGTCCGCAGCACCGCTGAGCCGGAGAGTCTCGCCGGTCTATTTTCTCACCACTGTGAGAGACCGGCGCACTCTCGAACGACCCGACAGGACCACCACCTATCTCTTCCTCGGGTCAGGACAGAGGCCGGAAAGAGGCGCTTTGCCTACCGCGCTGCGCGCAATATGAACGGTCTGCCACGCGACTTCGAGTGCATGTCTGCTGGCAAGTTCATGAGAGAGCTGAAGCGTAGCCTGGAGCCAGGGCGCCATACCTGACGTGACATGCGAGGTGCACTGAGTTTTATGCGTGTGTGGAAGTGTGAAAGTGCATGCTGATGTGTTTTGTATTGTACCCTGTGTAATCTGCCAACATGACAAACAACTGTAAAAACCTCATTCGTGTGGATAGTTCATGTTTTAATACATACATACATAATATGATAAATGCAGCGTTCACCGTAGGTATCGGTTACTTCGTCTGCGTGTGTCGTATCTATGCGTCCGCCGAGATGTGCAAATGGCCTCGAGGTCCGGGAACATAGACATATTTCTTCAAGAACCTGGCAACGAAGTTGATCATCCTACCCGTATGCGGTGCATAGATGGGTAACCCCACCAATAGGGTCCAATACCCCACATGAAAAAGCCTAGCCGGTTGAGATCCAGACTGTAAGGGACCATGGGTAAGGGAGTAAGGGAGATCCAGACTGTAAGGGACCATGGGTAAGGGAGTAAGGGAGATCCAGACTGTAAGGGACCATAGCCATGGGTCTGGGTCCCCGCAGACCCATGGGTCTGGGATTTGTCCCTTTATGGGACACATTTTCAGCCCCCATCCCGTTCCAGCCCATTCAGCCATACCCAAACCCGTTCCAATCTGAGTTCATAATTGATGGGGCTCCCTTCCTACCCGTTTCAGCATATTTCACTTTTTGTGGTGCTAAAAAAAATGATATGGTCTGTCCCAAACCCGTTCCAACCCGTTACATTTCCCCAAAAAATTGTCCCATTCCCACCCATTTTCATACCGTTCCCATTTCATACGGGATTCCCATTCTATGACAGGCTCTACCCATGGGATCGTCGACTTGACGCGGATGTGCCGTTCTTGGAAGTGTCTTCGCACCCAGTCGAGTGACTCTCGAGCGGTATGTGGCGTCGCGCCATCTTGCTGGAACCATTCACGACTACGCGGTGGGCGTCTCCTCCCCAATCCTCCCCAGACAATTCCAATAGCGGCACATCAGCCACATGTCGACGATCCCATGGGCCTCTTAAACCCAGGCTATGCGTGATTCCCCGCAAATCATGCGTGTGTTCTCCGTGTTTGCAGAACTTCCTTGACGTCCGGGATCTGCCGGTCACGCAAATCGCGCAAGGAAAAAGGATAAACCACTGTATTTTTGTAATGGATAAAACACTGCCTAAATATCTACCAGGAACAACACAAGTTTAAAGGAATAGTTCACCTTCGGAACATTTTTCAGAACACGATTTTATTATATTTTGTAATACAGTTTTTTTCTTCAAAAATGGTCCTACATCGCGCCAATTCAGGACAGAAGGTCGTAAATTATTAATTTTATGGTGTGCGTTATTGGTCTGCGCATGCTCCCTGGCAGTGCTGGCACTTTCAGACGGTACGGTACATCATATATGCGCCGCATTCCTTCGTCAAAAAGTCAAATATCTTCGGCTGGAGAGTCTTTTCAGCCAAAAAAAAAGTTACAGATAAGGATTTCTCAACACGGGCTACAAAACTGCTATTTCAGTTCAAAACCCCATGTTGAAGGTGAACTATTTCCTTTAAACACTCAAAATTTGCCTTCATTCATGCCTTCAACGCTTCTCCATTCATCTTCCGTCACGATACACAGCACAAATTATTCAAGTTTAGGTCTATTATGCTTTACATAATGCGAAATCAAGCAAAATTATAAAAATCCTGTAACAAGCAATCACGGAAAACACAAGTTCAGATTTTTTTTAATTTTTCATCGTTCCGTCATGACGTGTCTGCGGAATTTCCTTGACGTTTCATACGGGATCTGCGTGATGTGTCAGTGTAGCTCACCCAATGCATTTGCCATCAGCTGAACTTGCTCTGTCACGCAAATCCCGACAACAAGAATAACACGCGCGTGATTTTCAGGAAATCACGCGTAGTTGTAGCCTGGGCTTTACAGTCCGGATCTCACCCCGCTGGACTTTTTCATGTGGGGGCATTTGAAAGATGGAGTGTATACGGGGAGACTGAAGACCACGACCGAGCTGAAGGACGCGATCAGGGCACTATACACTGGGTACTCCAAAGTTTGTTTTAGTATATACTATAAATATACTATAAAGACTAAAAAACATACCACAAAATGAAGGTTACTACCAGATTTGGGATAATATACCATATATGGATGCACGATATCCGCGGCAAGTATGGCGTTCGTGTTCCGATGAACAATTATACATATTAAGACGTAAGACGAATTTGTCCAACTTATTATTACTTGATGTGTGAACAAATATAACCAGTCTGAATGTGAAAAACATATTTGTTTATTTGTTTTTTAGTTATAAAACAACCACAGGCCGAAGCCCACTTACGGCTGTAGTCAAAACACACAACACACGCATCCTCATACATTCACGCATTCATACCTAAGACATGATGACAATGACAATAAATAAGTGAATCCCGCTACCCTACGCAAAAGTAGTGCAAGGGACTAAAAAGTCAGCACCGCTGCCCCGCCAATGGGAATCAATAACTGCCTTCACTGCATGCAAACTTAAAAGCTTGCGACTTAAAAGTAGTTGAACAAAAAAAAATCGGTCTCTGGCATTTCCTGGATAAATCAGTTACAGGTCGCTGGTAGCCGCGATAAAAAGCTGTTCCGTACCGAATTCACCCTACCACCCGGCACACGAAACAATCCAGTGTGTCTCGTGCGTCGAGTGGGAACAGACAGGTGAAACATTGACACTAGATGTCCACGGTCAAGGCGGCCACGAAGTACCGAATGCAAAAATCTTATGTCGGCTTGGATGAAACGAGCTTTGATGGACTGACATTTAAAATGTTTCAGCAGCGAAGAATAGTCCAAGGCGGGACAACGGCGCTGGTTTGTACATCCTAACCACATAAGAAACCTGTGTTGCAGACGCTCGAGGCGTTTTAAGTGGGTTGCTGCGGCTCCAGACCAGATAATACTACCATATTCAATCACGGACCTCACATGGGCGTTATACGCTGACAAAATTGCGGGGTGATTGAAATCTAGGCGGCGAGAGCATGGAGACATTTGTACACTACGCATGAGCAAACCGAGCATGCGGTTGGTCTTGCCTACGGTTGCATCTACATGGTCGGCGAATGTCAGCTTAGCATCTAATATGACACCGAGGTCGCGCATCTGTTCGCATCTCTCCAGTTGATGCCCATCTAATACATAGGTACAGCGAATGGAGGCCGTGCGAAGAGTGAATGAGGCAGTCTTGCATTTGGCTGGATTGAGCTTCAAGTGCCAGATTTTAGACCATGCGCTAAGACGGTCCAGGTCGGCCTGAAGGGAAACGGTATCTTCACGATTTTGAATGCGATGAAAATTTTTGACATCATCAGCATAAGCCAAACAGCCTGTTTTGATATTGTTTGGAAGGTCAGCGACATAACAGGCGAACAGTATCGGACCGAGAATGCTGCCTTCCGGCACACCTGACAAAACTGGTGTCCAGTCGGAATGCTTCCCATCGAGAATGACTCGCTGGGAGCACTGCCACAGATAGGACTCGATCCAGCTATATGCAAGATCTGTGATGTTAAATGAATGGCGAAGTTTGTATAAAAGTAGCCTGTGGTTGACACTGGTAAAAGCGGACGAATAATCCGTGTATATCGTGTCCGTCTGCGATCCCTTGGCCTGTGAGGACCAGCAGTGTTCCAGAAAGCATGCTAGATTAGTTATGCAAGAACGTTTTGGGAGAAATCCGTGTTGTGAGACAGGCAGTGCGGGAAGACATGTCTGAAGCAAGCTCTCACACACTACCTTCTCCAAAACTTTTGAGCAAATTGCCAAAAGGGAAACGGGTCGGTAATTTTCTGGAAGCTTTCTAGGGCCCTTTTTTAACACAGGTATTACGTTGGCCCGCTTCCACTCGGAAGGGAACACCCCGGACCGCACTGACAGACGACATATAATTTCCAGAGGGATCGCAAACTCGTCGGCACACTCACGTAAAATGCGAGCACTTAAACCGTCAGGTTCACAAGCCTTGTGCGCACTGAGCTCCCGCAAAAGCAGCGCCACACGGCCGGGCGGTACATGGAAGGCTGATAGCCCGGCACAGTTTAGCACTGGTGGCTCCGGTGTGTCGTTAATATGGGGATCGCTAAATTTCTCCGAAAAACATGCGTTAAAACAGTTCGCTCGAGCAATGACATCCTTGTATACACAGCCATCGTACTCAAGAACGGGTGACACTTTCCCACTCGATTTAAGTGATTTAACAAACGACCGATATCGCTTTGGGTTGTCTTGAATTCGCGGATCAGTCCAGTCAGATAATCGCGGTAATTACGGTCAGCCAGACGCTTGAAGTCGGCCCTAACTCTAGCGTGTAAAGCAGTGTTTTCGGCGGAAGGATTATTATTGTTGCGCCTATGAGCTTGCTCCTTCTCCCGAAGAAGTTCGCGAACATGCCGGTCAAACCAGAGAGGAAATTTATGACGGAGCTCAATGATAGGCACGTAATCCTTGACAGCAGCGAATACAAGGTCATAGAACATGCCAACAGCAGAGTCTACATCTACACACTCCAACACATTCCATGGGAGCAATCTCAGAGCCCGACGCAGGCCGACAAGTCCGCGGCAATATATATATATATATATATATATATATATATATATATATATATATATATATATATATATATATATATATATATATATATATATATATATATATATATATATATATATATATATATATATACATATTGGTGCGGCCTTTGCTCCCGTGGTATTTGCCAAGGCCCTATATCAATATTGATATACTATTAGTAAAGTAATCTTGGATATACTATTCGTCACCGACGGCGGTATTGGTCTGCGTCTCGCTGTAAGTTCCATCTTCTGTTTAGTTAGTCCACAAACAAAACCAAATTTCAATATCAATATGTGAGGATTTCATTATTTTCATATGTGTATCCTGTTGGTCTTAAAACAAACATTGGCATTGTTAGTTTGACAGTTAATTTAAGACCTTGGCAAGTTAACAACATTCATTGGTGCATTAATGTATTATGAGATTATTGAGACTTTTGAGACTGATTATTGAGAGTTACTTTTATGACAATAAATATTATTGGTTGTGTTTTGCATGTGTACAGGTGTGGAATGGGAAGGGTGTGTTTGAAGCCTCTCATTTCGGATCCAAAGGCTATGGAGATGATACCTATGTCACAATCACACCTGATCAGTGATCATACCATTCACCTGACCTGAAGAACATCATAATTAAAGGAAATCAGTCACTTTAAATATAATGCGGTTTAATCTGAGATATCAGTTTTGAAGGCCATGGTGCGAAATCACTGTGGTGCATTGTTTACAATTTTGTCTCTTTGTTAAAGTGGCATGTGCTTGATAGTGTTTTATTTAACATATGCATTGCATGTTTTATTGTGTTTTAAGTTTTATGTGGTGGCATGTGTTTAAAGCAGAGGTACCTACCAGACCAGTGAGCAAACCCTTTGTTAAGTGAATGGCAATATTATGGCCAGAGGCCAGTTTTACCAAAAAATAATCACCGCACGCAGAAAAAAAAATAATCGCCGCTAAAAAAAACTGCGGACATGAGCCGGGTTTCACCAACGAATTGACGGCGCCGGCTGTTATTTTTTTATAGACGCAAACAGCTGATATTGATGACGTCACACACCAATAACGATACGATTACGATATAACGCTAATCTGCTGACAGACGAGTTTCAGCAGCAGAAATAGCTGTGTCCGATTGGTCAAAATACTTCTGTCGGCAACGCCGGCGTTAGCGAAACACGGTATTGTTTTGATAGATTGTTTACACATCTACATTGAACTGGAACTTGAACTTTTAATTCTTAGTAAATTAATATTTTAAGGCTTATAATGTAAATGTAAAGGAAATGTAAACCCAGTGGAGTGTTGGTGATTGTGTTTGTAGAGGCTTATAAGTGATAAGTGTTGTTAATTTTGTACTGAGTAGGTCAAGCATGTAATTCATAAAAAGCATGTTTCATTGTCATTGGAAATTCAATTAAAATCATTGGAAATTAGTTGCAACTCATCGCTCACATAACGTTGGTGTAGGAGAATGTGCAATAGAAGAGAACTTTGGATTTCTTCCACAAAACAAATATGTAAGTACCTACTTACATTTCTCTGGTAATAGTTCAGTAATTCACCTCCCCAGTTAATGGTGTTATTGAGGTCCCTAATAGAAGAGAGCATTATTATGACAGACAGAAAAGTGTACCAGTAATACCAAAGCTATGACTAATGACATCAACACAAATTATAAATAATGAAACCTGACATAACCTTTACAGCAATTATGGTCGCAGGGACCCCCATTTAGAATGCTCTGCTCGCATTCGCTCGCTGCACTGTGGCCCTACCGGGGGGCTGTGTCCCCCCCCCCACACCAGACCATCTTGTAGACATTCAAAGATAACCCATTTTTCAGTCTGTCATAATATTACTGTCAGCTGACTACTCTTCTTCTGGGGGACCTCAAGAACACCATACACTGGTGAGGTGAATTACTGAACTAATACCAGTACTTCATCATTTCACCCCAATTGCAGACAGTTTTAGGGTTAAATAATATTCTAAGCATAGCCATGTGTAGGTACCAACTTCAGTTCACACACTGGCTGACAGTCTGCTCAATGATTGCAACATTTGATTTGGACAAATGCTAACAAAGGTTATCATTTTTGTCTTTAAGGATATGCTGCATCCTCCAGTCTTCACAATCCACAGCGCCACCATGATGGACGGTAACGCGTCATGGCGTTGGAGCAGTACCATTTCTGGCTTCCGCACAAGCCTGAAGAGCAGGAACATCTTCTATTTGAAGCTGTGATGGTGGTGCGCAGGCCTGTTTCTACAAGATGGACAGAGTTTGCTTGCCTTGTTCAGTGAGGTCCCATTTCCTATGAATGCCTGTGTAAAGACTGGGTGTGGAGGATTTGATGCAAGGTCATGCCGATTGTGATGCAAATTTATCTGTGGTTTTAGGGTTTATACTTTATAGTCCCTAAGGGTTATAGTTCAATGCAGTCAATACAATTTATTCCTTGGGCATGTCTTTCTGCTATACTACATCAGTTACGGATGATCTGAAGCTCATGACCTCTCCGCAAGTTGATTGGTAGATGGTGATAAACGAGGTCAACGTACAGACAATACATTGATGATGATTGATGTTGATGTTGTTTATAATTACTATGCTTCACAGAACCAGCTTTTCTCTCAGGAAACAAACACAATCACATTATCTATATTGTATTTCTCTTGAGGATGAATAGCACTGTTTTCTTTCATGATCATCAAATATGTCACATGCACAGTCATGCACAATGTTAAAGGCAATGTTTCACCTTCCTGAAAGTTGTCAAATATATGCTGGTTGTTGTCGAAAATATGAATAAGTGCTGCTGAAAACGATGGTGATATTTTTTTGTCTCGTTAAGTCACTTAACTTTATACAAATTAAGTTTGTAAATTTGGGATGATGACGCATTATTGAGCCATAGACCGCACTGATTGGCTGACAAAGTGGGATTGGCAGGAAAAGTCCCTGTCAGCCAATCAGCGGCGGCACTGGCTTAGACCCCATTTTGCAACTATAAATTGAATTGCTTAAAAACCGCTGTTTTGGCGAAAATGGCCTTAGTATTTTCAACATTTCAATAATGGCCAAGGATAATGACTATCTCTGTCCAAAACCAATACAAGGTGAAACATTCCCTTTAAATGTCAGCAAATAGTTACAGAGCATATTTAGCAACAATATTCAGTAATAGAATGTCAGATTGTTGGCCATCTGACTTGATACTTTTCAGACATTACCAAGCATTGCTGTTTTTGTTGGTATGCATATTGCATAATCTATATTTTTCTGGAAATGACTATTTACAAATTATGTTGAATAATTACTGACATCCTTGTTCTGAAATATATCATACAGACTAGGCAGTAGGCTGTAGGCATGTACATTGGATATTAGCACAATATATTCTGAAACTTTCACACCACCACTTCTGCTGCCATAACAATAAGGCAGAATAGCAGGGACGGGTGCATCATTGATCATGTTCACTGAGTAAGGTACCTAAGCACTATGTATGCAATTACTCTGGTTTAAGCACACTGGCCGTCTTGCAGTTCCAATGTTAGGATCACATCAGTCACATTCTTGAATATGTTTCAATCTTCAAGCTGAGCTGAAGACCCAACAAATGGACAAGCATTAATTCAATTGTATGCAGCTTTGGCTTCAGTTGCGCCAGGCTCCAGCTATAAGTTCCGAAGGGAGTTGATAATGCTGACGAGAACAGCCACTCTGTGAAAGGGAGAAATGGGTCAATGATAATTTTACTGGTATTCATATTTTTAGCAAGAAAGTATTGTGATAAGTTTCAATTCCACTAAAAACTTGGTTAGGCACAAGACAAAACAAGGGATGTTTCTGTTAGTGGTTGATCTGAGCACTGAGGAGTTTACATCCAAACAAATATCCAAGTTAAAATGTGTTGATGAGGCCTCTTGTCAACAAGCTAAATTCTACCAAACAAAATATTTCCAGATTTAGGCAAACTCAATAAGTTAACTCTTAGTAAAAGTCAGCATTTGATTCATGGCGACCTCAAACACTAAGGCCTGTCAATGATGAGGAAAAGTGAAAAAGATAATTGTAGCTACTTACTGATTTGTTTTGTGGAAGAAATCCAAAGTTATAACTCTTGCCCATCTCAATCTTCGTCCAATGTTGATGACTTGATGTGAGTGATGAGTTGAAACCAATTTCCAATGACAATGAAACCAATGATTTACTTGACTCAGTACAAAATCACCAACACTGATCACTTATAAGCCTCTACAAACACAATAACCAAGACAGTGCTGCAGCGCGACAATCACAACGACCTTGATAACCCGGGCGACGGCAATAGTAAATACAAACTGACGCCTGGGTCCTGTCTATTTTTTCATTGTTTTCCTACAAATAATGGCGCAATTGTGGCCACCGTTTTTGCCGCATTGGCTGTTGGTGAAATTCGCCGTCAGTAAATCTGTCAGTTTATTTTTAGATCGGCGACTATTTGTTTCGTGCGTTGGTGAAACTCGCCGTCAGTTTTTCGGCCGAAAAATAATCGCCGACGTCATTTTTTGGGGGGTAAAACTGGCCTCAGTTATGTAAACAATTAAAGGATAATCATTGTATTTGTACTTAATATTTGTATAAATCATGATTTTTGCATAAGTTCTGACTCCTGAGTCTTTTATATCTTCTTTTGAAGCACACTATGCCATAGCAACACGCACCACTTTTTGAAATCTGCACCATTCCTTGCAATCTAAACTAAATATGAAGGGTATGTTTTTGAATTGTATTGCTTTTGGAAATTTCTTTTTATGGTATACCTAAACAATTCAGCCAAACAAAAGTAATATGCAACATTTTTAGCCACAAATACTACAGCTGTTGCATCATTGTCCTGTTGTGCTTCTGTGCCGATTTTTGTGGTAATACGATTATATTAACCAACTATATAATTGTTCTCACTGCTACAGGCTACTGGCATGTCCCGCCAGAAAGTGAGACCGGCCATGCAGCTCATCAGCAGCAGCACAGCCGACCGCATGAGGTACTTACTCACAGACTCAATATACACTGAGGAGGCCCGGGTCATCCCGCTGTTTGACAACGCCTGTGACGTGCTCAACAGCGTCAGTCCCGCCGACCTGAAGTCCCTGCGCAGCAGCTACAAGGCCACCAACGAGCAGGAGGCGGTGCTGGACGCAGCCATCGAAGAGCTGCTGGGCATGCGCTTCGGATCGGCTAAACATCTGTACCCATTTCAGAAGGGGATGCTCGTCACCAACCGGTCTGTCCGCGGCCTCCTGGCCGACATGCGTGCTGTGTTTGGCGACAGCACGTACCTGCTGACCCGTCGTCTCACACAGGACCGGCTAGAGGGACTTTTCGGGATGGTGCGTGGAAGGAGCGGATCAAACTCCAACCTCAACCCCGTGGACGCCGTCGCCTCCCTCCGCCTCATCACCATCCTGTTCGGTTTGAACAGCGGCGTGAGCCCACTGACGAGACCGGGACCCCGTGAACAGGCCTCGGGTACGGACTACGGGACAGTGAGTGCCGTAGTCGTGTTGTGCCGCTGCAGCTTATCGGGTCCCGAGTACGGGTACGGATAGTGCGAGTGCCGTTGTTGTGTTGAGTCGCAGCAGCTGATTGGGTCTCGAATACATAATTTCTAATCACATATTTCCTGTTTTGGCTTCAGCTTTGATACGGCTTGACTAATGGAAAGGACCGTTTTACCGAGGAAAGATGGTATGCTATTTAATAAGAGTATATCGATTGTAACACTTATAATTTTCAGTTCTTGTTGATTGTTTTAAGACTTCATCATTACTAATACGCCGCCCCGGCGTAGAACAAGCGTCCCCAGAGCCGAACACGGACCCAGAAGCAGTGCCGTCGGAGCTGGAGTAGCTGCGAGAACTGCAGGAGGAGGCCGCAGATTTCGTCCCACAGGTGACCGCAGACATGCGTGCCTTCTACGCCACACTGGCCGACACCGACCAGCCATCGACGAGCGACGATCGCGACTGTGGGCCTGAGGAGCCGGACCCGGAGATGGAGTCGCTGCTGCAGGAGTACGAGAGAAGTCGTGCACCAGCCGGCAGCTCCACCTCCCCGAGCGCAACAGCAGCCGGCCCAGTAGCAGGTGCGTCGGCGACGGACAGCGCTATGGCGTATGTGAGTGGCTTCGTGGCTCGCAAGGCGGGGATCGTTCTCTTGGCGCCCCGTCTTCGCAGACCAAGGATGGGCCAGTGGAGGCTCTCTGGCTCAGGATGCGGAGTGAAGGAGGGTTGACGGTCCAGACGAAGGCATTCTTTGAACGTTTCCGAAAGATGGAAGAGGCGTTATGCCTTCACCATGCGCTGGAGCCGAATCGACTGAGCCGGAAACCGAGAGTGGTGGCCGCTTTTCTGAGTGTACTGCACGACAAGTTCCCTTCTGTACCCGCTGCTGCTAGGAGGGCCTTTGCGCGCGTTCGCACATTTATTCGCACGAAGGCGGTAAATGGTGCTCGGCGCGCGGAGGTCATGGAAAGGCGGGCGGCACGGAAGCGCAAACAGTGCGTCACGAAAGCCTAAGCATATCGGGTCTCGAGTCCGGAGGCCTGTTCACGGGGTCCGCGGCCACCGCGGCTCCTGCCAATTTTTTCTTCTTCAAAATTGCAAATTCGTTGCGAACGCCAAACGCGCCATTTATCGGACGCCATCAGCGGCCGCAAAAGTGTTCAAAGTTGTTCAAATTAAGCTCCGCCTCCTGGCCGCGGGAGCCGCGGCGGCCGCAGACCCCGTGAACAGGCCTCGGGTACGGACTACAGGACAGTGAGTGCCGTTGTCGTGTTGTGCCGCTGCAGCTTATCGGGTCCCGAGTACGGGTACGGACAGTGTGAGTGCCGTTGTCGTGTTGTGCCGCTGCAGCTTATCGGGTCCCGAGTACGGGTACGGATAGTGTGAGTGCCGTTGTCGTGTTGTGCCGCTGCAGCTTATCGGGTCCCGAGTACGGGTACGGATAGTGTGAGTGCCGTTGTCGTGTTGTGCCGCTGCAGCTTATCGGGTCCCGAGTACGGGTGCGGATAGTGTGAGTGCCGTTGTCGTGTTGTGCCGCTGCAGCTTATCGGGTCCCGAGTACGGGTACGGATAGTGCGAGTGCCGTTGTCGTGTTGTGCCGCTGCAGGTTATCGGGTCCCGAGTACGGGTACGGATAGTGTGAGTGCCGTTGTCGTGTTGTGCCGCTGCAGCTTATCGGGTCCCGAGTACGGGTACGGATAGTGTGAGTGCCGTTGTCGTGTTGTGCCGCTGCAGCTTATCGGGTCCCGAGTACGGGTACGGATAGTGTGAGTGCCGTTGTCGTGTTGTGCCGCTGCAGCTTATCGGGTCCCGAGTACGGGTACGGATAGTGTGAGTGCCGTTGTGATGTGCCGCTGCAGCTTATCGGGTCCCGAGTACGGGTACGGATAGTGTGAGTGCCGTTGTCGTGTTGTGCCGCTGCAGCTTATTGGGTCCCGAGTACGGGTACGGATAGTGCGAGTGCCGTTGTCGTGTTGTGCCGCTGCAGCTTATCGGGTCCCGAGTACGGGTACGGATAGTGCGAGTGCCGTTGTTGTGTTGAGTCGCAGCAGCTGATTGGGTCTCGAATACAGAATTTCTTCTCACATATTTCCTGTTTTGGCTTCAGCTTTGATACGGCTTGACTAATGGGAAGGACCGTTTTACCGAGGAAAGATGGTATGCTATTTAATAAGAGTATATCGATTGTAACACTTATAATTTTCCGTTCTTGTTGATTGTTTTAAGACTTCATCATTACTAATATGGACCACAACATGCCAAGGGCCATTGTTAATATACATGAGTTTGAGAAGAAGACTAGTCCCAACATTTCGCTTGAAAACGGAAATTATATTTCATATTTCCCGTTCCTGTTATCAAATTATAACAAACACAGGGCGCCATATATTGCCAATATTGTTGTGTCCAGATGTCCGGTGTCGGAAACACAGTCATCCGACACCGCCCCCAGATGGCCGGCCGGACAGACCCGGCCGAGCACAACACAGCAGCCGGACAGACCTGACCAACCCCAACGCAGCAGCCGGACAGACCCGGCCGAGCCCAACGGTCTGAGTCGCCCGCATGAGAACGTGTCGAATACAGAGTCTCCGTCCGTGGCGTGTTTGTCCCAGGGACTACGCAGCACAAAACATATAACGTTGTTCTCAACGACTGCCAATAAAACCTTTGCCTTGCCGTGATTTGATTCCATGCTCTTGGACTACATCATGGGGTCATACTTTGGCCAATAACTCGAAAACTATTGGTTGGGCTTGCCATTTCAACCCAAAAAATAAACAAATAAATGCTTTGGCTTTATTCTATGGTTATCATTTATGAATCTGATAACAGTTTAAAATTTTGCGCTTGACAAAAATCATCGCAACATCGCAGAGGAAATGTGATGTTAGTTACCTAATTAGCACTTGCACAATTAGCACATTTGCAAAAACAAAATTACCTCATATTTTTTAATAAGATTTACTGATTCTTATCATTTAGTTATACCAAATAAAAGAAGCGCAAAACACCGCATGTTGCTGGTAAGACTGTATGTAGCCACTTTTACGATAAAACTATTGGAATCCCCCGGATTCGATCACACGACCTTCGACTATATCGTTGAGATGGTGTCATAATTTGGTTAATAACTCGAAAACCGTTGATTGGGCTTGACACTTTGACCCCAAAAAATCGAAATAAAAATGTTACCGCTTTCTTTCTGTGGGTTTGATATATGAATTTGAGGTGAAGAACAGTTCGAAAACCGAGCTGGAAAGGTAGCAATTTAACATGGAACCCTATGGGCTAGTAGTGCAAGTCACGCCCATGCTACCATATGACTTTGGACCCCCTCGGACGCGATCATCCGTGAAGTAGCCCGAATATCTGAGGACATGATCGGCAGAGCAGTTCTGCACCTCAAGGATGTTCGTCTACCGCTAGTGAAGGAGCGTCGGGGTGCACATATCGAGCACTTGATGTGAAGGGTCAGGACTAGTGTATGTCAGGCAGTGTCGGCATGGGCTGTTTATCTGTCGTGGCATTTTATTGTTAATATAATCACATCTGATTTTTAAATTTATGACAACAAAATAAAGATTGTATGAAAAAAACTTCTGCCTACTTATTTCTGGCCCACCCTGTATACGTCTAAAGTCCGCCGTTATTGTGTGCTATTGTTTCCATATCCAACCTATTTTGTATTTGTCCGCCCCTGTAGCTCAGTGGGAGAGCGCTGGACTTCTGACCTATCCCGGTAGTGGCAGCCCGAGTTCGAGTCGCTTCGGCGCTCGCTGTTTGCTCCTGACTGGGGTGGCCTGCGGCCGGTGGCAGCGGTCGCAATCAAGGTCAGGTGACGTCAGTGAGCGGGGCGGACCGTGTCCAGGTATGTCGGGCACGTAACACTTTCGTCTCTAAATTCTGCCGGACAACAGGAATTGCGCGATCGGGTGGTGAGGTCAGGACCTGCGCAACAAGCTCTGCTTAGCATGGGTCCTGAACTCGGAAATCCATCCATACAAAAACATTCGGATTAAATTGATGAGAAAAAAAAACTACCATATTTATGACGTCATAATAGTCATAAATTTTTATGTGGTCATCAAGGAGAAAAGAAACCATGCCCATTTTTCGATGTATATCCATTTATCGTCCAAACAAATGCCATACTCGTTTTTCCCGCACGAAATACCCCGTATAGCCAAATTTCAAGACAACTTTCAAGGTGACATCCTCTATTATCCTCTTTTATTAAGCAGTAGTGTCTACTCGCTTCAACACTAGCCTATTGTCGACTTTCTTCAACACTACGCCTATGGACATTCCTGCTGACGCCGCTTGCCTCACCTGTTGTCTTATGGCAGAATCTTAATAGCTCAGCGATTAAGGCACGCAGAGCGTCGTGACAAAAACCAATCGACGCAAGAGGTGGCACTCATTCTGAAACTTGGAGAGTCCCATCACCGTCAGTTGCGTCGTTTGTGCGTGGCGCAGCGTGCAAAATGGGCGATCCTCCATTGAAAATACACAGTTTCGACCCCAGCGGCGCCGGCGGGCGCCGGCGACCCCGGCGGCGCGACAATTGCACCAGGGTCATCAATAATGAGCTAAAATAGTATGATTCTTAAAAAATTAGCCTGATCTAATGCATTTTCTCTGAATAGGAAGCATTTGTATATTTTCCCATTTACTTATAATGGGAGGTCACGAAATTCACCTGACCTTAGGTCACCGATACAACAAATCCGAGATACACGAATTGTAGGTACGTAAGGCCATATGAAATCCTGAAAGTTTCAAATCTTTCGGACAAACACTGGCTTTGGCATGACCGCAAGCATTTTGGGAGATAAGATCACTTGGCGTGACCTGGTGACCTGACCTGGTGACCTGACCTGAGATGACCTGCAGTTAAAACTTTCACAAAATGTGGGTAATTGATGTCCAAATAGCTGTGCCAAATTTGGTAGCGCTGTGCAATGCCATTTTCTCGCTATTCCCGAAAAACTCAGGGGTGGGGGTTCAAAATGAACCCCACACCACCAGGGCGAGGGTTTACATGCATACCTTTGGCCAATATTTAGGCGCATTTCAGACACTCTTTAGGCTTAAAAGTGGGCATTCTCATAAACAGAATAAAATGACCTTAACAGCTGTGCCAAAAACACATTCTATTTACCACCCGGTGACCGAAATGTTGAGGTCATAAGTTGGGTCAGTTTACGTGTTAGTCAACGGTGAAGGGAAAACTTCAAGCCCGCGCTACGTCATGTCACGTGACGCTACCAAATCCTCTCCGTTGGGGGCCGATTCAAACCTCCGACCTACCTGTTAGTTATGTTGGGCAGAGCGTCAGTTGAGTCAGACCGCGCATGGAGGGAGGATGCCACGCCCGCCCGCCACTTAGCCTATGGCTCTGTTCAGGCCGGCGGCCAGCCGCAGGCCATATAAATTTACACCCCACTAGTATTCCTTTTAAAATGGGATATAGTTTTCCTCGGACAGATGTTATGTGCCTCACTTGTTCATTCTCGTGAGAGGAAAAAATCATGTCAGTTATGTCTGTCTATGACCGCTCTTCAAGATCAGCAGTTCGTCTCTTTCCTATCTTCTCCAAACGTTCGGTGAGAGTTAGAATGTAAAGTTTTCGCTCTGTATTTCTTAGAAAGTGAGAATGCACACTCACACAAGCACCATGATGAGACCATGATGAGTTTCGACACGTTACATCGGCAATGTATATCCAGACAAAGCTGTAGAATACTGATTACGGCTGCCAAATATGCAACTGCGTTACCGAAGTCAAAAGGCGCCTACATAAATGAGTCTACACAAAACGTAAATGAACTCCACATATCAACACCACTCCAACACACTCCGAACCACATCGCATCACGTCACGGATCAATTCCACTTTCACAGCGCCACGCCCAACTCTCAAACTCACACTCAACAACAAAACATCAGCCGCCGCGGCAGCCGGTCCGACCTCTCCCGCCCCGGGCCGACTCCGACTCCGTCAGACGTCCAATCAGAGCGAGTCGGTGGGCACATAACGCACGGTTGGGTAGTAGCCCTTGGCCCAGTCGGCCAGGTAGGTGACGATCTGGGTGCGGCCGTCCGGCATGTCCCAGCGGTACTCGCCGTTGATCACCATGCCGTCGCTGATCTCCTTCTGGCTGAAGGCGTTGTCGGTCTCGTCGTCGGAGATGTTGTAGCCGAACTCGTACGGCCGAGACATGTGCATCTGCAGAACACAGCGGGTCGGAGGGCACCTCACACTAACGGCATATACTCGTACATATGTCAAATCAGCCCCAGCAACGTACACATATAAGACTATGGAAAATTGTTCGACTTTCTAGGGTTATCACTTAAACTGTCCTTCTTGGAAGTATTATCTGTCATCATTCCCTGAACATAGAACTGCTATGCAAAAAATCCCCCCCCCCCCCAGATAATAGATAAGGATATAAACTTCGCTATTCCAGCGCGTAATAACGCATGTCACCTCCACGAGTGTATCAACGCTTCACATGGCGGACCGAAACAAAGTCAGTTACGTACCATAGGAGACGGTGTGGCGGGACGCCGGGTGGTGATGATGGGACGCCGGGTGGTGACGATGGGACGCCGGGTGGTGACGATGGGACGCCGAGTGGTGACGATGGCACGCCGACTGGTGACGATGGGACGCCGAGTGGTGACGATGGGACGGCGAGTGGTGACGATGGGACGCCGAGTGGTGATGATAGGACGCCGGGTGGTGATGATGGGACGCCGAGTGGTGACGATGGGACGCCGAGTGGTGACGCTGGCACGCCGAGTGGTGACGATGGGACGCCGAGTGGTGACGCTGGGACGCCGAGTGGTGACGATGGGACGCCGAGTGGTGACGATGGCACGCCGGGTGGTGACGATGGGACGCCGTGTGGTGATGATGGGACGCCGGGTGGGGAAGATGTGACGGCGAGTGGTGAAGATGGGACGCCGTGTGGTGATGATGGGACGCCGGGTGGGGAAGATGGGACGCCGGGTGGTGACGATGGGACGCCGGGTGGTGACGATGGGACGCCGGGTGGTGATGATGGGACGCCGAGTGGTGAAGATGGGACGCCGGGTGGTGATGATGGGACGCCGAGTGGCGATGATGGGACGCCGAGTGGTGAAGATGGGACGCCGGGTGGTGATGATGGGACGCCGTGTGGTGATGATGGGACGCCGAGTGGCGATGATGGGACGCCGGGTGGTCGGGCGCGGACGCCGGGTGGTGGGGGGACGGGTGGGGGCGACGCGCCGGGTGATCGGGCGCGGAAGCCGGGTGATCGGGCGCTGGGTGGTGGTAGTGGTCGGGAACGGCACCCGACCGCCGTACGGGCTGGAGCCGTCCGGCACCAGGTTCGGCGGCAGGTAGTCCGGCTTGGGCGGGTGGATCTTGACCTCAGTGTTGACGGAGCCGCCCGGATTGATGGGACCGCCCTTGTCGAGCGGCGGTGGCAGGTACAGACCGTTGTCCGGAACAGGGTAACTGTAGCCCTTACTCATCGGAGAGCCGGCCGCCAGCAAGCACACCGCCGCCACGCACACAACCTGGGAGACAGAGACAGAGGGCACAGTTAGAGGAGACGCACACAACCTGGGAGACAGAGACAGAGGGCATAGTTAGAGAAGGCGCACACAACCTGGCAGACAGAGACAGAGGACACAGTTAGAGAAGGGGCACACAACCTGGGAGACAGAGACAGAGGGCACAGTTAGAGGAGGGGCATACAACCTGGGAGACAAAGACAGGGGGCACAGTTAGCGGAGGGGAACACCACCTGAGAGACAGAGACAGAGGGCACAGTTAGAGAAGGGGAACGCAACCTTGGAGACAGAGACAGAGGGCACAGTTAGAGGAGACGCACACAACCTGGAGACAGAGGCAGAGGGCACAGTTAGAGGAGGGGAACACAACCTGGGAGACAGAGACAGAGGACTCAGTTAGAGGAGGGGCACACAACCTGGGAGACAGAGACAGAGGACAAAGTTAGAGGAGGGGTACACAAGCTAGGAGAAGAGACAGAGGGCACAGTTAGAGGAGGTCTCTGTCCGTCTCTGTCTCCTCAACCTAGGAAACAGAGACCGAGGGCACAGTTAGAGGAGGGCCACACAACCTGGGAGACAGATACAGAGGGCACATATAGAGGAGGCGCACATAACCTGGGAGACAGAGACAGAGGACAAAGCTAGAGGAGGGGAACACAACCTGGGAGACAGAGACAGGGGGCACAGTTAGAATAGGGGCACACAACCTGGGAGACAGAGACAGGGGGCACAGTTAGAATAGGGGCACACAACCTGGAGACAGAGACAGACGGAACAGTTAGAGTAGCCGCACACAGAGACAGAGACAGAGGGGCAGTTAGAGGAGGGGCATAAATGGGGCACACGAGAAATTCACTCGATAGCGAATTCGCACAGTTGGTATTGTCACGGCGGGGAAGGGGAAAGCTTGCTAATTGATTTGTTGTTAAAAAAACTCTCTTTTTGCAAGGAAATGCTATATAATTCGCCTGCAATCATTAAGTGCACACTACGTACGGTTCTATCGACACCAAAGTGAATTTGTGATGTCATTCACAGCAAATGCTAATATTTAGACGTTTGATTTCCATCGAAATAATAGGTCAAATACAGCATTGGGTGATTGAGGAATATGTCCATACACCGTTATCAATATCAAATATTGGAGTTCAAAAAGCAATATTACGAAATATTAAAGGGAAACTTTCATAAAAACTAGAGTTTATATTTCATGCCTGCAAGAAAAAAACTTCTATACCTTAAAGGCCGTGTTACATTTATGAACGAAAGTAGCAATTATTTATGCAAAACACTGCCATCATTTACTGTCAACAAGTATCAATAGATTTAGCAGAAACATAAATTAAAACATGTAAAATAGTTGTACATTATATGACCCTGAACATCAGGCAAAATGAAATGTTTCGACTATTGATGATTGTTACGATATGGTGGTTCTATTCCCTATACTACATGGCGACAGGGAACATTTGATCAATATGTTGTGAAATTAGAAGGAATTTCGAACTAGCTGCATCGGACGCCAACGAAATTTGTTGGTAGGTAATGAGTAGGAGCATCAACCCCATAACCAGATATGGCTTTGTACAGTCAAATGACGCATAAAATGTTCCGACCAGTAATCAAATCAAATCAACACTGTCCCCACTCACATCCCTACCACCACCACTACCACCACCACCACCACCACCACCACCACCACCACCACCACCACCACCACCACCACCACCACCTATACAAAATGACAGAGGTGAAAACGACACAACTTGCTTTTTAGAAGAAATAGTTGATTTCCTTATAACACAAACCAGTAAAACGCCTTAATGGGCGAAGGAAGAGCGAGCCTGTAGAAACAGTATTGTTGTGGTCTAAACACACACAAAATTTCAGCTTAACCCGCGCACTGCAGGGGGTGATTTCCGCCCCCCCTCAGGTTTTTTAAAGATAGCGAAAAAACGGCAGCACGCAGCGCCGCCGGGTTTTGGTACACCTGTTAGGACATCAATTGCACACACTTTGAAGAACAAAATATACTCGGGTCATCTCAGGTCAGGTCACCAGACCAGGTCAAGTGACCCCACCGCCAAAAATGTTTGCAGTTGTGCCAAAGCCAGAGTTTTTCACCGATCAGGTTGAACCTTACAGGATGTCATGAGGGTATCAGTACTTACAATTCTTTTATCTCGGAATTTTGATATCGGTGACCTAAGGTCAGGTCAATTTCGTAACCTCCCCATAATAAGTCAATGGGGAAATATACAAATGGTTCCTATTTAAAGGATATGCATGATATTAGTCCAATTACTTCTGAATCATGTTATTATAAGATATTCTTGATGATCCATGTATAAGTTTTGTTCAGTGACCCCTATTGGGTCATTTGAGGTCATGCGAGGTCACCATCACTTTTTTGTCAAAAACTCTCGACATAATGAAGATAGATAAGTAAAACAGACATCAATGTGTTTTTCTCGTCGAGATTCGTCTTCACTTATGCAACATGCCCTACTTGGGTCACCACTTGACCTTGACCTGAGGTCAAATTGTTAAGTTGACTTAACAAGGTCACCATATATATCATTCAAAGCGCATTCACAAGATAAACACAATGGCGTGAACAGTTTTCCCTTATCTTTTTTAAGTAAAAAGTTAATAACAAAAAACTATTTGGCAACAAAAAACGTTTTTTTTTTCCTTTTTGACATCCGGAGCCTCAAATATTGACCTGAGATCAAATCTGAGGACACCATGGCGATTGCAAATTTCACTGGCTGGCGTTTGTTTTGTTTTTTGTTTGTTTCTAACTATCATCGTTTCTGAGATATATAGGAATTTCTGGAGCGATGTCCTAAAACAGGAAAAACTGGAAAATTTGACCTTTGATGACCTTTGGTGATCTCAATTTTGACCTGACCTAAAAGAACACTGAAATACTTTCGATAGAACATGTATGAAGCAATCAAATGCCTTTTCCGCTTCTCGTTACGTAGCGTAGTTTTCGAGATCTCAGGGGGGGGGGGCGGAAATCAACCCCCCCTGCAGTTCGTGTTCGGCGCAAAGCCCCTGCAGTGCGCTGGTTAATCGGTCCAGCCGTTTCTCAGCAATAGCAGGATAACTTTTTATGACACCCCTGACGTGGCACGTGCCACGCTCCATGCTGACCCCGCACGTGAGACGAAACATGTCAATCACATAATTCATTGAATGGGGCTATCAGATGGCGAACACCGTGTGTCAATGGGATGCGGGATTTCAAAGATATAAGCTCCTCAAAAGCGTTATGGTCCCTCGGGTCGGCCGATATGGTCCGCCGGGTAGGCCGCTTATGTGATAAAAATATCGTATTCAGTGAGGACTCGCAAGCGCTAAGCGCTCGCTTGTAATAAACGAAGATAATTGACCAAAGCACTCTGAGCTTTTTGATAGCTATGGTATAAGCAAGTTGTTGTCCCTTTCACTTCTGGCCACTGCCCTGTGTCCTTAGCTGAGGTCGGCCTATCCAGGGACGCCGTCCTGCTGACAGGGGCCAGCAGGGATCAGCAGGGTCCAGCAGGGGCCAGCAGGGCCCGCCACGCACCTGAAGCCACGCCATCGTCGCCGAGTGATGGTTTCGAGTCACACTGCTGCTGCTGGCCGGCTGCGGCCTCTTATAGAGTGATGGGGTGCGGCCGGCGGCTCCACTGCGAGGCCACGGGGGCGGGCCCAGGTGGCACGATGGAACCCGCGGCCCAGCAGCCGCCAACTGACCCGAGGGAGATCCGGAACTGACCCGAGGGAGACCCGGAAACTGACCCGAGGGAGGCACCGGAACTGACCCGAGGGAGACCCGGGAACTGACCCGGGGGAAACCCGGGAACTGACCCGAAGGAGACCCGGGAACTGACCTGAGGGAGACCCGGGAACGGACCTGAGGGAGACACCGGAACTGACTCGAGGGAGACCCGGGAACTGACCCGAGGGAGATCCGGGAACTGACCCGAGGGTGACCCGGGAACTGACCCGAGGGAGACCTGGGAACTGACCCGAGGGAGATCCGGGAACTGACCCGACGGAGACCCGGGCACTGACACGAGGGAGGCCCGGGAACCGACCGGAGGGAGGCCCGGGAACTGACCCGAGGGAGACCCGAGAAATGACCTGGGAACTGACCCAGGAATCAGAATATGACCCGGGAAATGACACAGAAACTTACCAAAGAGAGACCTTGAAGACAATATTTGAACGGAGTAGCGGGTAACGAAACCAGGTGGAACATGCAAAATAAAAAACATTGCATTCGGTGAGATATTTGCAAACTAAACCAATTCATAAGGAACACACATACATCCGAATAAAACTGACTGGGATTTTCAGGCAAACTCTAAACAAAATACTGATTAACAGACCAGTGGTGCCACAGACTTGTGTCAGGAGGCAAGCAAATATCTTAGGTATCCATTTGAGAGAGGTAGGCCAACTCTGCCGGACAGAACCCGTATACATTTAGGCGGAATATGTTTTTATTGACACCGTTCAAATTTGTAATAAACAAAAAATGTCAGATCTGAAATCGGTTGATAAAAAAATGAGCTAATCGAGGTCAGGGTGTGCTCCGAAGAGACCCATTTCATATTCGCGTGCTGAGGTGTTGGAAGGCATGGATACGGAGAAGTTACCTTCATCTGGTGCTAAGTCTAGAAAATATACACCATACTCTTGGTATTTTAAAAGACTATCACGTATTAACAAATCTGAGAGGCTTTCGAAGGAAACTTGTACGCGCATGTAAACGATGGTGGGTCCCGCGGACAGTTGTGCTCTGTAATAAGTTAGTACTTGGTGTGGCCGATAGAGGGCAGTGCGGGGCGCTGCTGTAACGTTCGGGTCACACTGAAGCGGAGAGAGCTCTCGCGTCGCAGACTCCAGTACTGCGGGGGAAGGCGTATTTTTGGTCTGACTCTTTGAAAGAAGAGCCAAACGTCTTGTAGTAGGCTTTTCAGCTTTGCCAGGCTTTGTTTATGCTAAGACTTCAGCTTTTGGGAAGGTGGTACAGACTTCTATTCAGCTGTCCATTCCCGTTTCTGATGCTAATAACACTGGATATACAGGGTGATTCATAAGTAATGTCAATTTTAAAATAGTTATTTTTTCGGATAAAATGATGCATTGCTTTGTTTGTTGGACTACTTGATATCAGAGCATCTGGACATTTGCATTTATGCGGTGATATTTTCCCTATCTAAAGCATAACGACTCCACGGCAGACCGCCAAAATTCAATGCACTTTACGGGCATTTGAATGGAGATGGCATATGGCCCGGATCGCTTCTTCGGGGTCTATGGAGTCAGCCAGCTCCCGTACAGCCTGCAGCCGGCCCAGACTTAACAGGATTTCTTCCTTAGCTCCGCCAGGGTCACTGACAGGGAAACCAGTAGCCTAGTGGTGACAGACATGGGCTCCTGGCGGTCCACAGTCAGTCAGTCAGAAGACAGATCAATCGCCTGCCATGCTTCAGCTAGGTTCCAGATGGGTTTGGGGTCGAACAATAGCCTTTTTGGTTGCGACTCTTTGGATGAACCTCTCAGCTGCGATATTCTAGCCATATGTCATCTGCTGAATATAAAGTAGGTATAGCCAAAAGTTTCACTTTAGCTTCGATTTTCCCCAAGTTTCTGAATTTGAAGATCACCCACGCCTACCGCTATTTGGAATATGGCGTATCTTGCCGTCACGTGCGAGGAGGGGAGTCTGGTATCTTCACCTGTCACTGGCTGTGTAAAGGCTATGTCACGTGTTCGAAATTAAAATGTCTATTAATTTCCAACAATACTTGTAAATTTGCAAGTGCTCCGACTTGATTTACTACTTGTACTTTCCATCTAAAAATTGGCATTATTTATGAAAGGCCTTGTAGATGATTTTACTATATTCGCCTTTCGAGTCGTCTTTCACTCAATGGACATAAAATATATAGCATTTTTCTGTTTTTTGCTCCCTTGCTTCTGCATTGCACCATGTCATCCATATAGGTGTATGATAAGGGGGAACAGGGGGCAATGACCCCTTCACTTTCTAGCCATTCTTTTCCTAAAATATATTATTTTTCTCGGTGAGGAAAATTGTTTGCCTGAAATTGTTTACCATGGCGAGAAGAGACCAAATCTGCTAAGCAATCTTGCAAAAGGGATTGGGTTTATCTCAAGACGAGATCCAAGTTTCACTGCCCCCCCCCCCCCACACTTCTCGTGACGCTCCTACATCCCAGATGTCATTTTTTTTGTTTACCTAGGTGTGATATTCGAAGAAGGGGAGACGTAAAATTGTTATACAGGAATGTGTATGCACATAGTTTCGCCAATAATGACTTGACAGTTCCATGTATCTACGACAAAGTCTGCACTTTGAGAGTATTTTGATTAGTGTCCTGTGATAAACTTACAACAAAAAGGCGCAGGGTCATCCCTCGTCGAATATTGCAGAAAAATCGGATTGTTCACTCCATCGTGGCTGCTCGTAGTGGTAACACAGTTGGCTAACAGTAACGATGAAGCGCCCCTACGGTACCTACTACATACCGTAAACGGAGACTGCAACGAATTACAGAACAATATCGCGACTGCATTGGCGCAGCGAAAGATAACACCAAAGGTGAACCTAGCCAGCCACCAGAGGCAGATCCAGGGGGAGGGGCAACGAGGTCATCCCCCCCCCCCTCCCCCAAGACGTGAAGTGTAATACATGCTATATTTTCGTTTTTAGAACGGTGCTGGGCAAATTAGGCCAAATTTGGCCAAATTTGGCGGCGCTGCGCGCCACTGTAATTCCGCTATTCTCGAGAGAAAAAAAAAACTTGCGGAGGGGGTCAAAATGACAAATGACGCCCACCAGGGCGAGGGTTAATTTATAAGTTTAATCATTATCACGTTTACAGGTGTCCTTATGTCATTATTTCTGTCCAGCACCATTTCGGTCAAGCAAGTCTACAATAGAACTATCGGTCCAAATCCATCCTTTTTCCTGTAGGTCCTTGCCGTCCTTCCGGTTACAACGGCAGAGGCGGAGAGGGTGTCAGTAAGGTGGAGAAGTCTCTATCCTCTCTCCGAGTGACAATGACCGAGCTCCGGGTGGAGGCGCTGATCATGTGCGAAGCCCACCGCGAGACCTATAGGTCTGACCTATACGGATGGCATTATAATGTCATCCGTCGGCGACGTCGTTGACAAATTTGCGCGATCGGGAAGTCGCCAGAGCTGTCAGGCTGCCGCTGCCTGGTTGGCTGCCGCAGGTTTCTGCCATAGACTGTATGGCAGTAATATGAGAAATGCAGCGTTCACCGTAGTAGGTATCGGTTACTTCGTCTGAGTGTGTCGTATCTATGCGCCCGCCGAGATGCGCAAATGCCTCGAGGTCCGGGAGCATGGACATATTTCTTCGACTACCTGGCAACGGAAGTTGATCATCCTACCCGTATGCGGTGCATAGAGATAGATGGGCAGCTAAAGTTTCTTGAAATGCATATTGAATTTGACGCCATGATCGGGTCATCTGTATTATTGTTTTGAAAGGCGGAAGTGCGACTGGTTCGATCATGTTTGACGTCCTCGCCTTTGCTTTTTTATCGGAGCGCAACAGATAACAACGACATACATTTGTGCAGCGAAATGCGTATTCATTTTTCCGGTCGTACCATCCCCTCGGTTTACTATCCGAGATTTGTAGCTGGAAATTCGGAAGAAAACTACCATTTATTTGATGCCCTCCTCTGTATGTGAAGTTCTGTTTTAAATTTAGATTAGTTTCTTTCCACTAGCGTTTTTTTCCCTTGACCGCAAAAAAATAATCAAATATAAGATACTCTTGTTTTTAAGGGGGCAAGGGTCGTAGAACCGTGTTGCCAAAAGCAGTTTGACCAGAAGACGAACGGATGGATCCGTCCTTGCTCTTAAAGGCAAAGCCGGTTTGATTCAGCAAACATTTTGCATTTTTTTTTCTTGCTGTCTGGAACTGAAACACAGTACACCTTTTTCGATATCTCAAAAGGTCGAAAAGCTAAAACATTATAATACAAAATATAAAAAATCATTAGAAATCGCGTCGTTGCAAAATAAAGTGGCCCAAATCCGGGGAGAAATTCGAAATTGGGGGTACCTGGGTAAGGTCCGCTCTAACTGGTTGGCCACCCCCAAAACGGCTTGCTGGATCCGCCCTTGCCAGCCACTATGACGCATGCATGGTGACTGGGACACTGAGCTCTTATATATGCCATACATCAGTCAAGATTCAGCTTTGTATTGAATTCCAGATATTTCACGCGCATCAAAAATGCCAGGCTGTGAATTTACCTAAAGGTATATATAATAAGGCAAATTGCATGACACGAATAGGATACTACAATGTAAATTAAATTAAAATAAATTAAATTTAAGAAAATAGTTACTGCGAGAGTGAGAGTAGAGGCGTTTGGCAAGTGTGGAGACATATGTATTGATCAGTCTTATATGCAGCAGAGCTCGTCGGGAAGGATAAAGTGCTAATTGATGTACTTGTAATGAAAATGGGAAATTACTTCATGCAACTGACATAACAATTGTTGCTGTTAAAGTAAAACGTTACCCGGAGCTTTGCAAGGAATTTTGGAATGGATGACAGTGAAAGGCGAGACAAAATTACACCGATCTGAAGCTACAAAAGTAACTTCTAATACAAATTCCAATTTAACATAGAACATTGCATATTGGGAGATCACATGATCCCGTGACCATGAATCCCTAAATTAAACGATTTTGTATGTACAGTAAAGTCGTTTGAGTATTAATGAGGTCTGGGTACCGGCTTCCCTTAAAGGGAATAGTTTACCTTCAACATGGTTTTTTTAACTGAATAGCAGATTTGTAGAGCAGATCGAAAAAACGGGTTGTGGTGAAAGAATTACCTCGCCACGCTAAGTAATTTCGACCCAGGATTAGTGGGCCCCTTTGGAAGAAAAAGTTTCGGGCACCCGAAACTTGTTTCTGGTCCTCACAACAGTTGCAGGGTAGGCCAGAAATAAGTAGGCCGAAGTTTTCTCTCATACAATCTTATTTTGTTGTTGTCATAAAGTCAAAAATCAGATGTGATTATATTGACAACAAAACGGCACGACAGATAAACAGCCCATGACGGCACTGGCTGACATACACTAGTCCTGACCCTTCACATCAAGTGCTCGATATGTGCACCCCAACGCTCCTTCACTAGCGGTAGATGGACGTCCTTGAGGTGCAGAACTGCTCTCTCGATCATGTTCTCAGGGATTCTGGCTACTTCACGGATGATCGCGTCCTTCAGCCCGGCCGTGGTCTTCAGTCTCCCCGTATACACTCTATCTTTCCAATACCCCACATGAAAAAGTCTAGCAGGTTGAGATCCAGACTGTAAGGGACTCAGGCCCAAGGATCTGGGTCCCCGAAGACCCATGGGTCTGGGATTGTCCCTTCATGGGACACATTTTTAGCCTCCATCCCGTTCCAGCCCATTCAGCCATACCCAAACCCGTTTCAATCTGAATTCATAATTGATGGGGTTCCCTTCCTACCCGTTTCAGCATATTTCACTTTTTGTGGTGCTAAAAAAAATATATGGTCTGTCCCAAACCCGTTCCAACCCGTTACATTTCCCCCCCCCCAAAAAAAAAAATGCCCCATTCCCACCCATTTCCATCCCGTTCCCATTTCATACGGGATTCCCATTCAATGAAGGGCTCTCTCTACCCATGGGATCGTCGACTTGACGCGGATGTGCCGTTCTTGGAAGTGTCTTCGCACCCAGTCGAGTGACTCTCGAGCGGTATGTGGCGTCGCGCCATCTTGCTGGAACCATTCACGACTGCGCGGTGGTCGTCTCCTCCCCAATCCTCCCCAGACATTTCCAATAACGGCACATCAGCCACAAGTCGACGATCCCATGGGCCCCCTAAGCCCAGGCTACACTATGCGTGATTGTCCCGAAAATCACGCGTGTGTTCTCCATGTTTGCAGAACTTCATTGACGTCCGGGATCTGCCAATCACGCAAATCACGCCAGTAAAATGGATAAACTACTGCATTTTTTAAATGGTTAAACCACTGCATAAATATCTACCAGCTTTAACACAAGTTTCAACAATACAAATTTGACCCAACGCTTCTCCATTCAGCTTCCGTCACGATACACAGCACAAATTATTCAAGTTTAGGTCTATTATACACTACAAAATGCGAAATCAAGCAAAATTATTTTAAAAAATCCTGTAACACGCTGTAACGGAAAACACGACAACAAGTTCAGAATTTTCCACTTTTCATCGTTCCGTCCGTGACGTGTCTCCGGAATTTCCCCGACGTTTCATCCGGGATCTGCGTGATGTGCCAGTGTAGCTCACCCAATGGATTTGCTATCAGCTGAACTTGCTCAGTCACGCAAATATCGACAACAAGAATAACACTTGTTGTTCTCACACTTGTTCTCACACTCACACACAATAACACTTGTTGCACACAACAAGAATAACACTGTGCCTATCACACCGGAATGTTTGGTATTGGTCATTGGCAGGATGAATAGTTCTTCAGCTTGTGGCGCAGATGGCCTGTGTGTTCGTTTGATTAAAATGTGTCTTTACTCGCTTTGCCACGTTCTAACCCACATCGTCAACTCTAGTCTAACATCACACACCGTTCCTGACTCATGGAAACTCACTCTTGTCCATCCCATTCCGAAAGCTGCAAAGTCCGATGAGTTTAGTAGTTACAGGCCAATCTCGATTCTCACTACCATAGCAAAAATAACTGAGCGCGTTGTTTCCGAACAGCTGTATTCTTATTTCTCAACACACCACCTGTTCTCCCCTAACCAGCACGGCTTCAGGACCAATCACTCCACTGACACTGCCTTGCTCACCCTCACTGACCATGTTTTTCGATCTATGGACCATCGTGAGATTACTCTTCTCTGCCTATTGGACTGCTCTCGCTGTTTCGACTGTATCCCACACGACTCACTGCTGCGTAAGCTAGATCTACATGGTGTAGACACGCGCTGGTTCCAATGCTACCTGACCAATCATTATCAGCGCGTGCAGATTCAGACCACCGGAACATCTCGCGGCTGCACACTCTCCCGACCCCTTCGCAACCCCATTGGCACCTATCAAGGTTCTTCTCTTGGCCCATTACTGCACAACATATACGCTAACGACCTTCTTTCTATACTGATGAGTCCACGGGCATCATCACATACGCTGATGACGTCCAACTGTACGTTTCTGGCCCACCAAAAGACCTGAATGATATTATCCAATCCATGGAAAACAGTCTGTCTGTCCTTTCCAACTGGTATGGAAAGAATGGCCTCAAAATTAACGCGGCAAAGACGCAGCTCATCGCGCTCGGTACCCGCGAAATGACTCGGCGCCTTCCCCGAATCAGCATTACCTTTTCCGGCTCAACCATCACCTGCTCAAACACTGTCAAAAACCTAGGTGTCTGGTTCGATAGTGACATGACTTTCGCCACACATACAGACGACGTGGTACGGCGGTGTACTGGCACTTTGTGCGGACTGAGCCACAACAGGCACAGTCTCCCCCAGTCAGTGATGGTTACGTTGGTGTAAGGTCTGGTGTTCTCAGCGATTCGGTACTGTCTGTCCGTATATGGCGCTAGCAATGCGACGCAACGCAGACGGCTTCACAAGCTAGTGAGGTTCGCTGCGCGAGTGGTCTCTGGCCGGAGGAAATACGATCATGTGAGCGATGTGATTGATGACCTCGGCTGGCTTCATGTAGACAGCATGTATAAGTATCGCTACCTAGTGTTACTGAAAAAAATGCTGACTACGTCTGAACCACATAACTTTGCCGAAAGTTTAATAACTAGGCAAAGTGTGCACGGGAGAGACACCCGACAGAGTGGAATGCTTGTGACGCCCTCTATACGGACTGAGTCTGGGAGGCGTCGCTATTTGTACGGGGCTGTCGCTGATTACAACGAGCTGCCGTCTGAGCTGCGTTGTTTGAATTTCGCTAGTTTTAAACGCGAGCTCAAGGAGTACCTGATGGAGCGTGAGCGTGATACTTAGTTTTATGACTCACTGCACTCGTTTATGAGAAATTGTGTTGTGATGTGTTCTGTGTGTTCTGTGATGTGTACCTACATGAAGTATGAGTGTTGCGTCACCCAAGCCCAATAATTATAGCGTATTTTGACTCGAGTCATGTAATAGCCGTTGCATGCAGCGGATATGCCTCACGAAGTGAGAAAAAAAAAGAAGAAAAAAAACACTCGCGTGATTTTCAGGAAATCACGCATAGTGTAGCTTGGCCTTTACAGTCCGGATCTCAACCCGCTGGACTTTTGCATGTGGGTGCATTTGAAAGATAGAGTGTATACGGGGAGACTGAAGACCACGACCGAGCTGAAGGACGCGATCATCCGTGAAGTAGCCAGAATCCCTGAGAACATGATCGAGAGAGCAGTTCTGCACCTCAAGGACGTCCGTCTACCGCTAGTGAAAGAGCGTCGGGGTGCACATATCGAGCACCTGATGTGAAGTGTCAGGACTAGTGTATGTCAGCCAGTGCCGTCATGGGCTGTTTATCTGTCGTGGCATTTTATTGTTAATATAATCACATTTGATTTTTGACCTTATGACAACAAAATAAAGATTGTATGAGAAAACTTCGGCCTACTTATTTCTGGACCACCCTGTATATGCCTAAAGTCCGCCGTTATTGTGTGATATAATTTCCATATCCAAGCTACCATAAGTATGACGTCATAATTGTCATAAAGTTGTCTATGGTCATCAAGGAGAAAAGAGAAACATCCCATTTTTCGATGGATATCCATCTATCGTCCAAACAAATGCCATATTCGTTTTTTTTCCGTACGGAATACCCAGTATAGGCAAATTTCAAGACAACTTTCAAGGTGACATATTCCCTTTGAAATGGGATATAGTTTCCCTGGGACAGATGTTATGTGCCTCGCTTGTTCATTGTCGTGAGAGGAAAAATAATGTCAGTTATGTCTGTCTATGACCGCTCTTCAAGATCAGCAGTTCGTGTCTTTCTTATCTTCTCCAAACGTTCGGTGAGAGTTAGAATGTAAAGTTTTCACTTTGTATTTCTTAGAAAGTGAAAATGCACACACACCCACACACCATGATGAGGACATGATGAGTTTCAACACGTTACATCGGCGATGTATATCCAGACAACACTGTGGAATACTGATTACGGCTGACAAATATGCAACTACGTTACCGAAGTCAAAAGGCGCCTACATAAATGAGTCTACACAAAACGTAATGAACTCTGCGTCTACTGCGTAATGAAATGCGTCTACACAAAACGTAAATGAACTCCACATATCAACACCACTCCAACACACTCTGATCCACATCGCATCACGTCACGGATCAACTCCACTCTCACAGCGCCACGCCCAACTCTCAAGCTCACACTCAACAACAAAACATCAGGCGCCGCGGCAGCCCGTGCGACCTCTCCCGCCCCGGCCCGACTCCGACTCCGTCAGACGTCCAATTAGAGCGAGTCGGTGGGCACATAACGCACGGTTGGGTAGTAGCCCTTGGCCCAGTCGGCCAGGTAGGTGACGATCTGGGTGCGGCCGTCCGGCATGTCCCAGCGGTACTCGCCGTTGATCACCATGCCGTCGCTGATCTCCTTCTGGCTGAAGGCGTTGTCGGTCTCGTCGTCGGCGATGTTGTAGCCGAACTCGTACGGCCGAGACATGTGCATCTGCAGAACACAGCGGGTCGGAGGGCACCTCACACTAACGGCATATACTCGTACATATGTCAAATCAGCCCCAGCAACGTACACATATAAGACTATGGAAAATTGTTCGACTTTCTAGGGTTATCACTTAAACTGTCCTTCTTGGAAGTATTATCTGTCATCATTCCCTGAACATAGAACTGCTATGCAAAAAATCCCCCCCCCCCCCCAGATAATAGATAAGGATATAAACTTCGCTATTCCAGCGCGTAATAACGCATGTCACCTCCACGAGTGTATCAACGCTTCACATGGCGGACCGAAACAAAGTCAGTTACGTACCATAGGAGATGGTGTGGCGGGACGCCGGGTGGTGATGATGGGACGCCGAGTGGTGACGATGGGACGCCGGGTGGTGACGATGGGACGCCGAGTGGTGACGATGGGACGCCGGGTGGTGATGATGGGACGCCGAGTGGTGACGATGGGACGGCGAGTGGTGACGCTGGGACGCCGGGTGGTGATGATGGGACGCCGAGTGGTGACGATGGGACGCCGGGTGGTGATGATGGGACGCCGAGTGGTGACGATGGGACGGCGAGTGGTGACGCTGGCACGCCGAGTGGTGACGATGGGACGCCGAGTGGTGACGCTGGGACGCCGAGTGGTGACGATGGGACGCCGAGTGGTGACGCTGGGACGCCGAGTGGTGACGATGGGACGCCGAGTGGTGACGATGGGACGCCGAGTGGTGACGCTGGGACGCCGAGTGGTGACGATGGGACGCCGAGTGGTGACGATGGCACGCCGGGTGGTGACGATGGGACGCCGAGTGGTGACGATGGGACGCCGGGTGGTGACGATGGGACGCCGTGTGGTGATGATGGGACGCCGGGTGGGGAAGATGTGACGGCGAGTGGTGAAGATGGGACGCCGTGTGGTGATGATGGGACGCCGGGTGGGGAAGATGGGACGCCGGGTGGTGACGATGGGACGCCGTGTGGTGATGATGGGACGCCGGGTGGGGAAGATGGGACGCCGGGTGGTGAAGATGGGACGCCGGGTGGTGATGATGGGACGCCGAGTGGCGATGATGGGACGCCGGGTGGTCGGGCGCGGACGCCGGGTGGTGGGGGGACGGGTGGGGGCGACGCGCCGGGTGATCGGGCGCGGAAGCCGGGTGATCGGGCGCTGGGTGGTGGTAGTGGTCGGGAACGGCACCCGACCGCCGTACGGGCTGGAGCCGTCCGGCACCAGGTTCGGCGGCAGGTAGTCCGGCTTGGGCGGGTGGATCTTGACCTCAGTGTTGACGGAGCCGCCCGGATTGATGGGATCGCCCTTGTCGAGCGGCGGTGGCAGGTACAGACCGTTGTCCGGAACAGGGTAACTGTAGCCCTTACTCATCGGAGAGCCGGCCGCCAGCAAGCACACCGCCGCCACGCACACAACCTGGGAGACAGAGACAGAGGGCACAGTTAGAGGAGACGCACACAACCTGGGAGACAGAGACAGAGGGCATAGTTAGAGAAGGCGCACACAACCTGGCAGACAGAGACAGAGGACACAGTTAGAGAAGGGGCACACAACCTGGGAGACAGAGACAGAGGGCACAGTTAGAGGAGGGGCATACAACCTGGGAGACAAAGACAGGGGGCACAGTTAGCGGAGGGGAACACAACCTGAGAGACAGAGACAGAGGGCACAGTTAGAGAAGGGGAACGCAACCTTGGAGACAGAGACAGAGGGCACAGTTAGAGGAGACGCACACAACCTGGAGACAGAGGCAGAGGGCACAGTTAGAGGAGGGGAACACAACCTGGGAGACAGAGACAGAGGACTCAGTTAGAGGAGGGGCACACAACCTGGGAGACAGAGACAGAGGACAAAGTTAGAGGAGGGGTACACAAGCTAGGAGAAGAGACAGAGGGCACAGTTAGAGGAGGTCTCTGTCCGTCTCTGTCTCCTCAACCTAGGAAACAGAGACCGAGGGCACAGTTAGAGGAGGGCCACACAACCTGGGAGACAGATACAGAGGGCACATATAGAGGAGGCGCACATAACCTGGGAGACAGAGACAGAGGACAAAGCTAGAGGAGGGGAACACAACCTGGGAGACAGAGACAGGGGGCACAGTTAGAATAGGGGCACACAACCTGGGAGACAGAGACAGGGGGCACAGTTAGAATAGGGGCACACAACCTGGAGACAGAGACAGACGGAACAGTTAGAGTAGCCGCACACAGAGACACAGACAGAGGGGCAGTTAGAGGAGGGGCATAAATGGGGCACACGAGAAATTCACTCGATAGCGAATTCGCACAGTTGGTATTGTCACGGCGGGGAAGGGGAAAGCTTGCTAATTGATTTGTTGTTAAAAAAACTCTCTTTTTGCAAGGAAATGCTATATAATTCGCCTGCAATCATTAAGTGCACACTACGTACGGTTCTATCGACACCAAAGTGAATTTGTGATGTCATTCACAGCAAATGCTAATATTTAGACGTTTGATTTCCATCGAAATAATAGGTCAAATACAGCATTGGGTGATTGAGGAATATGTCCATACACCGTTATCAGTATCAAATATTGGAGTTCAAAAAGCAATATTACGAAATATTAAAGGGAAACTTTCATAAAAACTAGAGTTTATATTTCATGCCTGCAAGAAAAAAACTTCTATACCTTAAAGGCCGTGTTACATTTATGAACGAAAGTAGCAATTATTTATGCAAAACACTGCCATCATTTACTGTCAACAAGTATCAATAGATTTAGCAGAAACATAAATTAAAACATGTAAAATAGTTGTACATTATATGACCCTGAACATCAGGCAAAATGAAATGTTTCGACTATTGATGATTGTTACGATATGGTGGTTCTATTCCCTATACTACATGGCGACAGGGAACATTTGATCAATATGTTGTGAAATTAGAAGGAATTTCGAACTAGCTGCATCGGACGCCAACGAAATTTGTTGGTAGGTAATGAGTAGGAGCATCAACCCCACAACCAGATATGGCTTTGTACAGTCAAATGACGCATAAAATGTTCCGACCAGTAATCAAATCAAATCAACACTGTCCCCACTCACATCCCTACCACCACCACTACCACCACCACCACCACCACCACCACCACCACCACCACCACCACCACCACCACCACCACCTATACAAAATGACAGAGGTGAAAACGACACAACTTGCTTTTTAGAAGAAATAGTTGATTTCCTTATAACACAAACCAGTAAAACGCCTTAATGGGCGAAGGAAGAGCGAGCCTGTAGAAACAGTATTGTTGTGGTCTAAACACACACAAAATTTCAGCTTAACCCGCGCACTGCAGGGGGTGATTTCCGCCCCCCCTCAGGTTTTTTAAAGATAGCGAAAAAACGGCAGCACGCAGCGCCGCCGGGTTTTGGTACACCTGTTAGGACATCAATTGCACACACTTTGAAGAACAAAATATACTCGGGTCATCTCAGGTCAGGTCACCAGACCAGGTCAAGTGACCCCACCGCCAAAAATGTTTGCAGTTGTGCCAAAGCCAGAGTTTTTCACCGATCAGGTTGAACCTTACAGGATGTCATGAGGGTATCAGTACTTACAATTCTTTTATCTCGGAATTTTGATATCGGTGACCTAAGGTCAGGTCAATTTCGTAACCTCCCAATAATAAGTCAATGGGGAAATATACAAATGGTTCCTATTTAAAGGATATGCATGATATTAGTCCAATTACTTCTGAATCATGTTATTATAAGATATTCTTGATGATCCATGTATAAGTTTTGTTCAGTGACCCCTATTGGGTCATTTGAGGTCATGCGAGGTCACCATCACTTTTTTGTCAAAAACTCTCGACATAATGAAGATAGATAAGTAAAACAGACATCAATGTGTTTTTCTCGTCGAGATTCGTCTTCCCTTATGCAACATGCCCTACTTGGGTCACCACTTGACCTTGACCTGAGGTCAAATTGTTAAGTTGACTTAACAAGGTCACCATATATATCATTCAAAGCGCATTCACAAGATAAACACAATGGCGTGAACAGTTTTCCCTTATCTTTTTGAAGTAAAAAGTTAATAACAAAAAACTATTTGGCAACAAAAAACGTTTTTTTTCTTCCTTTTTGACATCCGGAGCCTCAAATATTGACCTGAGATCAAATCTGAGGACACCATGGCGATTGCAAATTTCACTGGCTGGCGTTTGTTTTGTTTTTTGTTTGTTTCTAACTATCATCGTTTCTGAGATATATAGGAATTTCTGGAGCGATGTCCTAAAACAGGAAAAACTGGAAAATTTGACCTTTGATGACCTTTGGTGATCTCAATTTTGACCTGACCTAAAAGAACACTGCAATACTTTCGATAGAACATGTATGAAGCAATCAAATGCCTTTTCCGCTTCTCGTTACGTAGCGTAGTTTTCGAGATCTCAGGGGGGGGCGGAAATCAACCCCCCCTGCAGTTCGTGTTCGGCGCAAAGCCCCTGCAGTGCGCTGGTTAATCGGTCCAGCCGTTTCTCAGCAATAGCAGGATAACTTTTTATGACACCCCTGACGTGGCACGTGCCACGCTCCATGCTGACCCCGCACGTGAGACGAAACATGTCAATCACATAATTCATTGAATGGGGCTATCAGATGGCGAACACCGTGTGTCAATGGGATGCGGGATTTCAAAGATATAAGCTCCTCAAAAGCGTTATGGTCCCTCGGGTCGGCCGATATGGTCCGCCGGGTAGGCCGCTTATGTGATAAAAATATCGTATTCAGTGAGGACTCGCAAGCGCTAAGCGCTCGCTTGTAATAAACGAAGATAATTGACCAAAGCACTCTGAGCTTTTTGATAGCTATGGTATAAGCAAGTTGTTGTCCCTTTCACTTCTGGCCACTGCCCTGTGTCCTTAGCTGAGGTCGGCCTATCCAGGGACGCCGTCCTGCTGACAGGGACCAGCAGGGATCAGCAGGGTCCAGCAGGGGCCAGCAGGGCCCGCCACGCACCTGAAGCCACGCCATCGTCGCCGAGTGATGGTTTCGAGTCACACTGCTGCTGCTGGCCGGCTGCGGCCTCTTATAGAGTGATGGGGTGCGGCCGGCGGCTCCACTGCGAGGCCACGGGGGCGGGCCCAGGTGGCACGATGGAACCCGCGGCCCAGCAGCCGCCAACTGACCCGAGGGAGATCCGGAACTGACCCGAGGGAGACCCGGAAACTGACCCGAGGGAGGCACCGGAACTGACCCGAGGGAGACCCGGGAACTGACCCGGGGGAAACCCGGGAACTGACCCGAAGGAGACCCGGGAACTGACCTGAGGGAGACCCGGGAACGGACCTGAGGGAGACACCGGAACTGACTCGAGGGAGACCCGGGAACTGACCCGAGGGAGATCCGGGAACTGACCCGAGGGTGACCCGGGAACTGACCCGAGGGAGACCTGGGAACTGACCCGAGGGAGATCCGGGAACTGACCCGACGGAGACCCGGGCACTGACACGAGGGAGGCCCGGGAACCGACCGGAGGGAGGCCCGGGAACTGACCCGAGGGAGACCCGAGAAATGACCTGGGAACTGACCCAGGAATCAGAATATGACCCGGGAAATGACACAGAAACTTACCAAAGAGAGACCTTGAAGACAATATTTGAATGGAGTAGCGGGTAACGAAACCAGGTGGAACATGCAAAACAAAAAACATTGCATTCGGTGAGATATTTGCAAACTAAACCAATTCATAAGGAACACACATACATCCGAATAAAACTGACTGGGATTTTCAGGCAAACTCTAAACAAAATACTGATTAACAGACCAGTGGTGCCACAGACTTGTGTCAGGAGGCAAGCAAATATCTTAGGTATCCATTTGAGAGAGGTAGGCCAACTCTGCCGGACAGAACCCGTATACATTTAGGCGGAATATGTTTTTATTGACACCGTTCAAATTTGTAATAAACAAAAAATGTCAGATCTGAAATCGGTTGATAAAAAAATGAGCTAATCGAGGTCAGGGTGTGCTCCGAAGAGACCCATTTCATATTCGCGTGCTGAGGTGTTGGAAGGCATAGATACGGAGAAGTTACCTTCATCTGGTGCTAAGTCTAGAAAATATACACCATACTCTTGGTATTTTAAAAGACTATCACGTATTAACAAATCTGAGAGGCTTTCGAAGGAAACTTGTACGCGCATGTAAACGATGGTGGGTCCCGCGGACAGTTGTGCCCTGTAATAAGTTAGTACTTGGTGTGGCCGATAGAGGGCAGTGCGGGGCGCTGCTGTAACGTTCGGGTCACACTGAAGCGGAGAGAGCTCTCGCGTCGCAGACTCCAGTGCTGCGGGGAAGGCGTATTTTCGGTCTGACTCTTTGAAAGACGAGCCATACGTCTTGTAGTAGGCTTTTCAGCTTTGCCAGGCTTTGTTTATGCTAAGACTTCAGCTTTTGGGAAGGTGGTACAGACTTCTATTCAGCTGTCCATTCCCGTTTCTGATGCTAATAACACTGGATATACAGGGTGTTTCACAAGTAATGTCAATTTTAAAATAGTTATTTTTACGGATAAAATGATGAATTGCTTTGTTTGTTGGACTACTGGATATCAGAGCATCTGGACATTTGCATTTATGCGGTGATATTTTCCCTATCTAAAGCATAACGACTCCACGGCAGACCGCCAAAATTCAATGCACTTTACGGGCATTTGAATGGAGATGGCATATGGCCCGGATCGCTTCTTCGGGGTCTATGGAGTCAGCCAGCTCCCGTACAGCCTGCAGCCGGCCCAGACTTAACAGGATTTCTTCCTTAGCTCCGCCAGGGTCACTGACAGGGAAACCAGTAGCCTAGTGGTGACAGACATGGGCTCCTGGCGGTCCACAGTCAGTCAGTCAGAAGACAGATCAATCGCCTGCCATGCTTCAGCTAGGTTCCAGATGGGTTTGGGGTCGAACAATAGCCTTTTTGGTTACGACTCTTTGGATGAACCTCTCAGCTGCGATATTCTAGCCATATGTCATCTGCTGAATATAAAGTAGGTATAGCCAAAAGTTTCACTTTAGCTTCGATTTTCCCCAAGTTTCTGAATTTGAAGATCACCCACGCCTACCGCTATTTGGAATATGGCGTATCTTGCCGTCACGTGCGAGGAGGGGAGTCTGGTATCTTCACCTGTCACTGGCTGTGTAAAGGCTATGTCACGTGTTCGAAATTAAAATGTCTATTAATTTCCAACAATACTTGTAAATTTGCAAGTGCTCCGACTTTATTTACTACTTGTACTTTCCATCTAAAAATTGGCATTATTTATGAAAGGCCTTGTAGATGATTTTACTATATTCGCCTTTCGAGTCATCTTTCACTCAATGGACATAAAATATATAGCATTTTTCTGTTTTTTGCTCCCTTGCTTCTGCATTGCACCATGTCATCCATATAGGTGTATGATAAGGGGGAACAGGGGGCAATGACCCCTTCACTTTCTAGCCATTCTTTTCCTAAAATATATTATTTTTCTCGGTGAGGAAAATTGTTTGCCTGAAATTGTTTACCATGGCGAGAAGAGACCAAATCTGCTAAGCAATCTTGCAAAAGGGATTGGGTTTATCTCAAGACGAGATCCAAGTTTCACTGCCCCCCCCCCCCCACACTTCTCGTGACGCTCCTACATCCCAGATGTCATTTTTTTGTTTACCTAGGTGTGATATTCGAAGAAGGGGAGACGTAAAATTGTTATACAGGAATGTGTATGCACATAGTTTCGCCAATAATGACTTGACAGTTCCATGTATCTACGACAAAGTCTGCACTTTGAGAGTATTTTGATTAGTGTCCTGTGATAAACTTACAACAAAAAGGCGCAGGGTCATCCCTCGTCGAATATTGCAGAAAAATCGGATTGTTCATTCCATCGTGGCTGCTCGTAGTGGTAACACAGTTGGCTAACAGTAACGATGAAGCGCCCCTACGGTACCTACTACATACCGTAAACGGAGACTGCAACGAATTACAGAACAATATCGCGACTGCATTGGCGCAGCGAAAGATAACACCAAAGGTGAACCTAGCCAGCCACCAGAGGCAGATCCAGGGGGAGGAGCAACGAGGTCTTCCCCCCCCCCCCTCCCCCAAGACGTGAAGTGTAATACATGCTATATTTTCGTTTTTAGAACGGTGCTGGGCAAATTAGGCCAAATTTGGCCTAATTTGGCGGCGCTGCGCGCCACTGTAATTCCGCTATTCTCGAGAGAAAAAAAAAACTTGCGGAGGGGGTCAAAATGACAAATGACGCCCACCAGGGCGAGGGTTAATTTATAAGTTTAATCATTATCACGTTTACAGGTGTCCTTATGTCATTATTTCTATCCAGCACCATTTCGGTCAAGCAAGTCTACAATAGAACTATCGGTCCAAATCCATCCTTTTTCCTGTAGGTCCTTGCCGTCCTTCCGGTTACAACGGCAGAGGCTGAGAGGGTGTTCAGTAAGGTGGAGAAGTCTCTATCCTCTCTCCGAGTGACAATGACCGAGCTCCGGGTGGAGGCGCTGATCATGTGCGAAGCCCACCACGAGACCTATAGGTCTGACCTATACGGATGGCATTATAATGTCATCCGTCGGCGACGTCGTTGACAAATTTGCGCGATCCGGAAGTCGCCAGAGCTGTCAGGCTGCCGCTGCCTGGTTGGCTGCCGCAGGTTTCTGCCATAGACTGTATGGCAGTAATATGAGAAATGCAGCGTTCACCGTAGTAGGTATCGGTTACTTCGTCTGAGTGTGTCGTATCTATGCGCCCGCCGAGATGCGCAAATGCCTCGAGGTCCGGGAGCATGGACATATTTCTTCAACTACCTGGCAACGGTAGTTGATCATCCTACCCGTATGCGGTGCATAGAGATAGATGGGCAGCTAAAGTTTCTTGAAATGCATGTTTAATTTGACGCCATGATCGGGTCATCTGTATTATTGTTTTGAAAGGCGGAAGTGCGACTGGTTCGATCATGTTTGACGTCCTCGCCTTTGCTTTTTTATCGGAGCGCAACAGATAACAACGACATACATTTGTGCAGCGAAATGCGTATTCATTTTTCCGGTCGCACCATCCCCTCGGTTTACTATCCGAGATTCGGAGCTGGAAACTCGGAAGAAAACTACCATTTATTTGATGCCCTCCTCTGTATGTGAAGTTCTGTTTTAAATTTATATTCGTTTCTTTCCACTAGCGTTTTTTTCCCTTGACCGCAAAAAAATAATCAAATATAAGATACTCTTGTTTTTAAGGGGGCAAGGGTCGTAGAACCGTGTTGCCACAAGCAGTTTGACCAGAAGACGAACGGATGGATCCGTCCTTGCTCTTAAAGGCAAAGCCGGTTTGATTCAGCAAACATTTTGCATGTTTTTTTCCTTGCTGTCTGGAACTGAAACATAGGTACACCTTTTTCGATATCTCAAAAGGTCGAAAAGCTAAAACATTATAATACAAAATATAAAAAATCATTAGAAATCGCGTCGTTGCAAAATAAAGTGGCCCAAATCCGGGGAGAAATTCGAAATTGGGGGTACCTGGGTAAGGTCCGCTTAAACTGGTTGGCCACCCCCAAAACGGCCGGCTGGATCCGCCCTTGCCAGCCACTATGACGCATGCATGGGGACTGGGACACTGAGCTCTTATATATGCCATATATCAGTCAAGATTCAGCTTTGTATTGAATTCCAGATATTTCACGCGCATCAAAAATGCCAGGCTGTGAATTTACCTAAAGGTATATATATAATAAGGCAAATTGCATGACACGAATAGGATACTACAATGTAAATTAAATTAAATTAAATTAAATTTAAGAAAATAGTTACTGCGAGAGTGAGAGTAGAGGCGTTTGGCAAGTGTGGAGACATATGTATTGATCAGTCTTATATGCAGCAGAGCTCGTCGGGAAGGATAAAGTGCTAATTGATGTACTTGTAATGAAAACGGGAAATTACTTCATGCAACTGACGTAACAATTGTTGCTGTTAAAGTAAAACGTTACCCGGAGCTTTGCAAGGAATTTTGGAATGGATGACAGTGAAAGGCGAGACAAAATTACACCGATCTGAAGCTACAAAAGTAACTTCTAATACAAATTCCAATTTAACATAGAACATTGCATATTGGGAGATCACATGATCCCGTGACCCTGAATCCTTAAATTAAACGATTTTGTATGTACAGTAAAGTCGTTTGAGTATTAATGAGGTCGGGGTACCGGCTTCCCTTAAAGGGAATAGTTTACCTTTAACATGGTTTTTTTTAACTGAATAGCAGATTTGTAGAGCAGATCGAAAAAACGGGTTGTGGTGAAAGAATTACCTCGCCACGCTAAGTAATTTCGACCCAGGATTAGTGGGCCCCTTTGGAAGAAAAAGTTTCGGGCACCCGAAACTTGTTTCTGGTCCTCACAACAGTTGCAGGGTAGGCCAGAAATAAGTAGGCCGAAGTTTTCTCTCATACAATCTTCTTTTGTTGTTGTCATAAAGTCAAAAATCAGATGTGATTATATTGACAACAAAACGGCACGACAGATAAACAGCCCATGACGGCACTGGCTGACATACACTAGTCCTGACCCTTCACATCAAGTGCTCGATATGTGCACCCAACGCTCCTTCACTAGCGGTAGATGGACGTCCTTGAGGTGCAGAACTGCTCTCTCGATCATGTTCTCAGGGATTCTGGCTACTTCACGGATGATCGCGTCCTTCAGCCCGGCCGTGGTCTTCAGTCTCCCCACTTCACGACTGCGCGGTGGTCGTCTCCTCCCCAATCCTCCCCAGACATTTCCAATAACGGCACATCAGCCACAAGTCGACGATCCCATGGGCCCCCTAAGCCCAGGCTACACTATGCGTGATTGTCCCGAAAATCACGCGTGTGTTCTCCATGTTTGCAGAACTTCATTGACGTCCGGGATCTGCCAATCACGCAAATCACGCCAGTAAAATGGATAAACTACTGCATTTTTTAAATGGTTAAACCACTGCATAAATATCTACCAGCTTTAACACAAGTTTCAACAATACAAATTTGACCCAACGCTTCTCCATTCAGCTTCCGTCACGATACACAGCACAAATTATTCAAGTTTAGGTCTATTATACACTACAAAATGCGAAATCAAGCAAAATTATTTTAAAAAATCCTGTAACACGCTGTAACGGAAAACACGACAACAAGTTCAGAATTTTCCACTTTTCATCGTTCCGTCCGTGACGTGTCTCCGGAATTTCCCCGACGTTTCATCCGGGATCTGCGTGATGTGCCAGTGTAGCTCACCCAATGGATTTGCTATCAGCTGAACTTGCTCAGTCACGCAAATATCGACAACAAGAATAACACTTGTTGTTCTCACACTTGTTCTCACACTCACACACAATAACACTTGTTGCACACAACAAGAATAACACTGTGCCTATCACACCGGAATGTTTGGTATTGGTCATTGGCAGGATGAATAGTTCTTCAGCTTGTGTCGCAGATGGCCTGTGTGTTCGTTTTATTAAAATGTGTCTTTACTCGCTTTGCCACGTTCTAACCCACATCGTCAACTCTAGTCTAACATCACACACCGTTCCTGACTCATGGAAACTCACTCTTGTCCATCCCATTCCGAAAGCTGCAAAGTCCGATGAGTTTAGTAGTTACAGGCCAATCTCGATTCTCACTACCATAGCAAAAATAACTGAGCGCGTTGTTTCCGAACAGCTGTATTCTTATTTCTCAACACACCACCTGTTCTCCCCTAACCAGCACGGCTTCAGGACCAATCACTCCACTGACACTGCCTTGCTCACCCTCACTGACCATGTTTTTCGATCTATGGACCAGCGTGAGATTACTCTTCTCTGCCTATTGGACTGCTCTCGCTGTTTCGACTGTATCCCACACGACTCACTGCTGCGTAAGCTAGATCTACATGGTGTAGACACGCGCTGGTTCCAATGCCACCTGACCAATCATTATCAGCGCGTGCAGATTCAGACCACCGGAACATCTCGCGGCTGCACACTCTCCCGACCCCTTCGCAACTCCATTGGCACCTATCAAGGTTCTTCTCTTGGCCCATTACTGCACAACATATAGGCTAACGACCTACCTTTCTATACTGATGAGTCCACGGGCATCATCACCTACGCTGATGACGTCCAACTGTACGTTTCTGGCCCACCAAAAGACCTGAATGATATTATCCAATCCATGGAAAACAGTCTGTCTGTCCTTTCCAACTGGTATGGAAAGAATGGCCTCAAAATTAACGCGGCAAAGACGCAGCTCATCGCGCTCGGTACCCGCGAAATGACTCGGCGCCTTCCCCGAATCAGCATTACCTTTTCCGGCTCAACCATCACCTGCTCAAACACTGTCAAAAACCTAGGTGTCTGGTTCGACAGTGACATGACTTTCGCCACACATACAGACGACGTGGTACGGCGGTGTACTGGCACTTTGTGCGGACTGAGCCACAACAGGCACAGTCTCCCCCAGTCAGTGATGGTTACGTTGGTGCAAGGTCTGGTGTTCTCAGCGATTCGGTACTGTCTGTCCGTATATGGCGCTAGCAATGCGACGCAACGCAGACGGCTTCACAAGCTAGTGAGGTTCGCTGCGCGAGTGGTCTCTGGCCGGAGGAAATACGATCATGTGAGCGATGTGATTGATGACCTCGGCTGGCTTCATGTAGACAGCATGTATAAGTATTGCTACCTAGTGTTACTGAAAAAAATGCTGACTACGTCTGAACCACATAACTTTGCCGAAAGTTTAATAACTAGGCAAAGTGTGCACGGGAGAGACACCCGACAGAGTGGAATGCTTGTGACGCCCTCTATACGGACTGAGTCTGGGAGGCGTCGCTATTTGTACGAGGCTGTCGCTGATTACAACGAGCTGCCGTCTGAGCTGCGTTGTTTGAATTTCGCTAGTTTTAAACGCGAGCTCAAGGAGTACCTGATGGAGCGTGAGCATGATACTTAGTTTTATGACTCACTGCACTCGTTTATGAGAAATTGTGTTGTGATGTGTTCTGTGTGTTCTGTGATGTGTACCTACATGAAGTATGAGTGTTGCGTCACCCAAGCCCAATAATTATAGCGTATTTTGACTCGAGTCATGTAATAGCCGTTGCATGCAGCGGATATGCCTCACGAAGTGAAAAAAAAGAAGAAGAAAAAAAACACTCGCGTGATTTTCAGGAAATCACGCATAGTGTAGCTTGGCCTTTACAGTCCGGATCTCAACCCGCTGGACTTTTGCATGTGGGTGCATTTGAAAGATAGAGTGTATACGGGGAGACTGAAGACCACGACCGAGCTGAAGGACGCGATCATCCGTGAAGTAGCCAGAATCCCTGAGAACATGATCGAGAGAGCAGTTCTGCACCTCAAGGACGTCCGTCTACCGCTAGTGAAAGAGCGTCGGGGTGCACATATCGAGCACCTGATGTGAAGTGTCAGGACTAGTGTATGTCAGCCAGTGCCGTCATGGGCTGTTTATCTGTCGTGGCATTTTATTGTTAATATAATCACATTTGATTTTTGACCTTATGACAACAAAATAAAGATTGTATGAGAAAACTTCGGCCTACTTATTTCTGGACCACCCTGTATATGCCTAAAGTCCGCCGTTATTGTGTGATATAATTTCCATATCCAAGCTACCATAAGTATGTCGTCATAATTGTCATAAAGTTGTCTATGGTCATCAAGGAGAAAAGAGAAACATCCCATTTTTCGATGGATATCCATCTATCGTCCAAACAAATGCCATATTCGTTTTTTTCCGCACGGAATACCCAGTATAGGCAAATTTCAAGACAACTTTCAAGGTGACATATTCCCTTTGAAATGGGATATAGTTTCCCTGGGACAGATGTTATGTGCCTCGCTTGTTCATTGTCGTGAGAGGAAAAATAATGTCAGTTATGTCTGTCTATGACCGCTCTTCAAGATCAGCAGTTCGTGTCTTTCTTATCTTCTCCAAACGTTCGGTGAGAGTTAGAATGTAAAGTTTTCACTTTGTATTTCTTAGAAAGTGAAAATGCACACACACCCACACACCATGATGAGGACATGATGAGTTTCAACACGTTACATCGGCGATGTATATCCAGACAACACTGTGGAATACTGATTACGGCTGACAAATATGCAACTACGTTACCGAAGTCAAAAGGCGCCTACATAAATGAGTCTACACAAAACGTAATGAACTCTGCGTCTACTGCGTAATGAAATGCGTCTACACAAAACGTAAATGAACTCCACATATCAACACCACTCCAACACACTCTGATCCACATCGCATCACGTCACGGATCAACTCCACTCTCACAGCGCCACGCCCAACTCTCAAACTCACACTCAACAACAAAACATCAGCCGCCGCGGCAGCCGGTCCGACCTCTCCCGCCCCGGCCCGACTCCGACTCCGTCAGACGTCCAATCAGAGCGAGTCGGTGGGCACATAACGCACGGTTGGGTAGTAGCCCTTGGCCCAGTCGGCCAGGTAGGTGACGATCTGGGTGCGGCCGTCCGGCATGTCCCAGCGGTACTCGCCGTTGATCACCATGCCGTCGCTGATCTCCTTCTGGCTGAAGGCGTTGTCGGTCTCGTCGTCGGCGATGTCGTAGCCGAACTCGTACGGCCGAGACATGTGCATCTGCAGAACACAGGGGGTCGGAGGGCACCTCACACTAGCGGCATATACTCGTAGTTATATGTCAAATCAGCCACAGCAACGTACAAATATAAGGCTATGGAAAATTGTTCGACTTTCTAGGGTTATGACTTAAACTGTCCTTCTTGGAAGTATTATCCGCCATCATTCCCTGAACATAGAACTGCAATGCAAAAAAGTCCCCCCAGATAAGAGATAAGGATATAAACTTCGCTATTCCAGCGCGTAATAACGCATGTCACCTCCACGAGTGTATCCACGCTTCATATGGCGGACCGAAACAAAGTCAGTTACGTACCATAGGAGATGGTGCGGCGGGACGCCGGGTGGTGATGATGGGCCGCCGAGTGGTGACGATGGGACGCCGAGTGGTGAAGATGGGACGCCGGGTGGTGACGATGGCACGCCGACTGGTGACGATGGGACGCCGAGTGGTGACGATGGCACGCCGAGTGGTGACGATGGCACGCCGAGTGGTGACGATGGCACGCCGGGTGGTGACGATGGGACGCCGGGTGGTGACGTTGGGACGCCGGGTGGTGACGATGGCACGCCGAGTGGTGACGATGGGACGCCGAGTGGTGACGATGGCACGCCGGGTGGTGAAGATGGGACGCCGGGTGGTGAAGATGGGACGCCGGGTGGTGAAGATGGGACGCCGGTTGGTCGGGCGCGGACGCCGGGTGATCGGGCGCGGACGCCGGGTGATCGGGCGCGGACGCCGGGTGATCGGGCGCGGACGCCGGGTGGTGGGGGGAAGCCGAGTGGTGAAGATGGGACGCCGGGTGGTGAAGAAGGGACGCCTGGTGGTCGGTCGCAGACGCCGGGTGGTGGGGGGACGGGTGGGGAAGACGCGCTGGGTGATCGGGCGCGGACGCCGGGTGATCGGGCGCTGGGTGGTGGTAGTGGTCGGGAACGGCACCCGGCCGCCGGACAATCTGGAGCCGTCCGGCACCAGGTTCGGCGGCAGGTAGCCCGGCTTGGGCGGTTGGATCTTGACCTCAGTGTTAACGGAGCCGCCCAGGTTGATGGGACCGCCCTTGTCGAGCGGCGGCGGCAGGTACAGGCCGTTGTCCGGAACAGGGTAACTGTAGCCCTTAATCATCGGAGAGCCGGCCGCCAGCGCGCACACCGCCGCCACGCACACAACCTGAGAGACAGAGACAGAGGACACAGTTAGAGGAGCAGCAAGCAACATAGGAAACAGAGACAGAGGGCACAGTTAGAGGAGGCGCACACAACCTGAGAGACAGAGACAGGGACACAGTTAGAGGAGGGGCACACAACCTGGGAGACAGAGACAGAGGACACAGTTAGAGGAGGGTAACACCACCTGGGAGACAGAGACAGAGGACAACCTGGAGACAGAGACAGAGGGCACAGATAGAGGAGGGGCACAAAACCTGGGAGACAGAGACAGAGGGCACAGTTAGAGGAGGGACACACAGCCTGGGAGAGAGAGAGACAGAGGACACAGTTAGAGGAGCCGCAAGCAACATAGGAAACAGAGACAGATGACACAGTTAGAGGAGACGCACACAACGTGCGGACAGAGACAGAGGACACAGTTAGAGGAGACGCACACAACCTGGGAGACAGAGACATAGGGCACAGTTAGAGGAGGCGCACACAACCTGGGAGACAGAGACAGAGGACACAGTTAGAGGAGGCGCACACAACCTGGAGACAGAGACAGATGGCACAGTTAGAGGAGGGGTACACAAGCTAGGAGAAGAGACAGAGGGCACAGTTAGAGGAGGGGAACACAACCTGGAAGACAGACACAGAGGGCACAGTTAGAGGAGGGGTACACAAGCTAGGAGAAGAGACAGAGGGCACAGTTAGAGGAGGGGAACACAACCTGGGAGACAGACACAGAGGGCACAGTTAGAGGAGGGGTACACAACTTGAGATACAAAGACAGAGGGCACAGTTAGAGGAGGGGAACACAACCTGGGAGACAGACACAGAGGGCACAGTTAGAGGAAGGGCACACAACCTGGGAGACAGAGACAGAGGACACAGTTAGAGGAAACGCACATAACTTGAGATACAGAGACAGGGACACAGTTAGAGGAGGGGAACACAACCCGGGAGACAGACACAGAGGGCACAGTTAGAGGAAGGGCACACAACCTTGGAGACAGAGACAGAGGACACAGTTAGAGGAAACGCACATAACTTGAGATACAGAGACAGAGGACACAGTTAGAGGAAACGCACATAACTTGAGATACAGAGACAGAGGACACAGTTAGAGGAAACGCACATAACTTGAGATACAGAGACAGAGGACACAGTTAGAGGAGGGGCACCCAACCTGGGAGAGAGAGGCAGAGGGCACAGTTAGAGGAGGGGCACACAACCTGGGGGACAGAGACAGAGGACACAGTTAGAGGAGGGGCACACAACCTGAGATACAGAGACAGAGGACACAGTTAGAGGAGGGGCATAAATGGGTCGCACGAGAAATTCACTCCATAGCGAATTCGCACAGTTGGTATTATCGCTGGCGGGGAATGGGAAAGCTTGCTAATTTATTTATGTTAAAATAAGCTCTCGTTTTGCAGGGAAATGCGATACGATTCCAAAATACATGGTACAAAAAGTACAAAAAGAAGGTAGAAGAATGGTTTCTAATTGATTCAAAGTTGTTTGATGGGCAGTATAACTGTCAATGCCTACGGGCGTTTCTATCAAATAAAATAAAATAACTGTCACGTATGAAGCTCTACCATGAACTTGTGTTTAACACCTGTTCACCTTGTAATCAAATGCAGGCATACTGCTCACTATATTCCAGCAATGCGAGTTCCTGTCTCACACATCAATCCATAGTTCTATAATTTGCATAAAATCATTTAGTGCACACTACGTAGATTCTATCGACACTGAAAATGAATTTGTGGTGTCATTCACAGCAAATGCAAATATTTAGACGTTTGATTTACATCGAAATGATAGCTCAAACACAGCGTTGGGTGATTGAAGAATGGATCCATACACCGTTATCAATATAAAATATGGGAGTTCACAAAACAATATTACAAAATATTAAAATGAAACTTCATAAAAACCAGAGTTTATATCTCATGCCTGCAAGGAAGAACTTCTATACCTTAAATGGCCTGTCCCACCTAAACATTATATTTGAGTTGAGATAACCATTTTGATGGCTTGGCATTGAAATTAAATATGGTAGCTGTTAAAGCAACTACAATGATCTAATCAAAAAGATATTCGAGTTTGATTTGGACATCTGTAAAAAAAGTTTATGTGTATTTGAATAGGGCCTCTAAACCAGAATTGGCCATGGGCTGGGCTGGCCCTATGGGCCATGGGCTGGGCCTGGGCCGGCCTCAACTTTAAGGAAATCACTGGGTTCTGGATGGGCCTGGGCCTGACAATTTGGAAGTAATGCGCGCGTCCCACAAGCTCAGGTCATAGCTCAAAAATATTTTAGCCAGCAGTTCACTTACACAGTAACACACTGTTACGGTGGCTGTAGCTTTTGTTTTTTGGTTAGCATGATTGGTACATTGTTTCACATTTATAGTATACAAGTAGATATGTTAGGATAATGATTGCAAATTTTGTGAAAACAATGACATGCTTAATCTGAACGGGCCGGACCGGGCCTGGGCCTCAATAATATGAATTTGACTGGGCCTGGTTCTGGCCTGGGCCTGGGCTGGGCTGGGGGTTGGTGGGCCCGTGGCGAACACTGCTCTAAACCGATAGCATCGTCTCTCTTTACCCAACTGGTAATGATAGTGGGCTTGTTTTAAGGTGAACCTTGTATATATTTGCTACGTTTCAATAGTGTGGTAATCAGTTTGTTTTGTATTCAAAGCGCCAGAATTGTCTCGAAATTTGTTAGCCCATACTTTGGCAGCGTAAAGGATTTCTGTGTAGCTCTCTAGAGCTCAATATGACGTCATCAACCCAAATATTAAAACTGAACTTTTATTAAATTGAGCACTGTTTGCGAGAGACAAATATCATAATCGTGTTCGGCAGCAATTACTTCATATTGTGCACCACAAGCGGCGTACATTTGACAACTTTTTGGAAGGTGGGACAGTGCTTTTAAAAGCAGTACTTACTTACTTTAATGAACGAAAGTAGCAATTATATATGCAAGACAATGCCATCATTTACTGTCAAGAAGTATCAATAGATTTAGCAGAAACATAAATTAAAACATTACACAAAGTTTAACATTATATGACACTGAACGTCAGGCAAAATGAAATGCTTCGACTATTGATGTTCATTACGATTTGGTGGTTATATTCCCTATACTACATAACGACAGGGAACATTTGATCAATATGTTGTGAAATTTGAAGGAGTTCCGAACTAGCTGCATCGAACGCCACCGAAATTTGTTGGTAGGTAATGAGTATGAGTATCAACCCCATAACCAGATATGGCTTTGTACTGTCAAATGACGCATAAAAGGTTCCGACCAGTAATCAAATAAAATAATCACTGTCCCCACTCTCATCCCTACCACCACCACCACTACCACCACCACCACCACCTCTACAAAATGACAGATGTGAAAACGTGCACCATGCTGTCCCCTCACGTGAGACGAAACATATGAATCACATAATTCATTGAATGGGGCTATCAGATGGCAAAGACCGTTTGTCAATGGGATGCGGGATTCCAAAGATATCCCGCTCCTCAATAGCATAACGCTCCACAAAAGCGTTATGGTCCCTCGGGTCGGCCGTTATGGTCGGTCGGGTCGGCCGCTTATATGATACAAATATATATTTTAAAAAAAATAGGGACGCCGTCCTCCCGGCGGGGGCCAGCAGGGGCCGGCTGGTGCCAGCAGGGGCCAACAGGGGCCAGCAGGGGCCAGCAGGGGCCAGCAGGGGCCAGCAGGGGCCGCCACGCACCTGAAGCCACGCCATCGTCGCCGAGTGATGGTTCCGAGTCACACTGCTGCTGCTGGCCGGCTGCGGCCTCTTATAGAGTGATGGGGTGCGGCCGGCGGCTCCACCGCGAGGCCACGGGGGCGGGCCCAGGTGGCACGATGGAACCCGCGGCCCAGCAGCCGCCAACTGACCCGAGGGAGACCTGGAACTGACCCGAGGGAGACCCAGGAACTGACCCGAGGGAGGCCCGGAAACTGACCCGAGGGAGACCAGGAACTGACTCGAGAGAGACCTGGGAACTGACCCGAGGGAGACCCAGGAACTGACCCGATGGAGGCCCGGAAACTGACCCGAGGGAGACCCAGGAACTGACCCGAGGGAGGCCCGGAAACTGACCCGAGGGAGACCCAGGAACTGACCCGAGGGAGACCCAGGAACTGACCCGAGGGAGGCCCTGAAACTGACCCGAGGGAGACCCAGGAACTGACTCGAGGGAAACCTGGGAACTGACCCGAGGGAGACCCGGGAACTGACCCGAGAGAGACCCGAGAACTGACCTGAGGGAGACCCGGAAACTGACCCGAAGGAGACCCGCAAACTGACCGGAGGGAGACCCAGGAACTCCTCCAAGAGAGACCCGGGAGCTGACCCGAGGAAGACCTGGGAACTGACCCGAGGGAGACCCGGGAACAGATCCAAGAGAGACCCGGGAACTGACCCGAGGGAGACCTGGGAACTGACCCGGGAACTGACCCGGGAACTGACCCGAGGGAGACCCGGTAACTGACCCGAGGGAGACCCGGAAACTGACCCGAGAGAGACCCGGGAACTGACCCGAGGGAGATCCGGGAACTGACTCGAGGGAGACCCAGAAACTGACCCGAGAGGGACCCGGGAACTGACCCGAGGGAGACCTAAGAACTGACCCGGGAACTGACCCGGGAACTGACCCGAGAGAGACCCGGTAACTGACCCGAGGGAGACCCGGGAACTGATCCGAGGTAGACCCGGGAACTGACCCGAGGGAGACCCGGGAACTGACCCGAAGGAGACCCGGGAACTGACCCGAGGGAGGCCCGGGAACTGACCCGAGGGAGACCCGGGAACTGACCCGAGGGAGACCCAGGAACTGACCCGAGGGAGACCCGGGAACTGACCCGAAGGAGACCCGGGAACTGACCCGAGAGAGGCCCGGGAACTGACCCGAAGGTGACCCGGTAACTGACCCGAGGGAGGCCCGGGAACTGACCCGAAGGAGACCCGGGAACTGACCCGAGGGAGGCCCGGGGTCTGACCCGAGTGTGACCCGGGAACTGACCCGAGTGAGACCCAGGAACTGACCCGAGGGAGACCCGGGAACTGACCCGAGGGAGACCCAGGAACTGACCCGAGGAAGACCCGGGAACTGACCTGAGGGAGACCCGGGAACTGACCCGAGGGAGACCCGGGAACTGACCCGAGGGAGACCCGGGAACTGACCCGAGTGTGACCCGGGAACTGACACGATGGATACCCGGGAACTGACCCGAGGGAGACCCGGGAAATTACCTGGGAACTGACCCAGGAATCAGAATATGACCCGGGAAATGACACAGAAACTTACCAAAGAGAGACCTGGAAGACAACATTTGAATGGATTAGCGGGTAGCGATACCACGTGGAACATGCAAAACAAAACATTGCATTTGGTGAGATATTTGCAAACTAAACCCATTCATAAGGATGATACATACATCCGAATGCAACTGACTGGGATTTTCAGGCAAACTCTAAACAAAATACTGATTAACAGACCAGTGGTGCCACAGACTTGTGTCAGGAGGCAAGCACAATTCAGAGACATCCATTTGAGATGCCTCTGCGTTCAGTTCAGGCGACCGGAGGGTTTTCGTATATTATTATATTATATTAGTGGGATTGGCGTTGCTTTGAGGTTCGCTGTATTGAAGTGATACTGCTGGTTTTTCGAGTGGGACCACTGGGACAGCGATAGACACTAACGTTCAGGACCACTGGGACAGCGACAGACGCTGACGTACGTGTAACCGGAACCTACACCGCCCCGCCGGTGGTGCTGCCGCTGGTTTGCCCTCAGACCTGTGTTCCATGTTTCACTGCACACCGAGGTAATTTATTGTTCACTGTTATCGTATAGTTAATGCATAACTCGTTCAAGTTGTATTGCTCTCCACTTGTTGTTCACTGTTATCGTAAAGTTATAGCAAAACTGGTTCAAGTTGTACTGCTCTCCACTTAAAGACATAAAGACATAAAAGAAAAGTGCAACAAAGAGCCTCTTGGGCCCATCCGAGGTTGCACCCCCCCCCCCATCCCCCCCCCCCCCTCCACCAGTCTCGCCCCTTCAAATCACCTTACTCTACCTGCATAAAAGAAGGCTAATCCCACGAGTATTTATGAACTAATCCCTTCTCTGTAAAGTATTTATCTAATCTAATTTTGAAGGAAGCAAGTGTCACTGCATCAGCGACATCCCCTGGTAGCATATTCCAATGTCCTACAACCCTTCTACTGAAAAATGACTGTCGTAGCCTAGTCCTACTTTGTTTCATAATGAGTTTATGCTGATGACCTCTACCTCGATTTTCCCTATTGAACTCAAACATACCCTTTAAATATCCAGAATGCTGACTATTTACAAATTTGAAGACTTCAATTAGATCTCCTCTTAGCCTTCTATATCTAAGTGAAAACATACCCAATTTCCTTAATCTATCTTCATAAGGTAAACTACCAAGACAATTAATCATTTTTGTTGCCCTTTTTTGAACTCTTTCTAACAACCAGCAATCTTTCTCATATGTTGGAGACCAGGCTTGTACACAATACTCCAAATGTGGTCTAACGTATGCACAATACAGTTTTGTTATTACCTTTTCACTCTTGTAGGAAACATTTCTGTTAATGGCCCCTAGCATTCTAAGTGCCTTTTTCCTAGCTTCTACAACCTGGTCTGACGCTGATAGTCTATTGTTTACCACGACACCTAAATCTCTTTCCTTTTCAATCTGCTCCATTTTCTGCCCACCCATTTCATACCTATGTTTACTGCTAACCCGTCCAGCGTGCATAATCTTACATTTACTCAAATTGAATTTCATCTGCCATGCTTCAGACCACTCAACTAGCTTGTCCAGATCTGATTGAAAAACATCCTGATCATGTTTTCCTCTAATAATCCTGACAACTTTTAGATCGTCTGCAAATTTCAAGACTTTGCTGTCTATACTGTTCTCAATTGCATTCACAAATATTATAAAAAGCAATGGGCCCAGGACTGAGCCCTGTGGAACCCCACTGAGAACCTCCTTCCATTGTGATTGGCACCCATTCAATATAACCCTTTGCTGGCGTCCTGAAAGCCACGTTTCTATCCAATCCAGAATCTTGCCCCTGATCCCATGAATTTTAAGTTGCAACCCCAGTCTTGTATGGGGGACTTTGTCAAATGCTTTACTGAAATCAAGAAAAGCTACATCTAGCTGTTTACCCTGATCAACGCTATCTGTTGCAACCTCCAAAAACTCCAGAAGATTAGTTAAACAAGAACGGCCCTTCCTAAAGCCATGCTGTGTATCTTTGATGAGTTCATTTTGCTCCAAGAATTCAACAATCTTATCTTTGATGATTGATTCAAGCACCTTGCAGACTAATGAGGTCAGACTAACTGGTCTATAGTTTTCCTCTTTACTTCTATCTCCCTTTTTATGAATAGGAACAACATTTGCTCTTTTCCAATCAAGTGGAATTTTACTATCTGCAAGTGATTTAGAAAATATTATGGCTAATGGAACCGACAACTCCCTTTCAGATTCTCTTAAAAGTCTAGCATGGATTTCATCAGGTCCTTCTGCCTTGTTAGGCCTTACTTTCTTTAGATATTCTAGAACAAGTTCACTACTTATGCCACCTAGCTCTCCTATAGTCTCCTCTGTCTCTAGCTCAGGCTGAAGTGCTGCAATACTACTCTGGTCCTCGATAGTAAAGACAGATTGAAACTGATCATTAAGCACTTCAACCATTTCACTGTCCTTGCTAACTAACACATCATCTACCTTAAATGGACCTATATTTTTGGAAACTGTACTTAACTTATAAAAACTGAAGAACTTCTTACTATCTGCATTACAATGTCTAGCTAAATCAAGTTCCTTTGCCCTTTTAGCTGCTCTGACCTTTTTCTTAACTGAATTTCTTGCATTCTGGTAGGCCTTCTGATTTATATCTAGTGAAGATCCCTTCAAAATGCCAAATGCACTTCTTTTAGCTTGTATAGCACTCCTTACTTCTGGGGTAAGCCAAACTGGATTGCCCTTGGTTCTGTTACGTTTGTGCCTGAGGGGTATATGCCGATTTTGAATTTGGCTTAATCTAGCTTTGAAAACATTCCAGGCCTCACATGCATCTAAACCTGCCAACTCAACGTTCCATTTCGTTCCACTTGTTTGATTGTATCGTGTATATTATTTCCCCTGTCGAGCCCGGCCACCACGGTTCGTTTGACTTATGCTAATGGTCGGTCATTACCTTGCAGGCCGGTGCGGATCTGTGGAGCATGACATCTTCCCTTTCCAGCTCCGTTCACACATTTGCAGTGTAACCAAACTACTCCACATTTCAGTAGTAGCGCACAACACAGCACAACTCTTGACATCTCCAGTATACACAAAACACACCATAGCATCGCCGCAAAACATCACCGCAAAACACATCACAGTACGTCAATGGGAGATTCTGGGGAAATACCTCATTACAGCATTACTACTCATAATGAGCGGTATCGAAACCAATCCTGGTCCGAGCATCAGAAATCTAAACATTTGCCACGTTAACATCAACATCCAAAATAGACCAACTATCAATATTTGTAAACGCAAACAATGTAGACATTTTGATGGCTAGCGAGACAAAACTTGACGATTCAGTCCACCCTAGTCAATATGAACTGCCAGACTTCCATACGCCTTATTTAAACAATAGAAATAGACGGTGGAGGCACTGCTATATACACCTGAACTAATTTAGCAATAAAGAGATGCAGATACTGATATATGTATTAGGACCCTCCATAGTATGGATTTTATGGTATCCACGTCATTACAAAAATGAAGTACACCAAGATAAAAGTACAAAATACAGCATCAGATGATGATAAAAATACAGATGATAAAACACAGCGGCAAAAGAGTGGCAACACAGACCGACCCCGGTCGCTGACATCGATCGCAACCATATCCCGGTATATAGATGCAGCATGCAAATGGGCTATCGCCTAGCCTCTGGTGTGAGGGCGTTCCAAGCACTCGCGGCTCGTACATGAAACTGCGCTTTGCAAATTCCGTGCGCACTCGGGGCAGCTCGAGCTGGCCGCCTTCACTGGCGCGCGTATGGCGGGCGGACACGTCGGCACGCCTTACCACCCGACCGCGCAGCGGCTCTGAGGCGCTGGGGGCAGTGATGAGGTGGCGCACAGCGGCAATGTCACGTTCGTTGATCATGTCCTCAACATTAGGCCACCCGAGCTCCCGTAATGACGGGGTGACATGATCGCGCCGGCCGAGGCCAGTCACAATGCGGACTCCGAAGTTGATCGCCTTTTGCACGCGCTGCCTCTGTGCCGCGGTACAGTTTCCCCACACCGTTATGCAATAACGGATGTGAGGGAAGACGAGAGCCTCGACCAGCAGACGTCTGACGCATTTTGGCAGCTTATGACGAATTCGCGCGAGACCTACCAGCACACAATAGCAACGCTGAACGACCGATGAGACGTGGCGGTTCCATGACAGGTGTGAGTCGATGACAACACCCAGCACCTTGACGCTTTATGAGGGAGAAATTTCGTCGTTGTCGAAATAAACAGAGAAGTCGGCAGTGATGTTTTGACGGCGAGCTCTCAGGATGATCATCTCCGTTTTAGCCGGATTGATTTTTAGATGGTTCTGTGTGAACTACTCAGTAAGAGGCTCCACAACTTAGAAATTGAAGGAGAAGACTGGGTATGGGCAAAAGTATCACTAAACGGAAAATAAATAATCCTATGCAGTCTTTACCTTCCACCAAGCCTTACAGTTGATAGATTAGAAGACTTTAATGTCAGATTCATTGAAAGTATTGCCTTAGCCAACTCACTTTCACCACTAGGAATATTCGTACTAGGAGATTTTAACACTGGCAACATATTCCTAGAAAACAAATACGCCCAGAACGCTGGACGAAACACAGGTAATAGTGGAATAACACCCTTCGATATAAGATTTAGTCATACATTAGATACACTAGAACTCACTCAACTAATTACATCCCCAACACAGAATAACAGAAACAGTAGCAAATCTTAGAGACCTCGCCATAACCAACAATAAAGATATGGTAACTAGCGTAGGGACACTGTCTTCTTTTGGTAAAATGGATCACCTTCCCATTTTTTATCTACAAACCTACCATCATCTCCCACGCCCACTCAGACCAGGACAATATGGGACTACAGCAGACTTGACGCAGACAAACTAACTAAACTCATACAGACTACCGATTGGGAAGACATACTCTGTTACGATATAGATATTGCTACCGAAAAATTTACCTTTGCAATCTTAGCAGCCGCTCATAAAGCAATTCCTAGGAAAATAATATGCATAAGACCGAGGGATAAACTGTGGATGACTGGACATTTGAAACATCACATGAATAAACGTGACCGACTCTTTAAAATAGCGAAACAAACTGACCTGACTCATGACTGGGAAGCATGGCGACTACAGAGGAACTTAGTAACCAACTCAACAAAGACTGCAAAGACCAGCACACGGAAAAAACAGGTTCACAAGCTTCTCACACACAAGCACAATCCATACCAGTACCACAAAATATTAAAACAGACAATAACACCCACGCACTGTACAAGCATACCACCATTCGAAACACACAGTAAGCACATGGCGACAACTGACGAGGAAAAGGCCACAGCTCTCAACAGACACTTTGTTGCACAGACTCAACTTCCCACCCACCGACCCTTCCACATCCCGCTCCAAGACCCGAGACTGTACCTGCTCTCGATCATATAACTGTCACTGAACAAGAGGTCCTGTCAGTACTGAACTCTCTGGATCCGCATAAATCAACAGGCCCAGATCAACTCCCTACAAAAATATTAAAAATGACTGCAATCCTCATAGCTAAACCATTGACTAAACTCTTTAATAAGTCTCTTACTGACTCTAAATTCCCCAACCTTTGGAAAGAAGCCAACATTTCACCAATTTTTAAACGCAAGGGATCAGCATCTGATCCTCATAATTACAGGCCAATTAGCCTACTCTGTTACCTTACAAAAGTTTTGGAAAAAAACGTATTTAGACACATCTACAATCACCTAACTGATAACTCACTCCTTTCTGACATGCAGAGCGGGTACAGGCCTCATCACAACACAAAAATGCAGCTGGCATACATGACAGATTGTCTCTATCTCTATAACTCACTGCACAGAGTACATGACTTCACAGCAGTGTACTTGGACGTGACAAAATACTTTGACAGAATCTGGCAAGATGGACTCCTATTCAAGCGTGAGAACGACTACTCTATTTCTGGCTCATTACTTAACTGGTTAAAATCATACCTAACTGACCGCAGACACAAAGTTAGAATAGGAAACACCTTCTCGACAGCTTTGACTATAAACGCTGGATACCCACAGGGATCCATCCTGGCACCACTAGTTGCCCTCCTCTGTCTTGACGGACTTTCTAACCGACTGACAAACACAGCTCTCTTCTATGCTGATGACATATCGTTATATGCTTCTTACACGCCTGACAACAAAACATACCGTACCACTGATCTCCGCTGCTTTCCAAAAATTCTTAGAAAGTTGCTCAAGGCTTTCTTAAACGTCTTATCCACAGATCTGCACCGGCTCATCCCTCATCCCTTATTTGCATTGCTAACTGGCCCACTCCTCACCAGTCGTGGTAACTGAACCACTTTTTTTCTTGCACTTTAACCAGGTGTTGGTGCCGAGAATAAAGCTCAAGCTTTTGCACCATCACCTGGACAATGTCTGTACCATCATCGCTATGAAAATTAATATTGTTGTTGTTGTTGTTGTTTTTTGTTGTTGAGAGCGGTGGGCCAACTCTGCCGGACAGAACCAGTATAAATGTTGACGGAATACGTTTTTCTTGACAACATTTAACTTCTTAACTAACAAAAAACTTCACATCCGAAATCGGTTGATAAACGAATGAGCTAATCGAGGTCAGGGGATGCTTCGGAGAGGTCTATTTCATGTGCGCGTGCTGAGGTGTTAGAAGGCATGGATACGGAGAAGTTACCTTCATCTGGAGGTAAGTCTAAAAAATATACACCAGTGTCTTGGTATTTTAAAAGACTATAAAGTATTAACAAATCTAAGACGCTTTCGAAGGAAACTTGTACGCGCATGTAAACGATGGTGGGTCCCGCGGACAGTTGTGCTCTGGAATAAGTTAGTACTTGGTGTGGCCGATAGAGGGCAGTGCGGGGCGCAGCTGTAACGTTTGGGTCACACTGAAACGGAGAGAGCTCTCGCGTCGCAGACTCCAGTACTGCGGGAAGGCGTATTTTCGGTCTGACTCTTTGAAAGAAGAGAAATATGTCTTTTGGTAGGATTTTCAGCTTTGCCAGGCTTTGCTTATGCTAAGACTTGAGCTTTTCGGAAGGTGGGACAGACTTCTATTCAGCTGTCCATTCCCGTTTCTGATGCTAATAACACTGGATCTACAGGGTGTTTCATAAGTAATGTCAATTTAAAAAATTGTTATCTTTACGCATAAAATGCTGTATCGCTTTGTTTGTTGGACTACTGGATATCGGAACATCTGGACATTTCCATTTATGTGGTGATATTTTCCCTATCTAAAGCATAACGACTCCACGGCAGACCGCCAAAGTTCAATGCACTTTACGGGCATTTGAATGGAGATGGCATATGGCCCGGGTCGCTTCTTCGGGGTCTATGGAGTCAGCCAGCTCCCGTACAGCCTGCAGCCGGTCCAGACTTAACCGGATGTCTTTCTTAGCTCCGCCAGGGTCACTGACAGCGAAACCAGTAGCCTAGTGGTGACAGACATGGGCTCCTGTCGGTCCACAGTCAGTCAGTCAGAAGACAGATCACTCGCCTGCCGAGCTTCAGCTAGGTTCCAGATGGGTTTGGGGTCGAACATTAGCTTTTGGTTACGAATCTTTGAATGAACCTCTCAGCTGCGATATTCTAGCCATATGTCATGTGCTGAATATAAAGTAGGTATAGCCAAAAGTTTCACTTTAACTTTGATTTCACCCCAAATTTCTGAATTTGAGATCACCCACGCCTACCGCTATTTGGAATATGGCGTATCTTGCCGTCACGCGCGAGGAGAGGAGTCTGGTATCTTCAACTCTCACTGGCTATGTGAAGGGTATAGCAAGTGTTCGAAATCAAAATGTCCAATAATTTCCAACAATACCTATACATTTGCACTTTCTCTGACTTTGTTTACTACTTGTACTATCGATTAAAAAATTGGCGTTATTTATGAAACGCCCTGTAGATGATTTTACTATCTTCGTCTTTCGAGTCGTCTTTCACTCAATGGACATAAAATATATAGCATTTCTCTGTTTTGTGCTCCCTTGTGTCTGTATTGCACTATGCCATCCATATAGGTGTATGAACAAGGGAGACCGGGGGGCGATGACCCACTCACTGTCCGGCCATTTTTTTTGCTAAAATATTTTATTTTGCTCGGTGAGGAAGAAAAATCCGGAAATTGTTTGCCATGCCGAGAAGAGGCCAAATCTTCTAAGCAATCTTGCAAGAGGGGATTGGTTTTATCCCAAGACGAGATCCAAGTTTAACTGCCCCCCCCCCCTCCCACTTCTCGTCACGCTTCTACATCCCTGATATCATCTTTTTTCCTAGGTATGAAATTCGAAGAAGGGGAGACGTAAAATTTTTATACAGGAATATGCATGCAAATAGTTTCGCCAATAATGACTTGACATTTCCATGCATCTACGACAAAGTCTGCACTTTGAGATTATTTTGAATAGTGTCCTGTGATAAACTTACAATAAAAAGGCGCGGGGTTATCCCTCGTCGAATATTGCAGAAAAATCGGATTGTTCACTCCATCGTGGCTGCTCGTAGTGGTAACACAGTTGGCTAACAGTAACGATGAAGTGCCCCTACGGTACCTACTACATACCGTAAACGGAGACTGCAACGAATTACAGAACAATATCGAGACTACATTGGCGCAGCGAAAGATAACACCAAAAGTGAACCGAGCCAGCCACCAGAGGCGGTCCAGAGGGAGGGGCAACGAGGTCATGACCCCCCCCCCCCATCCCCCCCCAAGACGTGAAGCTTAATACATGCTATATTTTCGTTTTTAGAACGGTGCTGGGTATATTAGACAAAATTTGGCCGAATTTGGCGGCGCTGAACGCCGCTGTAATTCCCCTATTCTCGAGAGAAAAACAAACTAGGGGAGGGGGTCGAAATGACAAATGACGCCCACCAGGGCGAGGGTTAATTTATAAGTTTAATAATTATCACGTTTACAGGTGTCCTTAAGTCATTATTTCTATCCAGCACCATTTCTGTCAAGCAAGTCTACAATAGAACAATCGGTCCAAATCCATCCTTTTCCCTCTAGGTCCTTGCCGTAGGTTACAACGGCGGAGGCGGAGAAGGTGTCCATTAATTTGGAGAAGACTCTATACTCTCTCCGAGCGACAATGACCGAGCTCCGGATGGAGGCGCTGATCATGTGCGAAGCCCACAGCAAGACCTATAAGTCTGACCTATACGGATGGCATTATAATGTCATCCGTCGGCGACGTCGTTGACAAATTTGCGCGATCGGGAAGTCGCCAGAACTTTCAGGCTGCCGCTGCCTGGCTGGCTGCCGCAGGTTTCTGCAATAGACTGTATGGCAGTAATATGATAAATGCAGCGTTCACCGTAGTAGGTATCCGTTACTTCGTCTGCGTGTGTCATATCTATGCGCACGTCGAGATACGAAAATGCCTCGAGGTCCGGGAGCATGGAAATATTTCTTCAAGAACCTGGCAACGGAAGTTGATCATCCTACCCGTATGCGGTGCATAGATAGGTAGCTAAAGTTTCTTGAAATGCATATTTAATTTGACGCCATGATCAGGTCATCTGTAATATTGTTTTGAATGGCAGAAGTGCCACTGGTTCGATCATGTTCGACGTCCTCGCCTTTAGCTCTTTTATCAGAGCGCAACAGATAACAACGACCTACATTTGTGCAGCGAAATGCGTATTGATGTTTCCGGTCGGACCATCCCCTCGGTTTATTATACGAGATTCGGAGCTGGAAATTCGGAAGAAAATGACCATTTATTTGATGCCATCCTCTGTATGTGAAGTTCTGTTTTAAATTTATGTCAGTTTCTTTCCACTAGCGTTTTTTTCCTTGACTGCAAAAGAAAATAATCAAATCTAAGATACTCTTGTTTTTTGGGTGGCAAGGGTCGTCGAACCTTGTTGCAAAAAGCAGTTTGCCCAGAAGATGAACGGATGGATCCATCGTTGCTCTTAAAGGCAAAGCCAGTTTGATTCAGCACACATTTTGCATGTTTTTTCCCTTGCTGTCTGGAACTGAAACATAGGTACACTTCTTTCGATATCTCAAAAGTTCGAAAAGCTAAAACATAATAATACAAAATAGAAAAATCATTATAAATCGTGTGGTTGCAAAATGAAATGGCCCCAAATCCGGGGAGCAATTTTAAATTGGGGGTACCTGGGTAAGGTCTGCTCTAACTGGTTGGCCACCCCCAAAACAGCCTGCTGGATCCGCCCTTGCCAGCCACTATGACGCATGCATGGGGACTGGGACACTGAGCTCTTATAATGCCATATATCAGTCAAGATTCAGTTTTGTATTGAACTCCAGATATTTCACGCGCATCAAAAATGTCAGGCTGTGAATTTACCTAAAGGCAAGGAATAAGGCAAATTGCATGACACACATAGGATACTACAATGTAAATTAAATTAAATTAAATTAAGTTTAAGAAAATAGTTACTGCGATAGTGAGAGTAGAGGCGTTTGGAAAGTGTGGAGACATGTATTGATCAGTCTTATATGCAGCAGAGCTCGTCGGAAAGGATAAAGTGCTAATTGATGTATTTGTAATGAAAACGGGAAATTACTTTCTGCAACTGACGTAACAATTGTAGCTGTTAAAGTAAAACGTTCCCCGGAGCTTTGCAAGGAATTTTGGAATGGATGACAGTGAAAGGCGAGACAAAATTACACCGATCTGAAGCTACAAAAGTAACTTCTAATACAATATCCAATCTAACATAGAACATTGAATATCAGGAGATCACATGATCCCGTGACCCTGAATCCCTAAATTAAACGATTTTTGTATGTACAGTAAAGCCGTTTGAACATCAATGAAGTCTGGGTACCGGCTTCCCTTAAAGGAAATAGTTCACCTTCGGACAAATTTTCAGAACACGATTTTATTATATATTTTAATACAGTTTCTTTTTTTCTTTTCAAAAATGGTCCTACATCGCGCCAATTCAGGACAGAAGGTCGTAAATTATTAATTATATGGTGTGCGTTATTGGTCTGCGCATGCTCCCTGGCAGTGCTGGCACTTTCAGACGGTACGGTACATCATATATGCGCCGCATTCCTTCGTCAAAAAGTCAAATATCTTCGGCTGGAGAGTCTTTTCAGCCAAGAAAAGTTGCAGATAAGGATTTCTCAACACGGGCTACAACACTGCTATTTCAGTTAAAAACCCCATGTTGAAGGTGAGCTAATTCCTTTAAAGGGAATAGTTTACCTTTAACATGGGGTTTTTAACAGAGATATCAGATTTGTATAGCAGATCGAAAAACGGGTTGTGGTGAAATAATTACCTCGCCACGCTAAGTAATTTCGACCCAGGACTAGTGGGCCCCTTTTAGAAGAAAAGTTTCGGGCACCCGAAACTTGTTTTGGGTCCTCACAACAGTTTCAGGGTGGGCCAGAAATAAGTAGGCCGAAGTTTTTTCTAATAAAATCTTTATTTTGTATCATAAAGTCAAAATGCGGGTGTAATTATATCGACAATAAAACGGCACGACAGATAAACAGCCCATGACGGCACTGCCTGACATACACTAGTCCTGACCCTTCACATCAAATGTTCGCTATGCGCATCTCGACGCTCATTCACTAGCGGTAGACGGACGTCCTTGAGGTGCAGAACTGCTCTGTTGATCATGTCTTCAGGGATTCGGGCCACTTCACGGATGATCGCATCCTTCAGCTCGGTCGTGGTCTTCAGTCTCCCCGTATACACTCTATCTTTCAAATACCCCAAATGAAAATGTCCTGCGGGTTGAGATCCGGACTGTAGGGGACCCAGACTCATGGTTCTGGGTCCCCGCAGACCCATGGGTCTGGGATTTCTCCCTTCATGGGACACATTTTGAGCCCCCATCCCGTTCCAGTCCATTCAGCCAGCCATACCCAAACCCGTTCCAATCTGAATTCATAATTGATGGGGCTCCCATTCCCACCCGTCTCAGCATATTTCACTTTTGTGATGCTAAAAAAATGATATGGCCTGTCCCAAACCCGTTCCAACCCGTTACATTTCCAAAAAATTGCCCCATTCCCACCCATTCCCATCTCGTTCCCATTTAATACGGGATTCCCATTCCATGAAGGGCTCTACCCATGGGATCGTCGACTTGACGCGGATGTGCCGTTCTTGGAAGTGTCTTCGCACCCAATCGAGTGACTCTCGAGCGGTATGTGGCGTCGCGCCATCTTGCTGGAACCATGCACGACTGCGCGGTGGTAACGTCTCCTCCCCAATTCTCCCCAGACATTTCCAATAACGGCACATCAGCCACAAGTCGACGATCCCATGGGCCCCTTAAGCCCAGGCATCACTATTTTTTTTTCTCTTTCTCTTTTCTTTTTCTACAATGCGTGGTTGTCCCGCAAATCATGCGTGTGTTATCCGCGTTTGCAGAACTTCCTTGACGTCCGGGATCTGCCGATCACGCACATCGCGCCAGGAAAAGGGATAAAACACTGTATTTTTTAAATGGATAAACCACTGCATAAATATCTACCAGCAACACACAGGTTTCAACACTCAAAATTTGCATTCATTCATGCCTTCAACTCTTCTCCATTCATTTTCCGCCACGATACACAGCCCAAATAATTCAAGTTTAGGTCTATTATACACTACAATATCCGAAATCAAGCAAAATGATAAAAATCCTGTAACACGCAATCACGGAAAACACGACAACAAGTTCAGAATTTTGAACTTTTCATCGTTCCGTCCGTGACGTGTCTGCGGAATATCCTTGACGTTTCATCCGGGATCTGCGTGATGTGCCAGTGTAGCTCACCCAATGCATTTGTTATCAGCTGAACTTGCTCTGTCACGCAAATCCCGACAACAAGAATAACACGCGCGTGATTTTCAGGAAATCACGCGTAGTGTAGCCTGGGCTTTACAGTCCGGATCTCAACCCGCTGGACTTTTTCATGTGGGGTATCTGAAAGATAGAGTGTATACGGGGAGACTGAAAACCACGACCGAGCTGAAAGACGCGATCATCCGTGAAGTAGCCCAAATCCCTGAAGACATGATCGACAGAGCAGTTCTGCACCTCAAGGCCGTCCGTCTACCGCTAGTGAAGGAGCGTCGGGGTGCACTTATCGAGCACCTGATGTGCAGGGTCAGGACGACTAGTGTGTGTCAGCCAGTGCCGTCATTGGCTGTTCATCTGGCGTGCCCTTGTATTGTTAATATACTCACATCTGATTGTTGACTTTATGAGAACAAAATAAAGATGTTATGAGAAAAACTTCGGCCTACTTATTTCTGGCCTACCCTGTATATGCCTAAAGACTGCCGTTATTGTGTGCTATAGTTTCCATATCCAAGCTACCATATGTATGACGTCATAATTGTCATAAAGTTGTCTATGGTCAACAAGGAGAAAAGAGAGACATGCCCATTTTTCGATGGATATCCATCTATCGTCCGAACAAATGCCATATTCGTTTTTTCCGCACGGAATACCCAGTATAACCAAATTTCAAGACAACTTTCAAGGTGACATCCTCTATTATCCTCTTTTATTAAGCAGTAGTGTCTACTCGCTTCAACACTAGCCTATTGTCGACTTTCTTCAACACTACGCCTATGGACATTCCTGCTGACGCCGCTTGCCTCACCTGTTGTCTTATGGCAGAATCTTAATAGCTCAGCGATTAAGGTACGCAGAGCGTCGTGACAAAAACCAATCGACGCAAGAGGTGGCACTCATTCTGAAACTTTGAGTCCCATCACCGTCGGTTGCGTCGTTTGTGCGTGGCGCCGCGTGCAAAACGGGAGATTCCTCCTTTCAAAATACACAGTTTTGATCCCGGCCCGCCGGCGCCGCCGGTGCAGCCACCGTGGCCGCCCTGGCGGCACAAGCTAGGAACTGCTTATGTTTTGGCCAATTAGAGAGTAGGTCGCCGGCCGGCGCGAGTCGGCGGCGTGGGCAGAGCGTCAGTTGAGTCAGACCGCGCATGGAGGCAGGATGCCACGCCCGCCCGCCACTTAGCCTATGGCTCTGTTCAGGCCGGCGGCCAGCCGCAGGCCATATAAATTTACACCCCACTAGTATTCCTTTTAAAATGGGATATAGTTTTCCTCGGACAGATGTTATGTGCCTCACTTGTTCATTGTCGTGAGAGGGAAAAAAATCATGTCAGTTATGTCTGTCTATGACCGCTCTTCAAGATCAGCAGTTCGTCTCTTTCCTATCTTCTCCAAACGTTCGGTGAGAGTTAGAATGTAAAGTTTTCACTTTGTATTTCTTAGAAAGTGAAAATGCACACTCACACACACACACCATGATGAGAACATGATGAGTTTCAACGCGTTACATCGGCGATGTATATCCAGACAACGCTGTGGAATACTGATTACGGCTGGCAAATATGCAACTACGTTACCGAAGTCAAAAGGCGCCTACATAAATGAGTACACAAAACGTAAATGAACTCCGCATATCAACACCACTCCAACCCACTCTGATCCACGTCGCATCACGTCACGGATCAACTCCACTCTAACAGCGCCACGTCCAACTCTCAAACTCACACTCAACAACAAAACATCAGCCGCCGCGGTAGCCCGTCCGACCTCTCTCGCCCCGGGCCGACTCCGACTCCGTCAGACGTTCAATCAGAGCGAGTCGGTGGGCACATAACGCACGGTTGGGTAGTAACCCTTGGCCCAGTCGGCCAGGTAGGTGACGATCTGGGTGCGGCCGTCCGGCATGTCCCAGCGGTACTCGCCGTTGATCACCATGCCGTCGCTGATCTCCTTCTGGCTGAAGGCGTTGTCGGTCTCGTCGTCGGCGATGTTGTAGCCGAACTCGTACGGCCGAGACATGTGCATCTGCAGAACACAGGGGGTCGGAGGGCACCTCACACTAACGGCATATACTCGTAGATATGTCAAATCAGCTCTAGCAACGTACAAATATAAGACTATGGAAAATTGTTCGACTTTCTAGGGTTATCACTTAAACTGTGATTCTTGGAAGTATTATCCGCCATCATTCCCTGAACATAGAACTGTTATGCAAAAAAAAATCCCCCCAGATAAGAGATAAGGATATAAACTTCGCTATTCCAGCGCGTAATAACGCATGTCACCTCCACGAGTGTATCAACGCTTCACATGGCGGACCGAAACAAAGTCAGTTACGTACCATAGGAGATGGTGTGGCGGGACGCCGGGTGGTGATGATGGGCCGCCGAGTGGTGACGATGGGACGCCGGGTGGTGACGATGGGACGCCGAGTGGTGACGATGGGACGCCGACTGGTGACGATGGGACGCCGGGCGGTGACGATGGGACGCCGGGCGGTGACGATGGGACGCCGGGTGGTGACGATGGGACGCCGGGTGGGGAAGATGGGACGCCGGGTGATGACGATGGGACACCGGGTGGGGAAGATGGGACGCCGGGTGGTGACGATGGGACGCCGGGTGATGACGCTGGGACGCCGGGTGGTGACGATGGGACGCCGAGTGGTGACGATGGGACGCCGAGTGGCGATGATGGGACGCCGGGTGGTGATGATGGGACGCCGAGTGGTGACGATGGGACGCCGGGTGGTGAAGAAGGGACGCCGGGTGGTCGGGCGAGGACGCCGGGTGGTGGGGGGACGGGTGGGGATTACGCGCCGGGTGGTCGGGCGTGGACGCCTGGTGATCGGGCGCGGACGCCGGGTGATCGGGCGCTGGGTAGTGGTAGTGGTCGGGAACGGCACCAGGCCGCCGGGCAGGCTGGAGCCGTCCGGCACCAGGTTCGGCGGCAGGTAGCCCGGCTTGAGCGGCTGGATCTTGACCTCAGTGTTAACGGACCCGCCCGGGTTGATGGGACCGCCCTTGTCGAGCGGCGGTGGCAGGTACAGGCCGTTGTCCGGAACAGGGTAACTGTAGCCCTTAATCATCGGAGAGCCGGCCGTCAGCGCGCACACCGCCGCCACGCACACAACCTGAGAGACAGAGACAGAGGGAACAGTTAGAGGAGACGCACACAACCTGAGATACAGAGACAGAGGGAACAGTTAGAGGAGACGCACACAACCTGGGGACAGATACAGAATGCACAGTTAGAGGAGACGCACACAACCTGAGATACAGAGACAGAGGGTACAGTTAGAGGAGCTGCACACAACCTGGGGACAGATACAGAAGGCACAGTTAGAGGAGGCACACACAACCTGAGATACAGAGACAGAGGGCACAGTTAGAGGAGGGGCACACAACTTGGGAGACAGAGACAGGGGGCACAGTTAGAGGAGGGACACACAACCTGGGAGACAGAGACAAAGGGCACACAACCTGGAGACAGAGACAGAGGGCACAGATAGAGGAGGGGCACCCAACCTGGGAGACAGAGACAGAGGACACAGTTAGATGAGGCGCACAAAACCTGGGAGACAGACACAGAGTGCACAGTTAGAGGAGGGGCACACAACCTGGGAGACAGACACTTAGGACACAGTTAGAGGAGGCGCACACAACCTGGGAGACAGAGACTGAGGGCACAGTTAGAGGAGACGCACAAAACCTGGGAGACGGACACAGAGTGCACAGTTAGAGGAGACGCACACAACCTGGGGGACAGAGACAGAGGGCACAGTTAGAGGAGGGACACACAACCTGGGAGACAGGAGACAAAGGGCACAGTTAGAGGAGGGGCATAAATGGGTCACACGAGAAATTCACTCCATAACGAATTCGCACAGTTGGTATTCGCACACTCCAACGAATTCGCACACTCCAGCGAATTCGCGGCGGGGAATCATCATCATCATCCATCACGTGTATTTTTCAGAATTCAGAAAAACAAAACAAGACAAATAATCGTGGTTAGATTGGTGCAAAAAAATACAATTCTTAAATTAAAGCACCTCTCTAGAATTACTGTTCGTTACTTAACATGAAAATATAAATAACTAACAATAATACATATCTCTATCCACTAACCGCCGCCACATCGCACCACATCCGCCACTCAGTAGTTCAATCGGCCGCTTCCAGGCGGCGCCACGTGCCGCCTGGAATGGGAAAGTTGGCTAATTGATGTGTTGTTAAAATAAGCTCTCGTTTTGCAGGGAAATGCAATACGATTCCAAACTCCATGGTACAAAAAGTACAAAAAGAAGGCTGAAGAAGGGTTTCTAATTGACTGAGTTGTTTAATGGGCAGTACAACTGTCTCCGGGCGTTTCCATAAAATAAAATAAAATAACTGTCACATATGAAGCTCTACCATGAACTTGTGTTTAGCACCTGTTCACCTTGTAATCAAATGCAGGCATACTGTTCACTATATGCCAGCAATGCGAGTTCCTCTGCGTCACACATCAATCCATAGTTCTATAATTCGCCTAAAATCATTTAGTGCACACCGCACACCATTCTATCGACACTGCAAGTTAATTTGTGGTGTCATTAACAGCAAATGCCAATATTTAAACGTTTGATTTCCATCGAAATGATAGCTCAAACAGAGCGTTGGGTGATTGAGGAATAGATCCATACACCGTTTTCAATATAAAATATGGAGATCAAAAAGCAATATTATAAAATATTAAAAGGAAAATTTAATAAAAATACAGTTTTTATCTCATGCCTGCAAAGAAAGAACTTCTATACCTTAAATGGACTATCCCACCTTAACATTGGATTTGAGTTGAGATAGCCATTTTGATGGCTTGGCATTGGAATTAAGTATGGTATCAGTTAAAACAACCACAATGATCTAATCAAAAAGATATTCGAGTTTGATTTTGACATCGGTAAAAATAAGGCCCATGTGTATTTGAATAGGGCCTCTAAACTAGAATTGGCCATGGGCTGGGCCTGGGCTGGGCCTGGGCTGGGCCTGGGCTGGGCCTGGGCTGGGCCTGGGCTGGGCCTGGGCTGGGCCTGACCCGAGCCTCAACTTTAACGAAATCACTGGGTTCTGGATGTGCCTGGGCCTGACAATTTTGAAGTAATGCGCGCGTCGCACAAGCTCAGGTCAGAGCTCAAAAATATTTTAGCCAGTAGTTCACTTACACAGCAACACACTGTTGCTGGGGCTGGGGCTTTTTGTTTTTTGGTTAGCATAGTTGGTGCATTGTTTCACATTTATAGTATACAAGTAAATATGTTAGCATAATTATTGGAAATTTTGTGGAAATATTGGTATGCTTAATCTGAACGGGCCTGACCGGGCCTGGGCCTCAATATTTTGGATTTGACTGGGCCAGGTCCGGGCCTTGGCTTGGTGTTCATGGGCCTGGGCCGGGCTGGGCTGGGGGTTGGTGGGCCCGTGGCGAACACTGCTCTAAACCGATAGCGTCGTCTCTCTTTACCCAACTGGTAATGATAGTCGAACTGTTTTAAGGTGAACCTTGGATATATTGTCTACGTTTCAATGGTTTGGTAATCGGTTTGTTTTGTATTTAAAGCGCCAGAATTGTCTCGAAATAATTGTGCCCATACTTTGGCAGCGTAAAGGATTTCTGTGTAGCTCTCTAGAGCTCAATATGATGTCATCAACCCAAATATTAAAACTTAAATTTTTATTAAATTGAGCACTGTTTGCGAGAAACAAATGCAATAATCGTGTTCGGCAGCCATTACTTTATATTTTGCACCACAAGCGGCGTACATTTGACAACTTTTGGAAGGTGGAACAGTCCTTTTAAAAGCAGTGCTCCATTTATGAACGAAAGTAGCCATTATATATGCAAGACATTGGCATCATTTACTGTCACCAAGTATCAATAGATTTAGCAGAAACATAAATTAAAACATGTAAAATAGTTTAACATTATATGACCCTGAACATCAGGCAAAATGAAATGTTTCGACTATTGATGATTGTTACGATATGGTGGTTCTATTCCCTATACTGCATGGCGACAGGGAACATTTGATCAATATGTTGTGAAATTAGAAGGAATTTCGAACTAGCTGCATCGGACGCCACCGAAATTTGTTGGTAGGTAATGAGTATGATTGTCAACCCCATAACCAGATATGGCTTTGTACTGTCAAATGACGCATAAAATGTTCCGACCAGTAATCAAATTAAATCAACACTGTCCCCACTGACATCCCTACCACCACCACCACCACCAACACCACCACCACCACCACCACCTCTACAAAATGACACAGGTGAAAACGACAAAACTTGCATTTTAGAAGAAATAGTTGATTTCCTTATAATACAAACCAGTAAGATGCCTTAATCGGCGAAGGAAGAGCGAGCCCGTAGACACCTTGTTGTTCTGGTCTAAACACACACCAAATTTCAGCTTAATCGGTCCAGCCGTTTCTCAGTTATAGCAGGACAACTTTGTTTGACACCCCTGACGCGGCGCGTGCCACGCGCCATACTGACCCCTCACGCGAGACGAAGCATATCATTCACATAATGTATTGGATGGGGCTATCATATGGCGAAGACTGTTTGTCCATGGGATGCGGGATTCCAAAGATATAAGCTCCTCAAAGGCGTTATGGTCCCTCGGGTCGACCGTTATGGTCGGTCGGGTCGGCCGCTTACGTGAGAAAAATATCGTATTCAGTGAGGACTCGCAAGCGCTTCGCGCTCGCTTGTAATAAACAAAGATAATTGGCCAAGGCACTCTGAGTTTTTTGATAGCTATGGTATAAGCAAGTTGTTGTCCCTTTCACTTCTGGCCACTGCCCCGTGTCCTTAGCTGAGGTCGGCCTATCCAGGGACGCCGTCCTGCCAGCAGGGGCCAGCAGGGGCCAGCAGGGACCGCCACGCACCTGAAGCCACGCCATCGTCGCCGAGTGATAGTTCCGAGTCACACTGCTGCTGCTAGCCGGCTGCGGCCTCTTATAGAGTGATGGGGTGCGGCCGGCGGCTCCACCGCGAGGCCACGGGGGCGGGCCCAGGCGGCACGATGGAACCCGCGGCCCAGCTGCCGCGAACTGACCCGAGGGAGGCACCAGAACTGACCCGAGGGAGACCAGGGAACTGACCCGAGGGATACCCTGGAACTGACCCGAGGGAGACCCGGGAACTGACCTGAGGGAGACCCGGGCACTGGCCCGATGGAGGCCCGGGAACTGACCCGAGGGAGACTCGGGAACTGACCCGAGGGAGACCTGGGAACTGACCCGAGGGAGGCCCGGGATCTGACCCGAGGGAGACCCGGGAACTGACCCGAGAGAGGCCCGGGATCTGACCCGAGGGAGACCCGGGAACTGACCCGTAGGAGACCCGGGAACTGACCCGAGGGAGACCCGGCAACTGACCCGAAAGAGACCCGGGAACTGGTCCAAGGGAGACCCGGGAACTGACCCGAGGGAGACCCGGGAACTGATCCAAGGGAGACCCGGGAACTGACCCGAGGGAGACCCGGGAACTGACCCGAGGGAGACCCGGGAACTGACCCGAGGGAGACCCGGGAACTGACCCAAGGGAGACCCGGGAACTGACCCGAGGGAGACTCGGGAACTGACCCGAAGGAGATCCGGGAACTGACCCGAGGGAGACCAGGGAACTGACCCGAAGGAGACCCGGGGACTGACCCGAGGGAGACCCGGGAACTGGCCCGAGGGAGACCCGGGAACTGACCTGAAGGAGACCCGGGAACTGACCTGAGGGAGACCCGGGAACTGACCCGAGGGAGACCCGGGAACTGACCCGAAGGAGACCCGGGAACTGACCCGAGGGAGACCCGGGGACAGACCCGAGGGAGGCACCGGAACTGACCCGAGGGAGACCCGGGAACTGACCCGAGGGATACCCGGGAACTGACCCGAGTGAGACCCGGGAACTGACCTGAGGGAGACCCGGGAACTGACCCGATGGAGGCCCGGAAACTGACCCGAGGGAGACCCGGGAACTGACCCGAGGGAGACCCGGGAACTGACCCGAGGGAGGCCCGGGATCTGACCCGATGGAGACCCGGGAACTGACCCGAGGGATACCCGGGAACTGAACTGAGGGAGACCCCGGCACTGACCCGAGGGAGACCCGGGAACTGACCCGAGAGAGACCCATATACTTCGCGAACATCGGTGTGAAAACCTCATCGTCGGTTGTGCCGACGCGGCGAGTTCCCATTCTGTTGCCCAGAGTAGTGACATGTTCGTTCACTGTGTCTGCGGTGTCATATGAATGTCTGCGCGGTGTCGTAATGGGCCTACGTAACACCAACACCTGTGGCGTTGATGGCATATCGTCTCGCATGGTTAAGAACACTTTTAGAGTAGTAGGACATATTATTTTGAAACTAGTCAATGCGAGCCTCACACACGGCACTGTCCCTGACAACTGGAAAATTTCGTTAGTTTACCCCATACATAAGGGTGGTGCACTGGACGACCCTGCGCAGTTTCGGCCCATATCTGTCGTCCCGCTACTTTCGAAAATAACTGAGCGCATAGTGCAAGAGCAATTGTACCAATATTTTAGCGACCATGATTTATTTTCGCCGACACAGCACGCGTACAGAAGAAATCACTCGACACAAACGGCGCTGCCTACCGTGTCAGATTACATATTGTCCGCAATGAACCGGCGTGAGATAGTGCTGATTGCAATGCTTGATTGTAGTAAGTGTTTTGACACTATAGACCACGGGAAGCTTCTTTCGGTACTATCTTTATATGGTGTGGACACAACATGGTTCAGCAATTATCTTTCGGGTCATTTTCAACGCGTCCAGATACACAGTGAAGGCAAAACTGTGACATCTCAACTCGCGAGCAATCCTATCGGAATTTACCAAGGCACAGCCCTGGGGCCATTGCTTTTCAGCATTTTTTCGAATGACATGTACATGCACATTGACCCATCTGTCATGCTAGTTCAGTATGCTGATGATAGTCAGCTTGCTGTGTCTGGCAGGAAGGAGGAGCTGCCACAGCTGATCAGCCGACTCGAGGCCACCTTGGCCACCGTCAAGGAGTGGTTTTCTAGTCGCAAAATTAAGATAAATGCTGCAAAAACGCAGCTGATAACGTTTGGAACCCAGCAGCTTTTGAAAGGCGTTCCGCCCATCCAAATTCAATTTGATGGCGAAACAATTACGGAGACTTCGAAGGTCCGTAATCTCGGCCTGACAATGGACCGCCACATGTCATTCCGCCCCCATCTGGACCAAGTCACCGGATGTTGCACGGGAATCCTACTGGGACTGACGGCCGCCCGTCATTGGCTGCCCCGTGAGGTCATGGTCATGTTGGTGAACTCGTTGGTCATGTCTCGACTGCGATATTGTCTGGCGGTGTACGGAAACAGCTCATCGGAAACTCGTAACCGCATCCAGAAAATCATTAACTTTTCGGCTAGAACTGTCACAGGACTTTCCAGGCGTGAACACGTTAGTGACGTCATTCGTTCATTGAACTGGCTGCGCTCCACCTCACTTTACCAATATAGTACAATTACAGCATTTCGTTCAGTCATCTCATCCGGTGAGCCACTCTCGTTAGCAAAAAACATATGCACAAGCAGTCACAGCCACAACACGCGACGAGCGGGCCAATTCAAACCTGTACCGGTGAGAACCGAACTGGGTAAACGGATGTTTGCCTACTCAGCCCCGTCGCTTTACAACGCGCTGCCGGAGGCTGTGAGAGAGAAGGGCGGAGCGGGTTTTAAACGCGCCTTGAAGGAGCATATGTTCGATTGTGAGTGACGTCTGCCGCGATCGTATGCCATGTATGCATGTATGCGATTTTTAGAAACTTGTTTTTATGCTTCGTAGTGCATTTTTACCCTGTGCCATGTGCTTCATCTCACTATGTGTTTTTATATTGACGCGGTGCATGAAAAACCACGATGTGCATGTGGATCACTGAGAATATACATACATACATACATACATACCCGGGAACTGACCTGAGGGAGACCCGGGAAATGATCTGGTAACTGACCCAGGAATCAGGATATTACCCGGGAAATGAAACAGAAACTTACCAAAAAGAGACCTTGAAGACAATATTTGAATGGAGTAGCGAATACCGAAACCAGGTGGAACATGCAAAACAAAACATTGCATTTGGTGAGATATTTGAAAACTAAACCCATTCATAAGGATGATACATACATCCGAATGCAACTGACTGGGATTTTCAGGCAAACTCTAAACAAAATACTGATTACCAGACCAGTGGTGCCACAGACTTGTGTCAGGAGGCAAGCACAAATCTTAGGCATCCATTTGAGAGAGGTAGGCCAACTCTGCCGGACAGAACCCGTATACATTTGGGCTGAATATGTTTGTATTGACACCGTTCAACTTTTTAATAAACAAAAAACGTCAGATCTGAAATCGGTTGATAAAAAAATGAGCTAATCGAGGTCAGGGGGTGCTCCGAAGAGGTCCATTTCATGTGCGCGTGCTGAGGTGTTGGAAGGCATGGATACGGAGAAGTTACCTTCATCTGGTGCTAAGTCTAGAAAATATACACCATACTCTTGGTATTTTAGAAGACTATAAAGTATTAACAAATCTAAGACGCTTTCGAAGGAAACTTGTACGCGCATGTAAACGATGGTGGGTCCCGCGGACAGTTGTGCCCTGTAATAAGTTAGTACTTGGTATGGCCGATAGGGGGCAGTGCGGGGCGCTGCTGTAACGTTCGGGTCACACTGAAGCGGAGAGAGCTCTCGCGTCGCAGACTCCAGTACTGCGGGGGAAGGCGTATTTTCGGTCTGACTCTTTGAAAGAAGAGCCACACGTCTTGTAGTAGGCTTTTCAGCTTTGCCAGGCTTTGCTTATGCTAAGACTTCATCTTTTCGGAACGTGGGACAAACTTCTGTTCAGCTGTCCATTCCAGTTTCTGATGCTAATAACACTGGATCTACAGTGTGTTTCATAAGTAAAGTCAATTTGAAAATAGTTATTTTTACGGATAAAATGATGCATTGCTTTGTTGTTGGACTACTTGATATCAGAACATCTGGACATTTGCATTTGTGTGGTGATATTTTCCCTATCTAAAGCATAACGACTCCACGGCAGAACGCCAAAGTTCAATGCACTTTACGGGCATTTGAATGGAGATGGCATATGGCCCGGATCGCTTCTTCGGGGTTTATGGAGTCAGCCAGCTCCCGTACAGCCTGCAGCTGGTCCAGACTTAACAGGATGTCTTTCTTAGCTCCGCCAGGGTCACTGACAGGGAAACCAGTAGCCTAGTGGTGACAGACATGGGCTCCTGGCGGTCCACAGTCATTCAGTCAGGCGACAGATCTCTCGCCTGCCGAGCTTCAGCCAGGTTCCAGATGGGTTTGGGGTCGAACATTAGCCTTTTTGGTTACGTATCTTTGGATGAACCTCTCAGCTGCGATATTCTAGCCATATGTCATGTGCTGAATATAAAGTAGGTATAGCCAAAAGTTTCACTTTAACTTTGATTTCACCCCAAATTTCTGAATTTGAGATCACCCACGCCTCCCGATATTTGGAATATGGCGTATCTTGCCGTCACGCGCGAGGAGGGGAGTCTGGTATCTTCACCTCTCACTGGCTGTGTGAAGGCTATGTCACGTGTTGGAAATCAAAATGTCCACTAATTTCCAACAATACTTGTAAATTTGCTCGTGCTCTGACTTTGTTTACTACTTGTACTTTCGATTTAAAAACTGGCGTTATTTATGAAACGCCCTGTAGATGATTTTACTATCTTCGCCTTTTGAGTCGTCTTTCACTCAATGGTCATAAAATATATAGCATTTCTCTGTGTTATGCTTCTCTGCTTTTGTATTGCACCATGACATCCATATAGGTGTATGAACAAGGGAGACCGGGGGGCCATGACCCCCTCACTTTCCGGCCATTTTTTTCTCCTAAAATATTTTACTTTGCTCGGTGAGGAAATTTGTTGGCGGAAATTGTTTGCCATGGCGAGAAGAAACCAATTATTTCAAGCAATCTTGGAAAAAGGGGATTCGTTTTATCACAATACGAGATCAAAGTTTCACTGCCACCCTCCCCAATTCTCGTGACGCTCATACATCCCTGATGTCATCTTTTTTTTACCTAGGTGTGAAATTCGAAGAAGGGGAGACGTAAAATTGTTATACAGGAATGTGTATGCAAATAGAGGCCTGTTCACGGGTTCTGCGGCCGCCGCGGCTCCCGCGGCCAGGAGGCGGAGCTTAATTTGAACAACTTTGAACACTTTTGCGGCCGCTGATGGCGTCCGATAAATGGCGTGTGTAGCGTTCGCAACGAATAGGCAATTTCATGAAAACCATCAATGTTTTTCAAAACCAGTCAACTACATGAATATCTACGAGTCACTACGAGTTGTCATTTTTGGTCAAACCACCGCCAGTGAGCTGCGATATCAACAAAACAGTGCGTAACCTTTGTCAGACGCGCGCCATTTATTTCGAAGTTCTTTTGCGGCTTATCCCGAGCAACCGCAGGAGCCGCAGAACGGAGAGTCTCTCCTCCCGGATCTGCTCTTTCGTGATTGGCTGACGATTAAGCCCCGCCTTTTTGGCCGCGGGAGCCGCGGCGGTCGCAGACCCCGTGAACGTGCCTCTGGTTCGCCAATAATGACTTGACATTTCCATGCATCTACGACAAAGTCTGCACTTTGAGATTATTTTGAATAGTGTCCTGTGATAAACTTACAACAAAAAGGCGCGGGGTTATCCCTCGTCGAATTTTGCAGACAAATTGGGTTGTTCACTCCATCGTGGCTGCTCGTGGTGGTAACACAGTTCGCTAACAGTAACGATTAAGTGCCCCTACGGTACCTACTACATACCGTAAACGGAGACTGCAACGAATTGCAGAACAATATCGAGACTACATTGGCGCAGCGAAAGATAACACCAAAGGTGAACCGAGCCAGCCACCAGAGGCGGATCCAGAGGGAGGGGCAACGAAGTCATGTCCCCCCCCCCCCCTCCCCAAGACCTGAAGTCTAATACATACTATATTTTCGTTTTTAGAACCGTACTGGGCAAATTGGGCCAAATTGGGCTAGCGGCGCTGCGCGCCACTGTTATTCCGCTATTCTCGAGAAGAAAAAAAACTCAAGGGAGGGGGGTCAAAATGACAAATGACGCCCACCAGGGCGAGGGGTAATTTATAAGTTTAATCATTATCACGTTTACAGGTGTCCTTATTTCATTATTTCTATCCAGCACCATTTCGGTCAAGCAAGTCTACAATAGAACAATCGGTCCAAATGCATCCTTTTTCCTGTAGGTCCTTGCCGTCCTTCCGGTTTCAACGGCGGAGGTGGAGAGAGTGTTCAGTAAGGGGGAGAAGACTCTATCTTCTCTCCGAGCGACAATGACCGAGCTCCGGATGGAGGCGTTGATCATGTGCGAAGCCCACCGCGAGACCTATAGGTCTGACCTATACGGATGGCATTATAATGTCATCCGTCAGCGAAGTCGTTGACAAATTTGCGCGATCGGGAAGTCGGCACAGCTTTCAGGCTGCCATTGCCTGGCTGGCTGCCGCAGGTTTCTGCCATAGACTGTATGGCAGTAATAGTCGTTTTCACGAAGGATTTTGCGTTTGAGGCGATTGGGGCGTTTGGGATAAATGGGTCCATAGCTCGTAAGAGCACGGCTTTTCCAAGTGATTTTTGGTATCAATCGCAACTTTATGAATAAATATATTTTCTGGAAATTCCATTTGAATGATAACTCCATAGTTTACTTAAAATTAACAATTCAATCTTAAACTAGCTCTGGTGTTGCCAGACGGCTGGGGTGTTTGTGCGACGCCATCTTGCTCGAATCCTGGAAGTGGCTGGTTCGGGAAATGGTCATATTTTGCAGCGACATGGTTTTCAGGAATAATAGCTTATTGCAATGAAAACTAGATGATTTAGTCCATTCATATTTTCAGCCATATTCACTTTTGAAAGCAAGGATTACTGATAATTAGCGATTTCGTTTTGATCATTTCTTGTAAGATGACGGTGATTGCTGGCTCCGGCTCTACGCTGGCTCTGCGCAGGCGCCGCCGCCCGGTCACCATGGCGACGGGACGGCCAGTCGCCTGACGCCACGTTGCGCATGCGCAGAGCCGTGGTCTGCGCCCAGCAGTGCCGTCCGTTCGATCTAGAGCAGCCATTTTTCATCCTTTCTTCGACATCGGACCTGGGACGTCTACAAGCCAGCCTGCTCCAGCCCTCCACCGCTTCCGGGTGCGGAACCCTGTGCACGTGCGTGTGGCAGGGTTGTAGACCCTTAGATAAGTAGCCCTTAGATATTTTTAAGTAGGTAGTTTCATTAGCTACAAAAAAAATATTGGCAATAGGCCTCCTCCACGGCTTAGGTCCCCTCCAGTCTTGGAAGTTAATTTGCAGTTGGCAACACGTTCTGCCGTGTGGGCCAAATTTAACGTAGTTCCTTCCAACACCTCTCCCCTGGTCATGGCGACCCCCCCCCCCCCCCCCCCGCCCCTCTGTCCCCCCGACCCTCCCGACCCCCCTCTGGGGTCTCCCGGCGCGCGACCGCGTGCCCCCCTGGACGGTCCCCCTCCCAGCCCCTCTCAGGGGCCCCGCCCGCCCCGTCCAGGGGCCTGGCTCTCGCCGGACTCCCGTCCCCCCGACCCGCCCGACCCCCCTCTGGGGTCCCCCGGTGCGCGACCGCGCACTCCCCAGGTCGGATCCACTTCCCGCTCCCCTCAGGGGCCTCCCAGGGACCGACCCGGAGCACGGCTCCCCCCGACCCCACCCCCCCCCCCCCCACCCCACCCCGGACGGGCCCGCTTGTCTCCTTATGTGGCGAGCGGATGGCATTCCATTTAGGAATGTCAACCCGTTCACGGTCCGGCGCTGGCTGGTCGCCATCTGTGGCGACGTAGCCAGCGCTTAACCCATTCGGTCAGGAGCACTCCTGATCGAGACGCTGACGTCCCAACAGAACGTCAGTGGCATGGGACGGACAAACTTCATCGGAGCTAGGGTCGCCGTGGATGCCCCGGCGCACCTCAACTCCGTGGAGGGTCTGGCATGGTGCCCAGACGTGGCGAACCTCTCGGAGGACAACCTCCTCCAAGAACTCGCACACCAAGGGGTGTGCGAGGTGATCCGCCTATCGCCAACGAAGCGGCGACCCGATCAGCCCAACCCACTGATTCGGCTCCGTTTCAAGGGCAAGGAGCTGCCTACCCACATCCACTGTGGGTACGTGGCTGCCCCTGTCAGGGAGTGGATCCCGCACCCCCCCCCCCCCCCCGGCAGTGTCAGCAGTGCTGGCACTACGGCCACCTCAAGTGGTCGTGCCGGGTGCACACCGCCACCTGTGGTCGGTGCGCTGGCGAGCACGGCACCGAAGGGTGCACGCGCGCAGCACGCTGCGCCACGTGCGACCAGGCCCACCCGGCCTGGGACCGCCGGTGTAGGGCCTGGGGTCTCGCTCGCGAGGCGGAGCGAGTGAAGCGCGAGGAGAAGCGCGACAGTCGGCGCCCACCGGACGCCCCGCCCTCCTCTCTCAGCCCAGGTCTCGCCCCCAGCGCTTGGCCGCCCCTCCTCCCTCCCGGAACCTCCCCCCCCCCACCCCACCGGCCTCCCGCCAGACCCCCCAACCGACAGACCCCCCGACCACCATCCCAGTTCCCCGAGGCACCTCTGTCAGACCTCGAACGCGCCGCTGCCGCTGATCCACCGGCACCACGCTCCCCAGCCCAACCAGCCGAGCCGAACACCGACTCAGGCCCCGCCTCCCCGGCCTCCGCAGCACCAGCGGAGCGCCGATCCTTGGAGGACCCCTCCTCGGAATACTCTCTCATGAGAGCCGTCTCCCGGAAAGTCGCCCGCAACCCCGCCCAGTCCCCGCCCTCCCGCTCCCGGCCCGCCCGCTCCCCCTCCCCTCTCCCCGACTCTCTGAGAGTGACTCCCACTCCGGTTCCTCGCGCTCCCAGTCCTCCTCGCCCTCCCGCCCTGCCGAACCTCAACGCAGGTCGAGCCGCCCCCGCTCCCGCAGGCGCACAAGACCGACCGCCAGGCCTGGCTTGGACAGTAAATCTAGATGAATAATAAACAGTCAGAATTCGTCCTCCAATGGAATGTTAGATCTTTAATATCCCATTGGGGGCAATTCAAACACGATGTCTTAAATAATAATCCGTTAGTAGCCGCTGTTCAGGAAACCCATTTTATTGACGCCGACTTTAATAATTATACTTTAAAATCCCCGGTTATAGCCTTTATACAAATAACGTAAGCGCATCACCGCGCCGAGGCGGCTCGGCTTTGCTTATTTCAAACCAACTTTTGCATCATCAAATCGACCTTCAAACAACCTTAGACGCAGTCGGCGTTAATATTAAAATCGCTCAGCTAGAACTAACTCTTATCTCAATTTATTTCCGTCCTACTGAGGACATAAACATTGATTCTTTTTCCCAGCTTATTACAAATATTAACACCCCATGTCTGATTATGGGCGATTTCAACGCGCATAGTCGGGCGTGGGGCTGCCTCCGGAACTCTCGCCGAGGCCAAATTATGCTGGACCTGCTGGACCGGCATAATTTGGTCTTCCTTAACGACCAATCACCCACACACGTACACCACTCAGGAGGCGAGGTGACTTGCAGCGCCATTGATCTCGCCTTCGTCACACCACGCATCGCTACTCTTTTTACATTTAATGCACAATCTGACCCTCTTTTTAGCGATCATTACCCAATTCACTTAGAACTTCAAGTCCCTTCAGGACAGACACATTTTTACTCTCTGCCTAGATGGAACCTTCGCAAAGCCGACTGGTCCTCCTTCCAAAAACACATTGACACTAGTCACCCCGCAGACTCCCAGACCGACATTAACACATTTTTAAACACTATTCTCGCATCAGCACAGCAGCGCATTCCACACACACGCACACACACACAACACCACCCGAGGCAGCGTACTGCCCCGTGGTGGAACACAGAATGCCAAAGAGCTGTTGCCCTCCGGAAAAGAGCATTTCGGAAATTTCAAGCTTGTATAACTGCAGAAAACGAACACGAAGTACGGAAAACTCGCTCTTTGGCTAAAACAATCATTGACAAAGCAAAAAAAGAATCTTGGCAGGAATTCTCATCTACCTTTAATCGATTTACCTCCCTCTCAAAAATTTGGACATTAATTAGATCGTTTTCAAATAAAAGACCACCGTCATACAAAATCCCACACTTACAAATACACAACACATCTTACACGCTTCCCCTAGAGGTGGCAACACAATTTGCACAACACTACGCTAACATATCATCAACACAACAATGTACACCAACTTTTACTAACCAATTTAACGATCAATTTCAATCTATTAGCTTTGACTCTAATAACGCAGAAATATACAACTCTCTTTTTACCAACTAAGAGTTAACGTACGCTATAGGTAAATGTGGTAAAACTTCTGTAGGGCCAGATCAAATTGACTACTCCTTCTTTAAAAACTTGACAGAGACTGGTCTCACCAACTTACTAACAGCCTTCAATACCATGTGGTTTGACGGCACTTTCCCTGAATCTTGGCATAATAGTACGCTAATTCCTATACTTAAACCTCGCAAACCTAAATCTTCTCCCGCTAGTTATCGCCCTATTTCTCTAACTAGTTGTGCATGTAAACTATTCGAACGCATGGTTAATGGACGCATCAGGACATACATTGAATCAAATAATTTACTTACCCCACACCAAAGTGGTTTTCGACCTGGTCGCTCCACTGCGGATAATTTAGTCGGTCTTGTCGACTCTGTCCAGCGCGGCTTTCGAGGCAGAGAGGTCGCAGTGGCTCTCTTTCTTGATTTGAGAGCTGCGTTTGACAGATTCAACAAAACCGCACTTCTAGTAAAGGTCCATAAGGCCGGAATACGAGGTCGACTCGCCAAATTTATCTAAAACTTTTTAGAAAATAGAACTTTTAATGTAAGGTGCGGCAACACATATTCTCCAAATCAAAATCAGGACCACGGTGTCCCACAGGGATCGGTCCTCTCCCCGACCCTATTTTTAATTATGATTAACGACATTTTCAGTAATATTAACAAGATTGACAAAGGTCTCAAATTTGCAATGTACGCTGATGACCTGGCGGTGTGGTTCTCGCACCCGAGTGTCGATCAAGCCAGCAAAATGTTACAACTAGTACTCATTGATATAAAGGTATGGTGCGACCAATGGGGTCTGGAAATTTCTCCAAGTAAATCTGCATCTCTAATTCTTTCAAAGAAACCCGCATATGTGGAACCCTACATTCCATTAAAATATAACAATCAAATTATCCCTTTTGTCAAATCATTCAAGTATCTGGGAATAACGCTAGACACACGTCTCTCGTTCATCCCACACTTCAATGATTTAGTGCAGAGATGTACGCGACGAATTAATATTATGAAGTCATTGGCTGGTCGAGAGTGGGGCGCAGATCATGCCACTCTCCTCCAACTATGTACTTCCCTGATACGCCCAGTACTGGACTATAACGCATTCTTATTTGGTGACATATGTTCCAAACAAATTAAAAAATTGCAAACTGTCCAAAACGCTGCCTTGCGCATCGTGACTGGAGCCTGCCGCACCACCAACACCACAAACTTACACATCGACACAAACATTCCCACACTCTGCCGCTGACGCAAATACACATTACTTAGATTCTACGCCAGAGCAAGTTCACACCCCACACGCCCAACATTCCACATCTTAAATCACCCCGCACCCACTAGACGACAAACACTACTACAAAAACGACACCCGCTTATCAGTCACAGAATCAGACAAACACTCACACTATTCAACATCGCTCACATCACCACAATGACAACGCCGCCACTCACATCCCACTGGCTCGACACAACACCAGACACACACCGCCTCTTCACACACAACAAAAACACAGTCACCGCGTCAGAAACACACTCACTCTTCCACGAACACAAAGCACAACACAACACATACACATACATATACACAGACGGTTCACGGGGCGACGGCCGAACCGGTGGTGCATTCTACACAAACACAGTTAGCTATAACTTTAGACTTCCCGACATAAATAGCGTATACACAGCGGAATTGTCATCCATTTTATTAGCATTAATATATGTCAGAAAAGAAAAACTTAAGGAAGTAGTCATTTGCACAGACTCGTCCGCCTCGCTCACGGCCATTTCCTCGATTAGTGACTGTAGAAACCCGATAGTATTTAAAATCAGACAGCTAATCAAGTATTTAAACAGTAAAAACAATAGTATTAAATTCCTCTGGATCCCAGGACACGCCGGTATCCCGGGAAACGAGGAAGCCGACAGACTTGCGAAATTGAGCCTAGAATTACCTTCAGTAAACCAACTTCCAAGTCCAGTATCAGACGTGTTAAATTATATTAATTCTCAACTTATCATATTGCGCCAGCGCGAGTGGGACGCTGCTCCGCATTTTCATCTTTATCCGATCAAGCCAAAAGTCCAACATTTTATATCTAGTCACCAGAATTGTAGAGAGAAGGAGGTGATATTGGCGCGCCTCCGTCTCGGCCATACAAAAATTACTCATTATTATATTATGGAGAACCTCCCGCCACCAAATTGCCAACATTGCCCAGGTTATCTGCGCTACACAATCAAGCACTTACTTATTACTTGCCCAGTACACAACGATAAACGACAGAACATTATTAATTACACACAACAAAATCGCATCACATTAAATCTTCAAACACTGTTAGGTGATAGTTATCCTGAATTGATAGGTCTCCTCTTAGATTATCTCTACCAAACACGTTTAGCTAAACAAATATAACAGTTTTTTGGCCCTGCGCATTTTTGGCCCACCGCGCAGGTTTTTTCCCCTTTGCCTTAGACGCTGGGTTTTTTATTATTCAGGACCTTTCGCCCAGCTAAATACACCCCACAACCAGGTCTCGCCGAGACGCTGGAGCCAGGGAGACTGGCAACAGTCTCCCGTTGTTGCAATGACGGCACCCCACGGCTCCATCAACACTGACACTGTACAAGTGTATTATTCCCAGGCCCAGGGAGCTGGTCGACAGGCATCACCTAACACTTGCTATCACACCCCCACACCTTCATTGCTTGGTCCTTGGTCAGTGCAAGGGCCGGTAGTGCGATTAGGCTCTCGCTCACGGCATCGCACTGACCTACAATAACACTATCACACACACACCCATCCTGAGTGTGCTCTTAATACCTGAGATAGAGGCCAGATCTTGCAACATAACTCGCTGCACACGCTTGAGGACCGTGTCGCGGCAGTTATAGCACACTCAGAGCACCTACACTACCACACTAGATCCGATTTTGGCACACCAGATCCGATCTGGAGTGTGCTCCAAGGCACGACGACATAACTCGGTGCACACGGTTCCCGGGAGTGTATATTCAAAACCATTAGACGACAGAGAATTGCACCCCCGCGGGACCGGCTGCGGTAGAAGTTATGTTGAGCACACTCCGAGCACCCACACAACCACTGACCAGATCGACCTGGGCCTGTCATAAATGTAATAAAAATATGTATGTATGTGTGTATCGTGTTTTACTTATTTTTGACCTTGAACGAAATACTTAACGTAATGCTAGATATTATATTTGACCTTGAACGAAATACTTAACGTAATGTTCGATATTATATTTACTTTGAACAATAAGTTTGCCGGGTTCACATAAACCGGTTAACGTAATTAATTAACGTAAAATAGCTACCCTATTCCCTTGATTGCTCGGGTTCACATAAACCGATTAACGTAGTTTTTTGCCTGGCAAATTGACAGAGGTCATTTCCCCTCCCCGGAAAATGGCTATATGCCGTTCCGGGAAAAAAAACATTTTTTTTAGATTGCATTACCACTGGCTGCAGAAAGCCCGCATGTTTCATGGGTTTATAAGTGCTTTTTCTGGGGTCTTTGCAGCTTTTTGTGAGATTCATCAATTAATCAATGAATCAAATCACAGACACTTGGTGTGATTCGAAATGCGTAAGGATTGTTCCGGTTTTCGGAAACCAACGAAGTTGCCGCTCTAAATTGGACGATTTCAGCGTGACGGAGTGACGTTTAATTAAGGTCTGTCTGTAGTTTTGACATTTGATTGCGTTTTTCATCATAATGTTATATTTCTTTGCCATAAATATCTTCAGTTTTTCCCTAACTAACTGTCAATTGCGTATTTTATTTAACCCGCGAGTTACTGGGTGGGCTATTTTTTGCCCCCCCTCCCGTTATTTTGCAATAACTCCTAAACGAACAACGGTATTGTCACCAAATTTGCAGTACCTTATCTCACATCAATTCTACACATGTTAGCAAACGGAAAAGAATAAGGCTATGATAGGTCAACTGGGAATGACGTCAGAGTGACGTCATGTTCTTCGGGTTTTGTTGCAAAATAATGGTTTGCGGAAAACGCTGTCAAAGGTACGATATTTGAGATAAACTAAATTGTTTTAAATCAAATTACTGAAAATAGACCGCGCTATCAAACTGCCATCTCGGATTTTTAGGGTTTTTTTATTCACAATTTTGAGAAATCCAAATACATTTTATTTTTTATTTTCAAGAAAATCAGAATTATCCAAAAACCGGAATATATGTGATCGAGACGTATGCGGTGAATATATGTACCAAATTTAAAGTCGATATCTTAAAAAATTACCGAGTTATGACCTTTAAATGATACAAATCGACCACTTCTCACAGCATTACTATGCATAAAAAACGCATTTCCATTTTTGCTTTTTACTTCTATTTATATGGAACAAAAAATGTTCTAAGGTCATTTTTCGCGTCCTAGACGAAAAACAAACCCATAAACATGTGTTACAACGCCTAATGACCGTAATCTGCAATTTGACCTCGTGACCTCGGATGACCTTGACCTGACCCAAAGTCATAAACAGCTTAGAAAGGTACTTAGAAGTGTCAGACACACGAATCATACCGATGTATCGACAGTTTATGCGTTTAATATCGCAATTTTGCGCGACAATTCCATCCATCGAGACCTTTTGACACGGTCAAACATTTTATACTTGACCAGACCTGTTACGTCATCGGTGACCCGAAGGTCAACAATATTATGTTTCCCTCGATAAATTTCCCAGGGCTATCGAATGCCGTTTGAATTTTTACATTCGGTCCAGTAGTTCCGGATATCAGAGGGGGGCAAAAAATAACCCCCCCAGTAAGTCGCGTCATGAAATATACCCCAGTAACTCGCGGGTTAGTAAAAGCTGATTATCTAGTATACTTTTTTGCCTCTTTTTGGGCGTTTTCGGTATGTTTTGTAGAAAGAACCAACACAACACAAAATTGCCAGATTTACTCATGAATGTGAATATTCAAAGCAAACTAACGGTAAATATTGCATTGTAAGAGCATATACTTATGCATGAATTCATAAAATTGTGATTGATACCAAAAATCACCGGCAAAAACCATGTTCTTACAAGCTATATACCCATTTACCCCCAAACGCCACAATCGCCCCAATCGCACCAAACGCCCCAAACGCCCCAATCGCCCCAAACGCAAAATCCTTCGTGAAAACGGCTAATATGATAAATGCAGCGTTCACCGTAGGTATCGGTTACTTCGTATGCGTGTGTCGTATCTATGCGCCCGTCGAGATGTGCAAATGGCCTCGAGGTCCGGGAGGATGGACATATTTCTTCAAGAACCTGGCAACGGAGGTTGATCATCCTACCTGTATGCGGTGCATAGATGGGTAACCCCACCAATAGGGTCCAATACCCCACATGAAAAAGTATAGCCGGTTGAGATCCAGACTGTAAAGGACCATGGGTAAGGGAGTAAGGGAGATCCAGACTGTAAAGGACCATGGGTAAGGGAGTAAGGGAGATCCAGACTAAGGGACCATGGGTAAGGGAGTAAGGGAGATCCAGACTGTAAGGGACCATGGGTAAGGGAGTAAGGGAGATCCAGACTGTAAGGGACCATACCCATGGGTCTGGGTCCCCGCAGACCCATGGGTCTGGGATTTGTCCCTTTATGGGACACATTTTCAGCCCCCATCCCGTTCCAGCCCATTCAGCCATACCCAAACCCGTTCCAATCTGAATTCATAATTGATGGGGCTCCCTTCCTACCCGTTTCAGCATATTTCACTTCTTGTGGTGCTATAAAAAATGATATGGTCTGTCTCAAACCCGTTCCAACCCGTTACATTTCCCCAAAAAAAAATCCCATTCCCACCCATTTCTATCCCGTTCCCATTTCATACGGGATTCCCATTCCATGACAGGCTTTACCCATGGGATCGTCGACTTGACGCGGATGTGCCGTTCTTGGAAGTGTCTTCGCTCCCAGTCGAGTGACTCTCGAGCTGTATGTGGAGTCGCGCCATCTTGCTGGAACCATTCACGACTGTGCGGTGGTCGTCTCCTCCCCAATCCTCCACAGACATTTCCAATAACGGCACATCAGCCACATGTCGACGATCCCATGGGCCTCTTAAGCCCAGGCTACACTATGCGTGATTGTCCCGCAAATCATGCGCGTGTTCTCCGTGTTTGCAGAACTTCCTTGACGTCCGGGATCTGCCGATCACGCAAATCGCGCAAGGAAAAAGGATAAACCACTGTATTTTTTTAATGGATAAACCACTGCCTAAATATCTACCAGCAACAACACAAGTTTAAAGGAAATAGTTCACCTTCGGAACATATTTCAGAACACGATTTTATTATATTTTGTAATATAGTTTCGTTTTTTCTTTTCAAAAATGTCCTACATCGCGCCAATTCAGGACAGAAGGTCGTAAATTATTAATTTTATGGTGTGCGTTATTGGTCTGCGCATGCTCCCTGGCAGTGCTGGCACTTTCAGACGGTACGGTACATCATATATGCGCCGCATTCCTTCGCAAAAAGTCAAATATCTTCGGCTGGAGAGTCTTTTCAGCCAAGAAAAGTTGCAGATAAGGATTTCTCAACACGGGCTACAAAACTGCTATTTCAGTTCAAAACCCCATGTTGAAGGTGAACTATTTCCTTTAAACACTCAAAATTTGCCTTCATTCATGCCTTTAACGCTTCTCCATTCATCTTCGGCCACGATACACAGCACAAATTATTCAAATTTAGGTCTATTATGCTTTACATAATGCGAAATCAAGAAAAATGATAAAAATCCTGTAACAAGCAATCACGGAAAACACGACAAGTTCAGATTTTTTTTATTTTTCATCGTTCCGTCCCAGACGTGTCTGCGGAATTTCCTTGACGTTTCATACGGGATCTGCGTGATGTGTCAGTGTAGCTCACCCAATGCATTTGCTATCAGCTGAACTTGCTCTGTCACGCAAATCCCGACAACAAGAGTAACACGTGCCTGATTTTCAGGAAATCACGCATAGTGTAGCCTGGGCTTTACAGTCCGGATCTCACCCCGCTGGACTTTTTCATGTGGGGGCATTTGAAAGATAGAGTGTATACGGGGAGACTGAAGACCACGACCGAGCTGAAGGATGCGATCAGGGCGCTATACACTGGGTACTCCAAAGTTTGTTTTAGTATATACTATAAATATACTATAAAGACTAAAAAACATACCACAAAATGAAGGTTACTACCAGATTTGGGATAATATACCATATATGGATGCACGATATCCGCGGCAAGTATGGCGTTCGTGTTCCGATGAACAATTATACATATTAAGACGCAAGACGAATTTGTCCAACTTATTATTACTTGATGTGTGAACAAATATAACCAGTCTGAATGTGAAAAACATATTTTTTTTATTTTTGTATTAGTTATAAAACAACCACAGGCCGAAGCCCACTTACGGCTGTAATCAAAACACACAACACACGCATCCTCATACATTCACGCATTCATACCTAAGACATGATGACAATGACAATAAATAAGTGAATCCCGCTACCCCACGCAAAAGTAGGGCAAGGGACTAAAAAGTCAGCACCGCTGCCCCGCCAATGGGAATCAATAACTGCCTTCACTGCATGCAAACTTAAAAGCTTGCGACTTAAAAGTAGTGGAACAAAAAAAATCGGAAAAAAGAACCCTATGGGCTAGTAGTGCAAGTCACGCCCATGCTACCATATGACTTTGGACCCCCTCGGACGCGATCATCCGTGAAGTAGCCCGAATATCTGAGGACATGATCGGCAGAGCAGTTCTGCACCTCAAAGATGTTCGTCTACCGCTAGTGAAGGAGCGTCGGGTGGGCATATCGAGCACCTGATGTGAAGGGTCAGGACTAGTGTATGTCAGGCAGTGCCGTCATGGGCTGTTTATCTGTCGTGGCATTTTATTGTTAATATAATCACATCTGATTTTTGACTTTATGACAACAAAATAAAGATTTTATGAGAAAAACTTCTGCCTACTTATTTCTGGCCCACCCTGTATACGCCTAAAGTCCGCCGTTATTGCGTGCTATAGTTTCCATATCCAACCTATTTTGTATTTGTCCGCCCCTGTAGCTCAGTGGGAGAGCGCTGGACTTCTGACCTATCCCGGTAGTGGCAGCCCGGGTTCGAGTCGCTTCGGCGCTCGCTGTTTGCTCCTGACTGGGGTGGCCTGCGGCCGGTGGCAGCGGTCGCAATCAAGGTCAGGTGACGTCAGTGAGCGGGGCGGACCGTGTCCAGGTATGTCGGGCACGTAACACTTTCGTCTCTCAATTCTGCCGGACAACAGGAATTGCGCGATCGGGTGGTGAGGTCAGGACCTGCGCAACATGCTCTGCTTAGCATGGGTCCTGAACTCGGAAATCCATCCATACAAAAACATTCGGATTAAATTTATGAGGAAAAAAAACTACCATATTTATGACGTCATAATTGTCATAAAATTGTATGTGGTCATCAAGGAGAAAAGAAAACATGCCCATTTTTCGATGTATATCCATTTATCGTCCAAACAAATGCCATACTCGTTTTTCCCGCACGAAATACCCCGTATAGCCAAATTTCAAGACAACTTGCAAGGTGACATCCTCTATTATCCTCTTTTATTAAGCAGTAGTGTCTACTCGCTTCAACACTAGCCTATTGTCGACTTTCTTCAACACTACGCCTATGGACATTCCTGCTGACGCCGCTTGCCTCACCTGTTGTCTTATGGCAGAATCTTAATAGCTCAGCGATTAAGGCACGCAGAGCGTCGTGACAAAAACCAATCGACGCAAGAGGTGGCACTCATTCTGAAACTTGGAGAGTCCCATCACCGTCGGTTGCGTCGTTTGTGCGTGGCGCCGCGTGGAAAACGGGCGATTCCTCCTTTGAAAATACACAGTTTCGACCCCAGCGGCGCCGGCTGGCGCCGGCGACCCCGGCGGCGCGACAATTGCACCTGGGTCATCAATAATTAGCTAAAATAGTATGATTCTTTAAGAATTGGCCTGATCTAATGCATTTTCTCTGAATAGATAGCATTTGTATATTTTCCCATTTACTTATAATGGGAGGTCACGAAATTGATCTGACCTTAGGTCACCGATACAACAAATCCGAGATACACGAATTGTAGGTACGTAAGGCCTTATGAAATCCTACAAAGTTTCAAATCTCTTGGACAAACACTGGCTTTGGCATGACCGCAAGTATTTTGGGAGATAAGATCACTTGGCGTGACCTGATGACCTGACCTGAGATGACCTGCAGTTAAAACTTTCACAAAATGTGGATAATTGATGTCCCAATAGCTGTGCCAAATTTGGTGGCGCTGCGCAGTGCCGTTTTCTCGCTATTCCCGAAAAACTAAGGGGTTGGGGGTTCAAAATGAACCACACACCACCAGGGCGAGGGTTTACATGCATACCTTTGGCCAATATTTAGGCGCATTTCAGACACTCTTTAGGCTTAAAAGTGAGCATTCTCATAAACAGAATAAAATGACCTTAACAGCTGTGCCAAAAACACATTCTATTTACCACCCGGTGACCGAAATGTTGAGGTCATAAGTTGGGTCAGTTTACGTGTTAGTCAACGGTGAAGGGAAAACTTCAAGCCCGCGCTACGTCATGTCACGTGACGCTACCAAATCCTCTCCGTTGGGGGCCGATTCAAACCTCCGACCTACCTGTTAGTTATGTTGGGCAGAGCGTCAGTTGAGTCAGACCGCGCCTGGAGGCAGGATGCCACGCCCGCCCGCCAATTAGCATATGGCTCTGTTCAGGCCGGCGGCCAGCCGCAGGACATATAAATTTACACCCCACTAGTATTCCTTTTAAAATGGGATATAGTTTTCCTCGGACAGATGTTATGTGCCTCACTTGTTCATTCTCGTGAGAGGAAAAAATCATGTCAGTTATGTCTGTCTATGACCGCTCTTCAAGATCAGCAGTTCGTCTCTTTCCTATCTTCTCCAAACGTTCGGTGAGAGTTAGAATGTAAAGTTTTCACTTTGTATTTCTTAGAAAGTGAAAATACACACTCACACACACACCATGATGAGAACATGATGAGTTTCGACAGGTTACATCGGCGATGTATATCCAGACAAAGCTGTGGAATACTGATTACGGGTGGCAAATATGCAACTACGTTACCGAAGTCAAAAGGCGCCTACATAAATGCGTCTACACAAAACGTAAATGAACTCCACATATCAACACCACTCCAACACACTCTGATCCACATCGCATCACGCCACGGATCAACTCCACTCTCACAGCGCCACGCCCAACTCTCAAACTCACACTCAACAACAAAACATCAGCCGCCGCGGCAGCCGGTCCGACCTCTCCCGCCCCGGGCCGACTCCGACTCCGTCAGACGTCCAATCAGAGCGAGTCGGTGGGCACATAACGCACGGTTGGGTAGTAACCCTTGGCCCAGTCGGCCAGGTAGGTGACGATCTGGGTGCGGCCGTCCGGCATGTCCCAGCGGTACTCGCCGTTGATCACCATGCCGTCGCTGATCTCCTTCTGGCTGAAGGCGTTTTCGGTCTCGTCGTCGGCGATGTTGTAGCCGAACTCGTACGGCCGAGACATGTGCATCTGCAGAACACAGGGGGTCGGAGGGCACCTCACACTAACGGCATATACTCGTAGATATGTCAAATCAGCCCCAGCAACGTACACATATAAGACTATGGAAAATTGTTCGACTTTCTAGGGTTATCACTTAAACTGTGATTCTTGGAAGTATTATCTGTCATCATTCCCTGAACATAGAACTGCAATGCAAAAAAATCCCCCCAGATAAGAGATAAGGATATAAACTTCGCTATTCCAGCGCGTAATAACGCATGTCACCTCCACGAGTGTATCAACGCTTCACATGGCGGACCGAAACAAAGTCAGTTACGTACCATAGGAGACGGTGTGGCGGGACGCCGGGTGGTGATGATGGGCCGCCGAGTGGTGACGATGGGACGCCGACTGGTGACGATGGGACGCCGAGTGGTGATGATGGGCCGCCGAGTGGTGACGATGGGACGCCGGGTGGTGACGATGGGACGCCGAGTGGTGACGATGGGACGCCGGGTGGTGACGATGGCACGCCGACTGGTGACGATGGGACGCCGGGTGGTGACGATGGCACGCCGGGTGGTGATGATGGGATGGCGAGTAGTGATGATGGGCCGCCGAGTGGTGACGATGGGACGCCGGGTGGTGACGATGGGACGCCGGGTGGTGACGATGGGACGCCGGGTGGTGATGATGGGACGCCGGGTGGTCGGGCGCGGACGCCGGGTGGTCGGGCGCGGACGCCGGGTGGTCGGGCGCGGACGCCGGGTGTTCGGGCGCGGACGCCGGGTGGTCGGGCGCGGACGCCGGGTGTTCGGGCGCGGACGCCGGGTGGTCGGGCGCGGACGCCGGGTGGTCGGGCGCGGACGCCGGGTGTTCGGGCGCGGACGCCGGGTGATCGGGCGCGGACGCCGGGTGATCGGGCGCTGGGTGGTGGTAGTGGTCGGGGACGGCACCCGACCGCCGGACGGGCTGGAGCCGTCCGGCACCAGGTTCGGCGGCAGGTAGTCCGGCTTGGGCGGGCGGATCTTGACCTCAGTGTTAACGGAGCCGCCCGGGTTGATGGGACCGCCCTTGTCGAGCGGCGGCGGCAGGTACAGGCCGTTGTCCGGAATAGGGTAACTGTAGCCCTTAATCTTCGGAGAGCCGGCCGCCAGCGTGCACACCGACGCCACGCACACAACCTGGGAGACAGAGACAGAGGACACAGTTAGAGGAGACGCACACAACCTGGGAGACAGAGACAGAGGGCACAGTTAGAGGAGGAGCACACAACCTGGGAGACAGAGACAGAGGACATAGTTAGAGGAGGCGCACACAACCTGGGAGACAGAGACAGAGGGCACAGTTAGAGGAAGGCAATACAACCTGGGAGACAGAGACAGAGGGCACAGTTAGAGAAGGGAACGCAACCTTGGAGATAGAGACAGAGGGCACAGTTAGAGGAGACGCACACAACCTGGAGACAGAGACAGAGGGCACAGTTAGAGGAGGGGAACACAACCTGGGAGACAGGGACAGAGGACACAGAGGAGGGGCACACAACCTGGGAGACAGAGACAGAGGACAAAGTTAGAGGAGGGGTACACAAGCTAGGAGAAGAGACAGAGGGCACAGTTAGAGGAGGTCTCTGTCCGTCTCTGTCTCCTCAACCTAGGAGACAGAGACCGAGGGCACAGTTAGAGGAGGGCCACACAACCTGGGAGACAGAGACAGAGGGCACATGTAGAGGAGGCGCACATAACCTGGTTGACAGAGACAGAGGACAAAGCTAGAGGAGGGGAACACAAGCTGGGAGACAGAGACAGAGGGCACAGTTAGAGGAGGGGAACGCACCCTGGGAGACAGAGACAGGGGGCACAGTTAGAGTGGGGGCACACAACCTGGGAGACAGGGACAGGGGGAACAGTTGGAGGAGGGGAACACAACCTGGTAGACAGAGACAGAGGGCACAGTTAGAGGAGACGCACACAACCTGGAGACAGAGACAGAGGGCACAGTTAGAGGAGGGGAACGCAACCTGGGAGACAGAGACATTGGGCACAGTTAGAGTAGCCGCACACAACCTGAAGGCAGAGAGAGAGGGCACAGTTAGAGGAGGGGCATAAATGGGGCACACGAGAAATTCACTCGATAGCGAATTCGCACAGTTGGTATTGTCACGGCGGGGGAATGGGAAAGCTTGCTAATTGATGTGTTGTTAAAATAAGCTCTCTTTTTGCAAGGAAATGTTATATAATTCGCCTGCAATCATTAAGTACACACTACGTACGATTCTATCGACACCAAAGTGAATTTGTGGTGTCATTCACAACAAATGCTAATATTTGGACGTTTTATTTCCATCGAAATGATAGGTCAAATACAGCATTGGGTGATTAAGGAATAGATCCATACACCGTTTTCAATATAAAATATTGGAGTTCAAAAAGCAATATTACGAAATATTAAAGGGAAACTTTCATAAAAACTAGAGCTTATATTTCATGCCTGCAAGACAAACTTCTATACCTTAAAGGCCGTGTTACATTTATGGACGAAAGTAGCAATTATTTATGCAAAACACTGCCATCATTTACTGTCACCAAGTATCAATAGATTTTAGCAGAAACATAAATTAAAACATTAAAAAGTTTTACATTATATGACCCTGAACATCAGGCAAAATAAATGCTTCGACTATTGATGATTGTTACGATATGGTGGTTTTTCATTCCCTATACTACATGCCGACAGGGAACATTTAATCAATATGTTGTGAAATTAGAAGGAATTTCGAACTAGCTGCATCGGACGCCACCGAAATTTGTTGGTAGGAAATGAGTATGATATTGTCAACCCCATGACCAGATATGGCTTTGTACTGTCAAATGACACATAAAATGTTCCGATCAGTAATAAAATAAAATCAACATTGTCCCCACTCTCACCACCACCACCACCACCACCACCACTACCACCACCACCACCTCTACAAAATGACAGAGGTGAAAACGACAAAACTTGCATTTTAGAAGATATAGTTGATTTCCTTATATGATTTCCTTATGACCTTAGGAAGAGCGAGCCCGTAGAAACCATATTGTTGTGGTCTAAACACACAAAACTTCAGCTTAACCTGCGCACTGCAGGGGGTTGATTTTTCGCCCCCCCCCCCCCTCAGGTTTTTCAAAGATAACGAAAAAACGGCGGCGCGCAGCGCCGCCGGGTTTTGGTACACCTGTTAGGACATCAATTGCGCACACTTTGAAGAAGAAAAAAATATATTCGGGTCATCTCAGGTTAGGTCGCCAGACCAGGTCAAGTAACCTCATCACTAAAAATGTTTGCAGTTGTGCCAAAGCCAGAGTTTTTCACCGATCAGGTTGAACCTTACAGAATGTCATGAGGGCATCAGTACTTACAATTCGTTGATCTCGGAATTTTGATATCGGTGACCTAAAGTAAGGTCAATTTCGTAACCTCCCCATAATAAGTCAATGGGGAAATATACAAATGCTTCCTATTTCAAGGATATGCATGATATTAGTCCAATTACGTCTGAATCACGTTATTATAGGATATTCTTGATGATCCATGTGTAAGTTTTGTTCAGTGACCCCTATTGGGTCATTTGAGGTCATGCGAGGTCACATCACTTTTTTGTCAATAACTCTCGATATAATGAAGATAGAGAAGTAAAACAGACATCAATGTGTTTGTGTCGTCGGGACACGTCTTCCCATATGCAACATGCCCTACTTGGGTCACCACTTGACCTTGACCTTAGGTCAAATTGTTAAGTTGACTTATCAAGGTCACCATATATATCATGCAAAGCGCCTTGACAAGATAAACACAATGGCGTAAACAGTTTTCCGTTATCTTTTTTAAGTAAAAAGTTAATAACAAAAAACGATTTAGCAAAAAAAAAGTTGTTTTTCCTTTTTGACATCTGGAGCCTCAAATATGGACCTAAGATCAAATCTGAGTAAAACATAGTGATTTCAAATTTCACTGGCTGGCGTTTGCTTTTTTCCGTTTGTTTCTAACTATAATCGTTTCTGAGATATAGGGGAATTTCTGGAGCGATGTCCTAAAACAGGAAAAACTGGAAAATTTGACCTTTGATGACCTTTGGTGATCTCAATTTTCACCTGACCTAAAAGAACACTGAAATACTTTCGATAGAACATGTATGAAGCAATCAAATGCCTTTTTCGCTTCTCGCTACGTTGCGTAGTTTTCGAGATCTCAGGGGGGGGGGCGGAAATCAACCCCCCCCCCCCCTGCAGTTCGTGTTCGGCGCAAAGCCCCTGCAGTGCGCGGGTTAATCGGTCCAGCCGTTTCTCAGCTATAGCAGGATAACGTTTTATGACACCCCTGACGCGGCACGTGCCACGCTCCATGCTGACCCCGCACGTGAGACGAAACATGTCAATCACATAATTCATTGAATGGGGCTATCAGATGGCGAACACCGTTTGTCAATGGGATGCGGGATTTCAAAGATATAAGCTCCTCAAAACCGTTATGGTCCCCCGGGTCGGCCATTATGGTCGGTCGGGTCGGCCGCTTATGTGAGAAAACTATCATATTCAGTGAGAACTCGCAAGTGCTTCGCGCTCGCTTGTAATAAACGAAGGAAATTGACCAAAGCACTCTGAACTTTTTGATAGCTATATGGTATAAGCAAGTTGTTGTTCCTTTCACTTCTGGCCACTGCCCCGTGTCCTTAGCTGAGGTCGGCCTATCCAGGGACGCCGTCCTGCCAGCAGGGGCCAGCAGGGACGGTAGGGACCGCCACGCACCTGAAGCCACGCCATCGTCGCCGAGTGATGGTTCCGAGTCACACTGCTGCTGCTGGCCGGCTGCGGCCTCTTATAGAGTGATGGGGTGCGGCCGGCGGCTCCACCGCGAGGCCACGGGGGCGGGCCCAGGCGGCACGATGGAACCCGCGGCCCAGCAGACGCCAACTGACCCGAGGGAGACCTGGAACTGACCCGAGGGAGACCCGGGAACTGACCCGAGGGAGACCCGGGAACTGACCCGAGGGAGACCCGGGAACTGACCCGAGGGAGACCCGGGAACTGACCCGAGGGAGACCCGGGAACTGACCCGAGGGAGACCCGGGAACTGACCCGAGGGAGACCCGGGAACTGACCCGAGGGAGACAGGGGAACTGACCCGAGGAAGACCCGGGAACTGACCCAAGGGAGGCACCGGAACTGACCCGAGGGAGACCCGGGAACTGACCCGAGGGAGACCCGGGAACTAACCCGAGGGAGGCACCGGAACTGACCCGAGGGAGACCCGGGAACTGACCCGAGGGAGGTACGGGAACTGACCCGAGGGAGGTACGGGAACTGCCCCGAGGGAGACCCCGGAACTGACCCGAGGAAGACCAGGGAACTGGCCCGAGGGAGACCCGGGAACTGACCCGAGGGAGACCCGGGAACTGACCCGAGGGAGACCCGGGAACTGGCCCGAGGGAGACCCGGGAACTGACCCGAGGTAGACCCGGGAACTGACCCAAGGGAGGCACCGGAACAGACCCGAGGGAGACCCGGGAACTGACCCGAGGGAGACCCGGGAACTGACCCGAGGGAGACCCGGGAACTGACCCGAGGGAGACCCGGGAACTGGCCCGAGGGAGACCCGGGAACTGACCCCAGGAAGACCCGGGAACTGACCCAAGGGAGGCACCGGAACTGACCCGAGGGAGACCCGGGAACTGACCCGAGGGAGGCACCGGAACTGACCCGAGGGAGACCCGGAAACTGACCCGAGGGAGACCCGGGAAGAGACCCGAGGGAGGTACGGGAACTGACCCGAGGGAGACCCAGGAACTGACCCGAGGGAGACCAGGGAACTGGCCCGAGGGAGACCCGGGAACTGACCCGAGGGAGACCCGGGAACTGACCCGAGGGAGACCCGGGAACTGACCCGAGGGAGACCCGGGAACTGGCCCGAGGGAGACCCGGGAACTGACCTGGTAACTGACCCAGGAATCAGAATATGACCCGGGAAATGATACATAAACTTACCAAAGAGAGACCTTGAAGACAATATTTGAATGGAGTAGCGAATAACGAAACCAGGTGGAACATGCAAAACAATAACATTGCATTCGGTGAAATATTTGCAAACTAAACCAATTCATAAGGATCACACATACATCCGAATAAAACTGACAGTGATTTTCAGGCAAACTCTAAACAAAATACTGATTAACAGACCAGGGGCGCCACAGACTTGTGTCAGGAGGCAAGCAAATATCTTAGGCATCCATTTGAGAGAGGTAGGCCAACTCTGCCGCTCAGAACCCTTATACGTTTGGGCGGAATACGTTTTTATTGACACCGTTCAATTTTGTAAGAAACAAAAAACGTCAGATCTGAAATCGGTTAATACAAAAATGAGCTAATCGAGGTCAGGGGGTGCTCCGAAGAGACCCATTTCATGTGCGCGTGCTGAGGTGTTTGAAGGCATGGATACGGAGAAGTTACCTTCATTTGGTGCTAAGTCTAGAAAATATACACCATACTCTTGGTATTTTAAAAGACTATAAAGTATTAACAAATCTAAGACGCTTTCGAAGGAAACTTGTACGCGCATGTAAACGATGGTGGGTCCCGCGGACAGTTGTGCTCTGTAATAAGTTAGTACTTGGTGTGGCCGATAGAGGGCAGTGCGGGGCGCTGCTGTAACGTTCGGGTCACACTGAAGCGGAGAGAGCTCTCGCGTCGCAGACTCCAGTGCTGCGGGGAAGCGTATTTTTGGTCTGACTCTTTGAAAGAAGAGCCATACGTCTTGTAGTAGGCTTTTCAGCTTTGCCAGGCTTTGCTTATGCTAAGACTTCAGCTTTTCGGAAGGTGGGACAGACTTCTATTCAGCTGTCCATTCCAGGTTCTGATGCAAATAACACTGGATCTACAGGGTGTTTCATAAGTAATGTCAATTTTAAAATAGTTATTTTTACGGATAAAATGATGCATTGCTTTGTTTGTTGGACTACTGGATATCGGAACATCTGGACATTTGCATTTGTGTGGTAATATTTTCCCTATCTAAAGCATAACGACTCCACGGCAGAACGCCAAAGTTCAATGCACTTTACGGGCATTTGAATGGAGATGGCATATGGCCCGGATCGCTTCTTCGGGGTCTATGGAGTCAGCCAGCTCCCGCACAGCCTGCAGCCGGTCCAGACTTAACAGGATGTCTTTCTTAGCTCCGCCAGGGCCACTGACAGCGAAACCAGTAGCCTAGTGGTGACAGACATGGGCTCCTGGCGGTCCACAGTCAGTCAGTCAGACGACAGATCACTCGCCTGCCAAGCTTCAGCCAGGTTCCAGATGGGTTTGGGGTCGAACAATAGCCTTTTTGGTTACGACTCTTTGGATGAACCTCTCAGCTGCGATATTCTAGCCATATGTCATCTGCTGAATATAAAGTGGGTATAGCCAAAAGTTTCACTTTAGCTTCGATTTTACCCCAAGTTTCTGAATTTGAAGATCACCCACGCCTACCGCTATTTGGAATATGGCGTATCTTGCCGTCACGCGCGAGGAGGGGAGTCTGGTATCTTCACCTCTCACTGGCTGTATACTGAAGGCTATGTCACGGGTTATAGGGCATTGATGTCACGTGTTGGAAATCAAAATGTCCAATAATTTCCAACAATAATTGTAAATTTGTACTTGCTCTTACTTTGTTTACTACTTGTACTTTCGATTAAAAAATTGGCATTATTTATGAAAGGCCTTGTAGATGATTTTACTATATTCGCCTATTTAGTCGTCTTTCACTCAATGGACATAAAATATGTGACATTTCTCTGTTTTGTGCTCCCTTGTTTCTGTATATGCTCCCTTGTTCCCTGATACCATGCCATCCATATAGTTGTATGAACAAGGAAGACCGGGGGCCAGGCTCCCTTACTTTCCGCCCATTTTCCCCTAAAATATTTGATTTTGCTCGGTGAGGAAAATGTTGACCGGAAATAGTTTGCCATGGCGAGAAGAGACCAAATCTGCTAAGCAATCTTGCAAAAAAGGATTGGGTTTATCTCAAGACGAGATCCAAGTTTCACTCCCCCCCCCACCCCCCCCCCCCCCCCCCCCCCCACACACACACACACACACTTCTCGTGACGCTCCTACATCCCAGATGTCATCTTTTTTTACCTAGGTGTGAAAGTCGAAAAAAGGGAGACGTAAAATTGTTATACAGGAATGTGTATGCAAATAGGTTCGCCAGTAATGACTTGACAGTTCCATGCATCTACGACAAAGTCTGCACTTTGAGAGTATTTTGAATAGTGTCCTGTGATAAACTTACAACAAAAAGGCGCGGGGTTATCCCTCGTCGAATATTGCAGAAAAATCGGGTTGTTCATTCCATCGTGGCTGCTCGTAGTGGTAGCACAGTTGGCTAACAGTAACGATGAAGCGCCCCTACGGTACCTACTACATACCGTAAACGGAGACTGCAACGAATTACAGAACAATATCGAGACTGCATTGGCGCAGCGAAAGATAACACCAAAGGTGAACCGAGCCAGCCACCAGAGGCGGATCCAGGGGGAGGGGAAACGAGGTCATCCCTCCCCCCCCCCCCCCCCCAGACGTGAAGTGTAATACATGCTATGTTTTCGTTTTTAGGACGGTGCTGGGCAAATTAGGCCAAATTTGGCCAAATTTGGCGGCGCTGCGCGCTATTGTAATTCCGCTATTCTCGAGAGAAAACAAACTTGCGGAGGGGGTCAAAATGACAAATGACGCCCACCAGGGCGAGGGTTAATTTATAAGTTTAATCATTATCACTTTTACAGGTGTCCTTATTTCAATATTTCTATCCAGCACCATTTCGGTCAAGCAAGTCTACAATAGAACAATCGGTCCAAATGCATCCTTTTTCCTGTAGGTCCTTGCCGTCCTTCCGGTTACAACGGCGGAGGTGGAGAGGGTGTTCAGTAAGGTGGAGAAGACTCTATCCTCTCTCCGAGTGACAATGACTGAGCTCCGGGTGTTGGCGCCGATCATGTGCGAAGCCCACATCAAGACCTATAGGTCTGACCTATACGGATGGCATTATAATGTCATCCGTCGGCGACGTCGTTGACAAATTTGCGCGATCGGGAAGTCGCCAGAGCTTTCAGGCTGCCGCTACCTGGCTGGCTGCCGCAGGTTTCTGCAATAGACTGTATGGCAGTAATATGAAAATACAGCGTTCACCGTAGTAGGTATCGGTTACTTCGTCTGCGTGTGTCGTATCTATGCGCCCGCCGAGATGGGCAAATGCCTCGAGGTCCGGGAGCATGGAAATATTTCTTCAAGAACCTGGCAACGGAAGTTGATCATCCTACCCGTAGGCGGTGCATAGAGATAGATGGGTAGCTAAAGTTTCTTGAAATGCATATTGAATTTGACGCCATGATCGGGTCATCTGTATGATTGTTTTGAAAGGCGGAAGAGCGACTGGTTCGATCATGTTCGACGTCCTCGCCTTTAGCTTTTTTATCAGAGCTCAACAGATAACCACTTATTTGATGCCCTCCTCTGTATGTGAAGTTCTGTTTTAAATTTATGTCAATTTCTTTCCACTAGCGTTTTTTTTCCTTGACCGCAAAAAAAAATAATCAAATCTCAGATACTCTTGTTTTTTGGGAGGCAAGGGTCGTCTAACCTTGTTGCAAAACGCATTTTGCCCAAAAAGACGAACGGATGGATCCATCATTGCTCTTAAAGGCAAAGCCGGTTTGATTCAGCACACATTTTGCATGTTTTTTTCCTTGCTGTCTGGAACTGAAACATAGGTACACCTTTTTCGATATCTCAAAATGTCGAAAAGCTATAACATAATAATAAAAAATAGATAAATCATTAGAAATCGTGTGGTTGTAAAATAAAATGGCCCAAATCCGGGGAGAAATTCGAAATTGGGGGTACCTGGGTAAGGTCCGCTTAAACTGGTTGGCCACCCCCAAAACGGCCGGCTGGATCCGCCCTTGCCAGCCACTATGACGAATGCATGGGGACTGGGACACTGAGTTCTTATATATGCCATATATCAGTCAAGATTCAGCTTTGTATTGAATTCCAGATATTTCACGCGCATCAAAAATGCCAGGCTGTGAATTTACCTAAAGGTAAGGAATAAGGCCAATTGCATGACACACATAGGATACTACAATGTAAATTAAATTATCACAATCCTCACAACAGTTGCAGGGTGGGCCAGAAATAAGTAAGCCGAAGTTGTCTCTCATAAAATCTTTATTTTGTGTCATAAAGTCAAAAATCGGGTGTGATTATATTAACAATAAAACGACACGACAGATAAACAGCCCATGACGGCACTGGCTGACATACACTAGTCCTGACCCTTCACATCAAGTGCTCGATATGTGCACCCTGACGCTCCTTCACTAGCGGTAGACGGACGTCCTTGAGGTGCAGAACTGCTCTGTCGATCATGTCCTCAGGAATTCGGGCCACTTCAAGGATGGTCGCGTCCTTCAGCTCGGCCGTGGTCTTCAGTCTCCCCGTATACACTCTATCTTTCAAATGACCCCATATGAAAAAGTCCAGTGGGTTGAGATCCGGACTGTAAGGGACACAGACCCATTGGTCTTTGTCCCCGCAGATCCATGGGCCTGGGATTTGTCCCTTCATGGGACACATTTTGAGCCCCCATCCCGTTCCAGTCCATTCAGCCAGCCATACCCAAGCCCGTTCCAATCTGAATTCATAATTGATGGGGCTCCCATTCCCACCCGTTTCAGCATATTTCACTTTTGTGATGCTAAAAAAATGATATGGTCTGTCCCAAACCAGTTCCAACCCGTTACATTTCCAAAAAATTGCCCCATTCCCACCCATTTCCATCCCGTTCTCATTTAATACGGGATTCCCATTCCATGAAGGGCTCTACCCATGGGATCGTCGGAGGATTTCCCAATGACGGCACATCAGCCACAAGTCGACGATCCCATGGGCCCCTCAACCCAGGCTACACTATGCGTGATTGTCCCGCAAATCACGCGTGTGTTCTCCGTGTTTGCAGAACTTCCTTGACGTCCGGGATCTGCCGATCACGCAAATCGCGCAAGGAAAAAGGATAAAACACTGTATCTTTTAAATGGATAAACCACTGCATAAATATTTACCAGCAACACACCAGTTTCAGCACTCAAAATTTGCCTTCATTCATGCCTTCAACGCTTCTCCATTCATTTTCCGCCACGATACACAGCACAAATTATTCAAGTTTAGGTCTATTATACACTACAATATGCGAAATCAAGCAAAATGATAAAAATCCTGCAACACGCAATCACGGAAATCACGACAACAAGTTCAGAATTTTAACTTTTCATCGTTCCGTCCGTGACGTTTCTGCGGAATTTGCTTGACGTTTCATACGGGTTCTGCGTGATGTGCCAGTGTAGCTCACCCAATGCATTTGCTATCAGCTGAACTTGCTCTGTCACGCAAATCCCGACAACAAGAGTAACACGTGCCTGATTTTCAGGAAACCACGCGTAGTGTAGCCTGGCCTTTACAGTCCGGATCTCAACCCACAGGACTTTTTCATGTGGGGTCATTTGAAAGATAGGGTGTATACGGGAGACTGAAGACTACGCCCGAGGTGAAGGACGCAATCATCCGTGAAGTGGCCCGAATTCCTGAGGACATGATCGACAGAGCAGTTCTGCACCTCAAGGACGTCCGTCTACCGCTAGTGAAGGAGCGTTGGGGTGCACATATCGAGCACTTGATGTGAAAGGTCCCGACTAGTGTATGTCAGCCAGTGCCGTCATGGGCTGTTTATCAGTCGTTCCATTTTATTGTTAATATAATCACATCTGATTGTTGACTTTATGAGAACAAAATAAAGATTTTATGGGAGACAACTTCGGCTTACTTATTTCTGGCCTACCCTGTATATGTCTAAAGTTCGCCGTTATTGTGTGCTATAGCTTCCATATCCAAGCTACCATATGTATGACGTCATAATTGTCATAAAGTTGTCTATGGTCAACAAGGAGAAACGAGAAACATGCCCATTTTTCGATGGATATCCAAATATCGTCCAAACAAATGCCATATTCGTTTTTTCCGCACGGAATACCCAGAATAACCAAATTTCAAGACAACTTTCAAGGTGACATCCTCTATTATCCTCTCTTATTAAGCAGTAGTGTCTACTCGCTTCAACACTAGCCTATTGTCGACTTTCTTCAACACTACGCCTATGGACATTCCTGCTGACGCCGCTTGCCTCACCTGTTGTATTATGGCAGAATCTTAATAGCTCAGCGATTAAGGTACGCAGAGCGTCGTAACAAAAACCAATCGACGCAAGAGGTGGCACTCATTCTGAAACTTTGAGTCCCATCACCGTCGGTTGCGTCGTTTGTGCGTGGCACTGCGTGCAAAACGGGCGATTCCTCCATTGAAAATGTACAGTTTCGACCCCGGCCCGCCGGCGCCGCCAGTGCAGCCGCCGCTGCCGCCCTGGCGGCACAAGCTAGGAACTGCTTATGTTTTGGCCAATCAGAGAGTAAGCCGAGTAGGAGAGTAAGCCGGCGCGAGTCGGCGGCGTGGGCAGAGCGTCAAGTCAGACTGCGCATGGAGGGAGGGTGCCACGCCCACCCGCCAATTAGCATATGGCTCTGTTCAGGCCGGCGGCCAGCCGCAGGCCATATAAATTTACACCCCACCAGTATTCCTTTTAAAATGGGATATAGTTTTCCTCGGACAGATGTTATGTGCCTCACTTGTGCATTGTCGTGAGAGGAAAAAAATAATGTCAGTTATGTCTGTCTATGACCGCTCTTCAAGATCAGCAGTTCCTCTCTTTCCTATCTTCTCCAAACGTTCGGTGAGAGTTAGAATGTAAAGTTTTCACTTTGTATTTCTTAGAAAGTGAGAATACACACTCACACATACACACACCATGATGAGAACATGATGAGTTCCAACACGTTACATCGGCGATGTATATCCAGACAACGCTGTGGAATACTGATTACGGCTGGCAAATATGCAACTACGTTACCGAAGTCAAAAGGCGCCTACATAAATGAGTCTACACAAAACGTAAATGAACTTCACATATCAACACCACTCCAACACACTCTGATCCACATCGCATCACGTCACGGATCAACTCCACTCTCACAGCGCCACGTCCAACTCTCAAACTCACACTCAACAACAAAACATCAGCCGCCGCGGCAGCCCGTCCGACCTCTCCCGCCCCGACTCAGACTCAGACTCCGTCAGACGTCCAATTAGAGCGAGTCGGTGGGCACATAACGCACGGTTGGGTAGTAGCCCTTGGCCCAGTCGGCCAGGTAGGTGACGATCTGGGTGCGGCCGTCCGGCATGTCCCAGCGGTACTCGCCGTTGATCACCATGCCGTCGCTGATCTCCTTCTGGCTGAAGGCGTTGTCGGTCTCGTCGTCGGCGATGTTGTAGCCGAACTCATACGGCCGAGACATGTGCATCTGCAAAACACAGCGGGTCGGAGGGCACTTCACACTAACGGCATATACTCGTAGTTATTGTCAAATCAGCCCCAGCAACGTACACATATAAGACTATGGAAAATTGCTCGACTTTCTAGGGTTATGACTTGAGCTGTGCTTCTTGTGAAGTATTATCCGTCATCATTCCCTGAACATAGAACTGCTATGCAAAAAAAAAATCCCACCAGATAGGAGATAACCCTCGCCCTACGGGAGCTTTTTCACCTTCGCACTACGGGGGGCCTGACAGCCCCCCCCCCCTGCTAACTTCCAAACCAAGCAACTTAGAGTAATGTGGTAAGAATCAGCATGTTGCCTGTCATGAGAGGAATCTAAGAATATTCTATTTTTAGGTTTCAGGTGAACAGGTGACCTTCCAGGTCAAGTGAATGACCTCGGATTTACCACGTCCAGAACAGCAATTTTGCTCTTTATAAAACCTCAAAATTAGAAATTGATAACTGTAAAAAAGGCATGTTTCTAGACCAGTTTTGGCTCAGAAAAACAGAAAAGGTAATTATTTGTTCGTATCTTGTCAAAAAATAAAATAAAAAAGTTATTAAAAAAAATGACGTCATGAGTTTCTTACACTTAGCGAGCCATCACTCAGTCAAAAATGAAAATAATGTTTTGAAATTTGGTAAGAGTATTATCCATACTCAATTATCTCACATATATTCCGGGTTTTCTAACATCTTTGATATTTTTGATTTTGTGGGGATTTTTCCCAAAAAAAAATAGTTTAGGGGTCAAAAAACAAAAATGTTGACAATCCGAAATTGCCATTTTAACGAGAATGCCATTTTGTATCTTTGGTGAATTGCGTTTGCATTTTTTTCTTCAAAACTCTGTTTTCTACCGTTTTTCACATTTGTATCGTTTTTCCACCCACTTGACGTCATCAAAATATGATTATCTCCCAAACCACTCGATTAATTTTAATTAAATTTTTACAGCGTACGTATAATTGTTGTAAACTCAGCTACCGAAAATTGCAGCAAGATGCATTGCATGTGTAAAAGTTATTCAGAAAAACCTCAGGGGGTGGGCTGTCAGCCCCCCCCTAGGGCGAGGGATAAGGATATATATTCGCTATTCCAGCGCGTAATAACGCATGTCACCTCCACGAGTGTATCAACGCTTCATATGGTGGACCGAAACAGTCAGTTACGTACCATAGGAGACGGTGTGGCAGGACGCCGGGTGGTGACGATGGGACGCCGAGTGGTGATGATGGGACGCCGAGTGGTGAAGATGGGACGCCGGGTGGTGACGATGGGACGCCGGGTGGTGATGATGGGACGCCGGGTGGTGATGATGGGACGCCGGGTGGTCGGGCGCAGACGCCGGGTGGTCGGGCGCAGACGCCTGGTGGTCGGTCGCGGACGCCGGGTGGTGGGGGGACGGGTGGGGATGACGCGCCGGGTGGTCGGGCGCGGACGCCGGGTGATCGGGCGCGGACGCCGGGTGATCGGGCGCTGGGTGGTGGTAGTGGTCGGGAACGGCACCCGGCCGCCGGACGGGCTGGAGCCGTCCGGCACCAGGCTCGGCGGAAGGTAGTCCGGCTTGGGCGGGCGGATCTTGACCTCGGTGGTGACGGAGCCGCCCGGGTTGATGGGCCTCTTGTCGGGCGGCGGCGGCAGGTACAGGCCGTTGTCCGGAACAGGGTAACTGTAGCCCTTGGTCATCGGTGAGCCGACCGCCAGCGCGCACACCGCCGCCACGCACACAACCTGGGAGACAGAGACAGAGGACACAGTTAGAGGAGGCGCACACAACCTGGAGACAGAGACAGAGGATACAGTTAGAGGAGAGGAACACAACCTGGGAGACAGAGACAGAGGGCACAGTTAGAGGAGGGCATACCGCCTGGGAGACAGGGACAGAGGACACAATTAGAGGAGGGGAACACAACCTGAGAGACAGAGACAGAGGGCACAGTTAGAGGAGGGCATACCGCCTGGGAGACAGAGACAGAGGGCACAGTTAGAGGAGGGGCACACAACCTGGTAGACAGAGACAGAGGGCACAGTTAGAGGATGGGAACACAACCTGGGAGACAGAGACAGAGGGCACAGTTAGAGGAGGGCATACAGCCTGGGAGACAGGGACAGAGGACACAGTTAGAGGAGGGGAACACAACCTGAGAGACAGAGACAGAGGGCACAGTTAGAGGAGGCGCACACAACCTGGGAGACAGAGACAAAGGGTACACAACCTGGGGACAGGGTCAGAGGACACAGTTAGAGGAGGGGAACACAACCTGGGGACAAAGACAGAGGGCACAGTTAGAAGAGGCGCACACAACCGAGAAGACGTAGAGAGAAGGCATAGCCAGAGGAGTGGAATAAATATGATATTTCCGTGTGAAATGTCTGGCATGCATAAACAGAACGGAAATACTGATTCACATTCCATTCCATTACAGGTGACAGACTATTGTGTATCTTATATTCTGCAGCAGTATCATAAATGGAGTTCCAGGTTGGCTCGCGCCTCCCATCTGGAAGTGTCCAATCTCCGATCGGGCAGTACCGGCGCCGGGCCGGACAGCACCGCGCCCACCCAATTCGACCGACCCAGTTGTCCCGTCCTTGTCTGCGTGGGCCCCGGGCGCAGCGAAAGGCGTCCCCGCGCGTGGCGAAACGATCCCGACGGCGATCACACCATTCTCGGTCCGGTGGCAGCGACACGCCGAAGCCGACAGGGCGCCGGCGCCGGTACCGCCCCGGCTATCCCGACCTGCCCTCCGCCCGACCGGTCCCTCCGCCCGACCGGCCCCTCCGCCCGACCCAGTCGGAAACGGCTCCGCCCTACGCTACCGGCTCGGCCGGGCCAAATCTGGTCGGTAGAGTTGACACCGAAGCCGGTCCCGGTTACTCCAGCCAGGTCGTCTCCTCGTGACGTCTCCTCCTCTCCTCGTGGCGTCTCCTCGTCTCCTCGTGGCGTGTGTCCGTCTCCAGGGCCCGCCCGAGCAGTCAGTAAGGCGACGAATCAAGCGAACTAAACGGCCGAGGTTCGAGTGTTGCTTAGCGTACTTAGTATTCTGCATGTAAGTTTGCTCCGCGTCTGCATATGCCGGTATTTTGCACTTATTTTGTTTGAATGCATCCAACGTAAGAACTTCCTTCCTGTCTTTCGAGACGTATTTGTAGGTCATATGAGTGAATGAAATACAATAGGAATAAATAAAGATACTTTGTAGGAGGAGTGCATGCATTGCAATGTTTAGGTCAAAACCTGATTCTGCCAGCTCTGTCCTGACAGGACGGGTGAAATGGCACACAAGTCTCAAATATAACACGAAACAACACTACCCTGATTAGTCACAACTTGTAACAACTTGTTATTTACGAAGGATAATTATTACGTCACCTCTCATCTGGTTCTATTACACCAGTAACACTGTAGTTTAGGACGCAGTATCGATCCAGTTACACACACGCCAGTTTATATTCCCGATCAGAAGATACATCTAGTTTCTCTCGCAGTCAAAACACATCATTTGATTCTCTTACATTAATACCTAGTTATCTAAGACGCCAGCAGCATACGGCATACTTATTTGTAATATTGTTGCATAATGTGACATGATACAAATGTGGCACCTGTTATAATGAATATGCTATACTAATCATAGTACACCAGAACCGACCAGTCGCCTCCAAGAAGCGCCGCAAGAAAGGGGCCCTCCTGAGGCGCCGACCTAGGCTGGCGGGAAGCCAAAGAGCGCGCTGAAAACTCTAATGATGTGAACAGGTTCGCAGTGAACATTTTCAGTCCAGATACAAAGGTCACACTGCCGATGAATTGCTGTTTTATAACGCGAAGCCTTCTCATCCTGATTAGTATGCAATGCATGCAAAGCAACACATGCATATACGGTATACACAGCTGCAAATTTGGGTTAACGGCCGGCTCTGTGTACAGATTAAGAGACGCTTATCCCAGTAATATTGTCTGCCTTGATTTGCTTGTGCTTCCATTATTCAGCGAGTGTTTTACCGCCCGACATTAAGTGGTGCTAACTAGCGAAGGTCGCGCGGATTAGTCCTTTGTAGGCCAAGAGTTTATGTGTGAACTTCGGGCCGGTTGGATTTATCTTTAAGTGTTCCAGTTGTCTTAGGCAGTTACACTAACAAACTTCTCGCAGGCCATAAAACACTGGGCTTATCAACTTTGATTGTCATCAGCAACTAGCGACCCAGTGAGGTCACAATGCAGATTCTGCAGCTGCAAATCTGAATCGGATCTCATGCTCTATCCAACCGGTATTGCCATCGCCACGGGCCTCAAACTGTTCGCAATACGAGCTGGGGGAGGCGAGGCGGGATCGACTTTCCAGGGCTCTCAGCAGGGTAGGGCAGGGCGGGGACAATCTGCAGGGCAGGGCAGGGCGGGGACAGTCTGCGAGGCAGGGCAGGGCGGAGACAGTCTGCGAGGCAGGGCAGGGCGGGGACAGTCTGCGAGACAGGACAGGGCGGGGACAGTCTGCGAGACAGGACAGGGCGGAGACAGTCTGCGAGACAGGGCAGGGCGGGGACAGTCTGCGAGGCAGGGCGGGGACAGTCTGCGAGACAGGGCAGAGCGGGAAAGTCTGCGAGACAGGACAGGGCGGGGACAGTCTGCGAGACAGGGCAGGGCGGGCGGCCTGCAAGGCAGAGCAGTACAGGGGTCAGCCTGCAGGCAGTAGTAGCCAGTGGCCACCCCCTAACGAGCTGTGATTGCCCGGTAGCCGTTAGTGTCCGGTGAGTCTGATGGGTGGGCAGGGTCAGGGTCAGGACGCGGCCAGGCCAGGACGGTGCTTTCCGCCGACAATTGCAGCGGGCCCACGCGAAATTGCCGCGTCGAAAACGACTCGAACCAGGTCAGCGGGTGTTAGTTATGGGGTCAGCAGGCGGCCTGGCAGAGAGGAGAGCGGGGATCGGCGCCACGAGAGCACGAGGTGAGGGGGCCATCCGCCATCCAGCTGGGAGGCAGTGACGTCAGCCAGCCGGGAACGTGACAAACGCAACCGGCCGGTCGTGAGGAGCCAAACGGATCGCTCCGGTCACTCAGCCGGTTACGAAGCCCACGCAGTGCAGACAGAACAGGTTCAAGACGGATAAGCAAGCGTTTAAAATATAACGACGCATTTTCCACGAGACCATTATTATTCCAGGTGGGCGCAATAACCGCATCGCTAGGTCTTCTGTCATACTTGTGCTTACCAGCACTGGTTTTCTTGCCATGGGTGTCCGCGTGTCATCGCACCCTGTCGATGGGACTGGGCTGACCTTGCATTTCCCGTTCACGATTCGGCCGTGCCTTGCACCCGGTGGTGCCAACTGCAGCTCGACGGTGAGCACGCTTTTGTTGACTGTCGAGAAGCACCATGGAGCATCGGTAGATACAATAGGCGGGTGATGAAGCCACGACCAGTGGAGAGCTACCGGGCCTGTGTGCGGACCGCGGAGAGGGCTCCGTTTGCTCGCGTCATGCTCCGGCGGCCTTCGGTCCCGCCGTGACGGGAATCCGAGCCAGGTGCAGTCTGGATGACGGATGGCGAGCTGCGCCAGCTCTGGTGACGTCATCAGCTGGCACCGTGAGCCAGCACAGCTAGGAGCCGCGACCGCGACCTTGTCCGGCCCCACGGGGAGCTCTCGTCGCCCGGGGCGACACCCATGGCTCGCCCATCGGCTTCGTCAAGGCGACAGTGGCGGCACGTGGCGGCAACGACGCGAACTAACGGACCGGCCCGACCGCCGGCCGCCGCTGGATCAGCGGTAGGAAGTGGTGCTGCACCAGCGACACCAGGGGTGGTGCCGGGGCAATGCTGTGCCGATGTGGTGCCCCTCGGCGCCCCTGCCGCCCGCCGTTAACACCAAACAGCTGCCCGCCGTCCGGCTCGCGGCAGACCATGATGTCGCAGTGCTCACGGCGCTGGTACGCACGCACCGAGACACCGCCGCTGTGCCGCCGTTACCGAGGCGCGCGTGTCTCGGTTTTACGGCTGGAGGCGAGCCGAGCCGAGCCGAGACGGTCACGGAGGCCGACTAACCGGGACGATCGGTGCGTGCGCTGGCCCACACGCACCGATCCCTGGGAGCCCGACACTCCAGAGCCTTCCATTTCCAACCCTGACGTTTCCAAGCCCGCTGCCCGACCCGCCGCGGAGCCGGCCGGGCGCGCCGGGATCTGATAGATAGTGGAACCGTCCCCGTGCCAGTCTCACCTGTCTCCGGTGAGATTCGAGCCCAGGGCGCGGCTGCGGCCGGTCAGCTGACTGCTGTCTCGGATAAATAGGTGGCGGAGGTGTTGTAACCTACGGCCTATCTCCGACGGGCCACCGCTGGTCGCCATTAACCTGGCCCGCCGCCTTTCATCACGAATTCTACGTTTTGCAATGGGTCTTTACTGAGAGTGTCGGCTCGTTAAAATTGATCGATGCGGTCGATGCGGTTTTGTATAGCGCGGTGATCGTTCAGCACGGATTTCCCTCATGGGACGATCACGGATACACTGCGTGTGAGGCGCATATATTAATCATCGGGATCGAGGTGCGGGGATCATTTGTCACAAGTCATTACGCGTGCCAACGTGCTAAGCGCTCCTTGATTGAAGAAAATGGAAAGCGATGTGTGCATGTCTTGGACTCCTGCTGTTAATAGCAAAAGTTATTTCTGCTGTTAACTGTGTAATCTGCTTAAATGTTAGACGGAAAATTAATATATTGCAAATAGTTCCTTGGAATATATTTATAAATAGTTCAGTTCAATTATTGGAACGAAGAGTTATTGTTAATGTCTTGATACGACAACTTATCAGATTTTCAGTTTCGTCGCAACCGCCTGTGCGTACGTAAGACGTTTTAATACACTTCTGTTTGGGGCAATGTCTGTAATACAAATATTCACAGCAACGTCAGACCGAAAATCGTTAATTAACGTTGCATTACAGTGACGTAAATGGAGGGCACAATGGCATGAACCAACGACTAATTACACTTAATTGGAAAACCAAAAACAATCAGAGCTGGCATCCATGGGTGTCAGTGTCACGTTTCGGATTCAAAGTAGAACAGTTAGTTTTATATTTTTCGAAGTTTTCAAGAGTATTAAGGTGTAACAAAAAAAACAAGTAGAACACTGCTACCCATTATGACCAATGTTAGGCAGAAGTTGACCTCAGATAATCGAAACCAGTGTTGACACCGGTGGCACACCGAGTTTTTTACCTGGTCGGCTGCCATTGCATTGAGACGGCTTGGCACAGATCCAGCTGGTGTGACGGTCATGCCCGAACCGCAAAGCAATCAACAAACCAGCAGGCTGAACACATCGACAGCTCTCACGTACACCACGAGCCTGTCATATAAATGTCGCAAACGGGAGCTCTCGGAAATATCGAGTACGGTAAAGTATGTGCATGAGCCACGCCCCTGCACCCAGTGGAACCGCCTCACATTTCACATTGACACTGGCCGCACACCAAGGAGGTGTCCTCACGGTAGTCAGTGGAGACAGGCCAGCAGGGGTTCCCTGTTCTCGGAGGTGTTAATGAGTCGCCTGAACGCTCATTAGTATCCCTCGCGCCACGTGGCGCCGGGACCACTTTCCACTTTCAATTTCCGCCCGCCACCGGTGGCCGAGACAGGCCCGTTCGGAAGGTAAACGTGGGAGAACAGAGGCTCAGACCGGCAGACATCGCGACCAGCTGGGGCGATGTTTGGCAACGCGGCTGAGAACGGCCGCCTGCCACTGGCGGCGACCGTGTGTAGCATGCTATTTCCGTTGTGCAAAACCCCGCGAAAATGCCAGTGGTGTGCGGTGCTCGATGGGAGCGTAACGGCAAAGTGACAGTCTGTGTACGAAATGGAAACACGCGCCGCCACGCGCTGGCACGCCCTGCCGACAGTTTCACAATGGTAAAGATCAGTGTCAGGCACGCAGCTAGCCGTGAATCGATACACTGATATAGGCTGGGCAGAAATGGAGCGCACGAGGAATTAACTCGATGGCGAATTCACACAGTTGGTACTAGTGCTAACCCGTCCGCTCTGCTGAACGATTACAGGTCAAGTGGTGGTGCAAGCCAGTGATAGGCAATTAGGGATTGATAACCCGTGCTACCCGTGGCACACCCGTCGTACCTATAATACGTGTTTGTACCCGCCATACACCCGAGGACCCGTCAAAAACCTACGGTGCCCGACATACACCCGTGGTACCCGTTGTGCCCCTGTGGAACACGTGATAAACCCGTTATAGCCGGTACTCACCCATTATACCTGTGGTACACCCATGGCACCCGTTATAAGCCCATTAAACCCGTGACAACTCTACCCCGGCTTAGTATATATTTATATTTGTAAGAATCTCTGGAACAGCAGATCCCTATAAAATAAAGGGGATCACTGTTGGCACGAACGTGACAGTCACCCACTCATACACCCTTCCACTCGTCACCCATGACATTTAACTAATTTCCTGGTATCTCCTGGATGGTCGTACCCACACTAAAAGAAGAGCACGTATCCCCCCCCCCCCCCCCCCTCTTCCCCACCACCCATCTACCACAATGCATCCATGCTTAGCTATGTTGATCACTATATCTCATTATGTCCCCGTTATCTGGAGTCTCCAGGATGCAGACACCCACATTAATACACGTGCCCGTGATCACCCCCCCCCCCCTCCCCACCCATGCATAGCTGTGTCGCTCCATGCAAAGAGGTTGACCAATTCACCCGTTAACCCGTTAGCCTATTTGTGTTTGTTTCGAAAGGCAGCTCGGAAGCGTATTAGTGCCGATCCCCTGAAAGAAGCGTCCTGTTGAAATGGGGATGTGCATAGTGCATATTAACTGGCATAACTGGGACCTTTAAATTCGTTGCGGATAGACAGACAGACAGACAGACAGACGCTTATCAAATACTAATATAGCATAACTGGGATAACTGGGACCTTTAAATTCGTTGCGGATAGATATACAGACAGGCAGACAGACAGACAGACGCTTATCAAATAGTAATATTTTTTTTTCTCGAAAGGTAGCTCGGAAGCGTATTAATCCCGATCCCCTGAAAAAGCGCACTGTTGAAATGTTCATGTACATAGTGCATATTAACTGGGATAACTGGGACCTTTAAATTCGTTGCGGATAGACAGACAGACAGACAGACGCTTATCAAATAGTAATATAGATTATCACTGCGGGTGAATAGAAAAGCTTACTAATTGATTTGTTGTGAAAAAAAGGCTCTCGTTTTGCATGGAAATGCGATACGATTCCAAACTCGGAAGTCAATGTTACAAAAGGGAGGCAGAAGAATGGTTTCCAACTGACTAAGTTGTTTAATGGGCAATACAACTGTCAATGACCACGGGCGTTTATATAACAACAACAAAACTGTCACGTATGAAGCTCTACCATGAACTTGTGTTTAGCACCTGTTCACCTTGTAATCAAATACAGGCTTACTGCTCACTATGTGCCAGCAATGCGAGTTCCTCTGCTTCACACATCAATCCATAGTTCTATAATTCGCCTAAAATCATTAAAGGAAATAGTTCCCCTTCGGAAAATTTATCAGAACATGATGTTATTATATTTTTTAATACAGTTTCTTTTTTTTATTTTCAAAAATGGTCCTACATCGCGCCAATTCAGGACAGAAAGTCGTAAATTATTAAGTTTATGGTGCGCGTTATTGGTCTGCGCATGCTCCGTGCAGTGCTGGCACTTCAAGATGGTACGGTATATCATATATGCGCCGCATTTCTTCGCCAAAAGGTCAAATATCTTCGGCTGAAGAGTCTTTTCAGACAAGAGCAGTTGCAGATAGGGATTTCTCAACACGGGCTACAAAACTGCTATTTCAGTTAAAAACCTATATTGAAGGTGAACTATTTCCTTTAAGTGCACACCGCACACCATTCTATCGACACTGCAAGTGAATTTATGGTGTCATTCACAGCAAATGCTAATATTTAGAAGTTTGATTTCCATCGAAATGATAGGTCAAATACAGCATTGGGTGATTGAGGAATATATCCATACACCGTTATCAATATAAAATATTGGAGTTTAAAAAGCAATATTACAAAATATTACAAAGGAAATTGTCATCAAAATTAGAGTTTTTATTTCATGCCTGCAAGAAAGAACTTCTATACCTTAACCCTCGCCTGACAGGCCCCCCTGAGGTTTTTCTTGAATAACTTTTTATACATGCAGCGCATCTCGCTGAAATTTTCGGTAGCTGAGTGTAGAACAATTATACGCATGTTGTAAAAATGTAATTGAAATTTTAACAGCAGTTTGGGAGATAATCATGTTTCGATGACGTCATGTTGGTAAAACAAAATGAAAAAACTTAGAAAACAGAGTTTTAAAGTAAATTGCAAACACAATTCACCAAAGATACAAAAATGGAATATTCTTTACAATGGCAATCTCTGATTTGCAAAATTTTGGGTTTTTGACTCCTAAAATAAAATAAAACTTATTTTTTGGGGAAAATCCCCACAAAATAAAAATTTCCAAAGATGTTAGAGAAACCGGAATATATGTGAGAGAACTGAGTATGAAAAATACCCATACCAAATTTCAAAGCAATATCTTCATTTTTGACTTAAGTGATGGCTCCCAAGTGTAAGAAACTGATGACGTCATTAAAAAATGACATTTTGACAAGATACGAACAAATAATTACTTTGTCTGTATTACCTGAGCTAAAACTGGTCTAGGAACATGCCTTTTAATTTACATTTTTCAATTTCTAATTTTGAGGTTTTCTGAAGAGCAAAATCGCTGTTCTGGACGTGGTAAATCCGAGGTCATTCACTTGACCTGGAAGGTCACCCGTTGACTTCAAACCTAAACATCGCATACTGTTAGATTCCTCTCACGACCGGTAACATGCTGGTTCTTACCGCATTGCTCTACGTTGCTTGGTTTGAAAGTTAACAGGGGGGCCTGTCAGCCCCCCCGCCCGTAGGGCGAAAGTGAAAAAAGCTCCCGTAGGGTGAGGGTTAAAGGCAGCGTTACATTTATGAATGCAAGTAGCAATTATATATGCAAGACACAGCCATCATTTACTGTCACCAAGTATCAATAGATTTAGCAGGAACATAAATTAAATCATTACGAAGGAGTTTTACATTATATACCCCTCAAAATCAGGCAAAATGAAATGCTTCGACTATTGATGATTGTTACGATATGGTGGTTCCATTCCCTATACTACATGGCGACAGGGAACATTTGATCAATATGTTGTGAAAGTAGAAGGAATTTCGAACTAGCTGCATCGCACGCCACCAAACAAATTTGGTAGGTAATGCGCAGTGCCCACTGGGCGAGCCGCTTAAAGTACCAGCGGCTGTGCATAGTGTGCAGGCGCTGGTCGCCGCATGCGGCTGCCGCAGCGGCTCGCCCGGTGGGAATCGCGCATAAGGGGTATGAGTGGCAACCCCATGACCAGTTAGGGCTTTATACTGTCAAATGACGCATAAACATGTTCCGACAGTTAATCAAATCAATACTGTCCCACTATCATCCCTACCACCACCACTACCACCACCACCACCACCTCTACAAAATGACAGATGTGAAAACGACAAAACTTGCTTTTTAAAAGAATTAGTTGATGTTCTTACAATACAAATATACGAAGATAATTGGCCAAGGCACTCTGAGCTTTTTGATAGCTATATGGTATAAGCAAGTTGTTGTTCCTTTCACTTCTGACCACTGCCCCGTGTCCTTAGCTGAGGTCGGCCTATCCAGGGACGCCGTCCTGCCAGCAGGGGCCAGCAGGGGCGGTAGGGACCGCCACGCACCTGAAGCCACGCCATCGTCGCCGAGTGATGGTTCCGAGTCACACTGCTGCTGCTGGCCGGCTGCGGCCTCTTATAGAGTGATGGGGTGCGGCCGGCGGCTCCACCGCGAGGCCACGGGGGCGGGCCCAGGCGGCACGATGGAACCCGCGGCCCAGCAGCCGCCAACTGACCCGAGGGAGGCACCGGAACTGACCCGAGGGAGACCCAGGAACTGACCCGAGGTAGACCCGGGAACTGACCCGAGGGAGGCCCGGGAACTGACCCGAGGGAGACCCGGGAACTGACCTGAGAGAGACCCGGGAACTGACCCGAGGAGGACCCGGGAACTGACCCGAGGGAGACCCGGGAACTGACCCGAGGGAGACCCGGGAACTGACCCGAGGAGGACCCGGGAACTGACCCGAGGGAGACCCGGGAACTGACCCAAGGGAGGCCCGGGAACTGACCCGAGGGAGACCCGGGAACTGACCTGAGGGAGATCCGGGAACTGACCCAAGGGAGACCCGGGAACTGACCCGAGGGAGGCCCGGGAACTGCTCTGAGGGAGATCCGGGAACTGACCTGAGGGAGACCCGGGAACTGACCCGAGGGAGGCCCGGGAACTGCTCTGAGGGAGATCCGGGAACTGACCTGAGGGAGACCCGGGAACTGACCCGAGGGAGACCTGGGAACTGACCCGGGAACTGACCTGGGAACTGACCTTGGAACTGACCCGGGAACTGACCCGGGAACTGACCCGGGAACTGACCCGGGAACTGACCCGGGAACTGACCTGAGATAGACCCGGGAACTGACCCGATGGAGACCTGGGAACTGACCCGAGGGAGACCCGGGAACTGACCCGAGGGACTACCGGGAACTGGCCTGAGGGAGACCCGGGAACTGACCTGAGGGATGCTCGGGAACTGACCTGAGGAAGACCCGGGAACTGAGCCGAGGGAGGCCCGGGAACTGACCCGAGGGAGACCCGGTAACTGACCTGAGGGACTCTCGGGAACTGACCCGGGAGCTGACCCAGGAAATGCCCCGGGAAATGGCACAGAAACTGACCAAAGAGAGACCTGGAAGACAATATTTGAATGGAGTAGCGGGTAACGAAAGCACGTGGAACATGCAAAACAGAAACAATGCATTCGGTGGAATATTTGCAAACTAGACCCATTCATAAGGATCACACATACATCCGAATAAAACTGACTAGGATCTTCAGGTAAAACTCTTTTTGAAGAAAACTGATTAACCCGGCATTGGCTGCGGTCTCAGCCGAACGCCATTGGATGGGGGAGGGGGGCGTTTTTCGCTCCCCCCCCTGTTATCTTCCTAACCAATAACCGCAGCGAGACGCGCAAGTCGGCAATCGAAAGCTCTGAATAAGGCACATCCAAAGCATACACAACATTTTCAAAATAAGGTCACATGTCAGGTCACGGTCAGGTCAAATGTCAAAATTGAGATATTTGAGTTTTTGGGTCATACTTTCCATCTAAATCCTTATATTGAGACTATTATATCACAAAGTGCTCTCAAAGATATAACACATATCCCACATAAGCATAAGTGACATTGTAAGCAAAGGTCAAGGTAAGGTCACAAAAGGTCACTATTGGCAAGAGGTCTACGGAAGTCATGCGACACATATTTTATGGGTTATTGTACACGTAGAATTCGATGGTAGCAGCCATTTTTTACAATCTGACACCATATGAAGACAAGGTCAGGTCACATAAGGTCAATAATTGAAATTTATAAATATAAATACAAAAGGCATGTTTCTAGATCAGTTTTGTCTCAGAAATACAGTGCTGACATTTATGTATTTGTATCTGGTCACCAACAAGCAAATAACGCAATTTCAAAATATGACGTCATGAGTTACTCATACTTAGGGAGCCATAAGTCAGTAAAAAATAAAGATATTGCTTTTAAATTTGGTTTGGGTATTGTCCACATGTGGTTCTTCAACATATCTTCCGTTTTAGGAAAATGTTTGAAAATTTTGATTTTGAGGGCATTTGTAAAAAAAAAAATGTTTTCAATGTTTGGGGGTCAAAAAATACAATTTCTAAAAGACCAGGACAAACCAATCCAAACCATTTGCTATCTTTTGACGTTTTTTATCGCATTTTGATCAGAATATGGCATTTGTACGGCCTGCTAAAGTGTAGCTGATTTGTGTGTCAAACTCGTGTGGAGTGACGTCACTAAATTCGCTATATCTAGCCAAAAAAATGACGAAATGGCTTTATTTTTGCACAGAAGACGTAAAATTTATGTAGGAGAAGGTACTTGAAGTTTCACGTCGATAGCGCTTTTTGTTTTTAGCTATTGCGAAAGTTCGTCAGGGGGGGGGGCGACAAACCCCAGCCAATGGCAGGTTAATACAATATTACTTTACTACTAGGTTAACAGACTAGGGGCGCCACAGACTTGTGTCAGGCAGGCAGAAAACAGAGGCATCTATTGGAGACGAGACCTCCGCGAACTCCCTATAAGGTGTCTCCTTGGAGCTTGAGCTTGTCTGGGTTGTCTTCTAATGGCGCCATAGAGCTTGGCTTGGTTGGTTTTAAGGGCCTCCTTCGAGCTTGTCTCGCTCGACCTTTTGGGACCTCCTTGGCTTTTATCGGTTGTCTCCCCTCGAACACCTCCCGATTGTAATTTTGAGAGCCGACTCGAAACTCATGTTGGTTGTTTATGCATGTACATACTTTGGTATTATTTGCTGAAATCGCACTTTGGAGGTCATGTTTATGTTCCGACCTTTTATCGTGTGCATCATAGTCCCATCGAACTAATATCGGGTGTGACGATTATTTGCGCGAGGAATATTGACACCCTCATCAAAGAGCATGGGACACGATGAGGATTGTCTTTAAGGCTATATTGCAACGAGGATGGTACCGATCCGATTGACGAGATGTGCGACGCAATTGATTAGGCAGATTATAACTGCTTAAAATTTAATATTTATTATGTTTATTTATGTTTATTCGCAGAATAAACATAAACTACAGCTGGTGCGACCGTCCCGCCATGAACACGACTCTTCATGAATATTGTCATCGTTGTTGCGAAGCACTTCACTTTGTTGGACAACATCTATGCTGATTCGTAAACAAGTCGTTCACCTCTTATGTGAATACATTAGGAGCCGCCTGGCCGCTTCATTTGTGTAAGCAAATACCATAGATGTCTGCATAGGTGCTCAGGTGGTATTTTCTCTGGAGCGCTGGTTCCGGTGTCAATGACTGTTGTAGTCGGCCGGACTGAGTCGGGTCATCTCTTTCCCACCGGTTACCCCGCCGGGCACGGAAAGTTGGCGAGCGAATCAGCCAAGTGCAGTCCTGTACTGGCGGATCCAGTCTCTCTCCGTGGGGGGAACTTTTTGTGGCAAAAGAGTACCTCCATTTTTTCCCGCGGATTTGGGCCGGTCACCTCATTTTGGTATTCGAGCTTAAGAAATTCACTTTCAAATAAATAAATAAAATATGTAGTGGATATTTTGTACCGAAAAAAAAAATTGGAGAGGGGGGTCAAAGCCCAAAAAATTCGAAGATCCGATATCGTCATTTTGAAGATAATGTAATTTCCTTTCTATTGACATTTGTTATTTGCAATTTGCTTCAAAACTCTATTGTATACCATTTGTCAAACATTTATATTTTTCCACCAACAATGGCATGACATAACGTCATTAAAACGTCATTATCTCCCAAAATACTACATCAATTTAATAATTGTTTCAGTTCATTGTTTTGCACGTTCAGTGCAGAGAATGCGCGGGGGCATACTTGTATTACATGCCCCCCCTCTCCCCACAGATTCCTGTGGGGGGGGGGAGATTTGCCACAGATGCCCCTTCCCCCCTCCCTTGGATCCGGCAGTGCAGTCCTGGACATTGAGCTGGACATTGAACTCAGCGTTTCAGCGAAATAATCAACAGAAACTATGTGCATATCTATATTGTCTATGGATATTCTCTTAGACAAATGCGATCACCGGACCGCCCCAAGCGTTTCATACCAAGTTAAGCATCATACTATAAATAAGCAAATCGCATGTTCGGCGTACCCGCCAAACCGAACCGAACCGAACCAGCCAGCGAGTTAGTCAAATGCAGTCCGGGACATTGAACATAGAGCACACGACAGCTATCACTCATTGAGAGGGACATTGAACTCAGCGTTTATCGCACACGTCCGCAATGACTTCAGGCCACGCAGTGAAGTGCTTTTGGATAAATATCGCAAGCAACGGGAAAACGGGCCAGTGAAGGCGATGCGGCCACACCAGTCGTGGTTGTGCGCAGCTTTAATGACGGTTTTCCTTCATTCGACCCAAAAAAAACGTACCATCATCTACTCAAATAACTTGAAAGTTTGTCATCGCATGCCCAGCAACGCGGCAACTTGAGGAATGCAACGAAGCATGCAACGAAGCATGTCCTTTGATAAGAGCATAGCACTGAGGAGACTGGGCAATGGTCGCCGTAGCGAGTATCCGTCGAAGACAAATATGTATTATTAGTTTAACATAAAATTAGAAATACCGAAGGTGGGTGCCATAATCGTAATCTAGTGACGTCACATGCTTTACATGTGTGAGGCATATTATGCTGGCGTCATAAATAAAATAAGTTAGTATTTTTAACGCAACAACATTAATGTCAATATTGTGCGTATTGTGTGTGTATAACATCAAGATGAAACCACCCTCATAATAGATATCACACCGTCAAAGAACTATCAAATCAGCATAAAGTATTCATAACCACATAACACTTCCTTGTTGGTTAGCATAGATATACTGGACCTACAATATGCTTCGGAACAACCGTTGTTGTTGGTTAGCATAGATATACTGGACCTACAATATGCTTCGGAACAACCTAAAACTTCGGAACAACCGTGTGCAAACATTTGCTTTCACATTATTCTGGAGATAAAAAGAAGAATAACCCACATAGTGACCGCATGAATAGACGGAATAACTGAGGTTCCGAGCGAATATACGTCTGTGACTTCCATATTCAAGCAGACAAAGAACGACGACGGCTGCTTCCATGGAGCACCGAAATCCCAAACAGAGGTCCCTTTGTATTTCGACCTTGGCATGCACGTATAGGACTTCCGTCTTCCCGTATATGTATATTCCCCGTTTCGTCTGTGAGGACGCCGTTTTGATGACTGCACTGTGACTGGGCACACAGAGACTTCTATAGTGTATGACGTCATATGTGGCGTGACGTCAGCAGTTCGTGGGCGGCGGAATTTCCGCGCGGGTATCGTGGGCCCGCCGTCTTCCGCGTCCTCTACTCGGCAGGCGAACAGAGGAGCATCATGATCCGCCCAGGCCGGCTGGCCGACCCGCCGGCTCCCGACCGCCATGATCCGCCGGCTCCCGACCGCCATGATCCGCCCAGGCCGGCCGTCATGATCCGCCCAGGCCGGCCGCCATGATCCGCCCAGGCCGGCCGCCATGATCCGCCCAGGCCGGCCGCCATGATCCGCCCAGGCCGGCCGCCATGATCCGCCCAGGCCGGCCGCCATGATCCGCCCAGGCCGGCCACCATGATCCGCCCAGGCCAACCGTCATGATCCGCCCAGGCCGGCCGGCCGCCCCGCCGGCTCCCGGCCGCCATGATCCGCCCAGGCCGGCCGCCATGATCCGCCGGCTCCTGGCCGCCATGACGCGGAGGATTCCAATAGGCTGCGGCTCACTATTACATTGGCAGAGCATTGTTCGCTTCCCTGCCTGGTGACGCAGTGATATGTTTACTGTGTACATATGTTCTGTAGGAGTAATCTGACTTCCCTGACTTCCCTGACGCTTCCCTGCCTGGTGACGCAGTGATATGTTTACTGTGTACATATGTTCTGTAGGAGTAATCTGACTTCCCTGACTTCCCTGACGCTTCCCTGCCTGGTGACGCAGTGATATGTTTACTGTGTACATATGTTCTGTATGAGTAATCTGACTTCCCTGACTTCCCTGACGCTTCCCTGCCTCGTGACGCAGTGATATGTTTACTGTGTACATATGTTCTGTAGGAGTAATCTGACTTCCCTGACTTCCCTGACGCTTCCCTGCCTCGTGACGCAGTGATATGTTTACTGTGTACATATGTTCTGTAGGAGTAATCTGACTTCCCTGACTTCCCTGACGCTTCCCTGCCTCGTGACACAGTGATATGTTTACTGTGTATGTTCTGTAGGAGTAATCTGACTTCCCTGACTTCCCTGACGCTTCCCTGCCTCGTGACACAGTGATATGTTTACTGTGTATGTTCTGTAGGAGTAATCTGACTTCCCTGACTTCCCTGACGCTTCCCTGCCTCGTGACACAGGGATATGTGTACTGTGTACATATGTTCTGTATGAGTAATCTGACTTCCCTGACTTCCCTGACGCTTCCCTGCCTCGTGACGCAGTGATATGTTTACTGTGTACATATGTTCTGTAGGAGTAATCTGACTTCCCTGACTTCCCTGACGCTTCCCTGCCTCGTGACGCAGTGATATGTTTACTGTGTATGTTTTGTAGGAGTAATCTGACTTCCCTGACTTCCCTGACGCTTCCCTGCCTCGTGACACAGTGATATGTTTACTGTGTACATATGTTCTGTAGGAGTAATCTGACTTCCCTGACTTCCCTGACGCTTCCCTGCCTCGTGACACAGTGATATGTTTACTGTGTATGTTCTGTAGGAGTAATCTGACTTCCCTGACTTCCCTGACGCTTCCCTGCCTGGTGACGCAGTGATATGTTTACTGTGTATGTTCTGTAGGAGTAATCTGACTTCCCTGACTTCCCTGACGCTTCCCTGCCTCGTGACACAGTGATATGTTTACTGTGTACATATGTTCTGTAAGAGTAATCTGACTTCCCTGACTTCCCTGACGCTTCCCTGCCTCGTGACACAGTGATATGTTTACTGTGTACATATGTTCTGTAGGAGTAATCTGACTTCCCTGACTTCCCTGACGCTTCCCTGCCTCGTGACACAGTGATATGTTTACTGTGTACATATGTTCTGTAGGAGTAATCTGACTTCCCTGACTTCCCTGACGCTTCCCTGCCTCGTGACGCAATGATATGTTTACTGTGTACATATGTTCTGTATGAGTAATCTGACTTCCCTGACTTCCCTGACGCTTCCCTGCCTCGTGACGCAGTGATATGTTTACTGTGTACATATGTCCTGTATGAGTAATCTGACTTCCCTGACTTCCCTGACGCTTCCCTGCCTCGTGACGCAGTGATATGTTTACTGTGTATGTTTTGTAGGAGTAATCTGACTTCCCTGACTTCCCTGACGCTTCCCTGCCTCGTGACACAGTGATATGTTTACTGTGTGCATATGTTCTGTAGGAGTAATCTGACTTCCCTGACTTCCCTGACGCTTCCCTGCCTCGTGACACAGTGATATGTTTACTGTGTACATATGTTCTGTAGGAATAATCTGACTTCCCTGACTTCCCTGACGCTTCCCTGCCTCGTGACGCAGTGATATGTTTACTGTGTACATATGTTCTGTAGGAGTAATCTGACTTCCCTGACTTCCCTGACGCTTCCCTGCCTCGTGACGCAGTGATATGTTTACTGTGTACATATGTTCTGTATGAGTAATCTGACTTCCCTGACTTCCCTGACGCTTCCCTGCCTCGTGACACAGTGATATGTTTACTGTGTATGTTTTGTAGGAGTAATCTGACTTCCCTGACTTCCCTGACGCTTCCCTGCCTCGTGACGCAGTGATATGTTTACTGTGTACATATGTTCTGTAAGAGTAATCTGACTTCCCTGACTTCCCTGACGCTTCCCTGCCTCGTGACACAGTGATATGTTTACTGTGTGCATATGTTCTGTATGAGTAATCTGACTTCCCTGACTTCCCTGACGCTTCCCTGCCTCGTGACACAGTTATATGTTTACTGTGTGCATATGTTCTGTATGAGTAATCTGACTTCCCTGACTTCCCTGACGCTTCCCTGCCTCGTGACACAGTGATATGTTTACTGTGTGCATATGTTCTGTATGAGTAATCTGACTTCCCTGACTTCCCTGACGCTTCCCTGCCTCGTGACACAGTGATATGTTTACTGTGTACATATGTTCTGTATGAGTAATCTGACTTCCCTGACTTCCCTGACGCTTCCCTGCCTCGTGACACAGTGATATGTTTACTGTGTGCATATGTTCTGTATGAGTAATCTGACTTCCCTGACTTCCCTGACGCTTCCCTGCCTCGTGACGCAGTGATATGTTTACTGTGTATGTTTTGTAGGAGTAATCTGACTTCCCTGACTTCCCTGACGCTTCCCTGCCTCGTGACACAGTGATATGTTTACTGTGTACATATGTTCTGTAGGAGTAATCTGACTTCCCTGACTTCCCTGACGCTTCCCTGCCTCGTGACACAGTGATATGTTTACTGTGTACATATGTTATGTAGGAGTAATCTGACTTCCCTGACTTCCCTGACGCTTCCCTGCCTCGTGACACAGTGATATCTTTACTGTGTACATATGTTCTGTAGGAGTAATCTGACTTCCCTGACTTCCCTGACGCTTCCCTGCCTCGTGACACAGTGATATGTTTACTGTCTATGTTCTGTAGGAGTAATCTGACTTCCCTGACTTCCCTGACGCTTCCCAGCCTCGTGACACAGTGATATGTTTACTGTGTACATATGTTCTGTAGGAGTAATCTGACTTCCCTGACTTCCCTGACGCTTCCCTGCCTCGTGACGCAGTGATATGTTTACTGTGTACATATGTTCTGTAAGAGTAATCTGACTTCCCTGACTTCCCTGACGCTTCCCTGCCTCGTGACACAGTGATATGTTTACTGTGTACATATGTTCTGTAGGAGTAATCTGACTTCCCTGACTTCCCTGACGCTTCCCTGCCTCGTGACACAGTGATATGTTTACTGTGTACATATGTTCTGTAGGAGTAATCTGACTTCCCTGACTTCCCTGACGCTTCCCTGCCTCGTGACGCAGTGATATGTTTACTGTGTACATATGTTCTGTAAGAGTAATCTGACTTCCCTGACTTCCCTGACGCTTCCCTGCCTCGTGACACAGTGATATGTTTACTGTGTACATATGTTCTGTAGGAGTAATCTGACTTCCCTGACTTCCCTGACGCTTCCCTGCCTCGTGACACAGTGATATGTTTACTGTGTACATATGTTCTGTAGGAGTAATCTGACTTCCCTGACTTCCCTGACGCTTCCCTGCCTCGTGACGCAGTGATATGTTTACTGTGTACATATGTTCTGTAAGAGTAATCTGACTTCCCTGACTTCCCTGACGCTTCCCTGCCTCGTGACACAGTGATATGTTTACTGTGTACATATGTTCTGTAGGAGTAATCTGACTTCCCTAACTTCCCTGACGCTTCCCTGCCTGGTGACGCAGTGATATGTTTACTGTGCACATATGTTCTGTAGGAGTAATCTGACTTCCCTGACTTCCCTGACGCTTCCCTGCCTCGTGACGCAGTGATATGTTTACTGTGTACATATGTTCTGTAGGAGTAATCTGACTTCCCTGACTTCCCTGACGCTTCCCTGCCTTGTGACACAGTGATATGTTTACTGTGTACATATGTTCTGTAGGAGTAATCTGACTTCCCTGACTTCCCTGACGCTTCCCTGCCTCGTGACACAGTGATATGTTTACTGTGTACATATGTTCTGTAGGAGTAATCTGACTTCCCTGACTTCCCTGACGCTTCCCTGCCTCGTGACACAGTGATATGTTTACTGTGTGCATATGTTCTGTAGGAGTAATCTGACTTCCCTGACTTCCCTGACGCTTCCCTGCCTCGTGACACAGTGATATGTTTACTGTGTGCATATGTTCTGTAGGAGTAATCTGACTTCCCTGACTTCCCTGACGCTTCCCTGCCTCGTGACGCAGTGATATGTTTACTGTGTACAATGTTCTGTAAGAGTAATCTGACTTCCCTGACTTCCCTGACGCTTCCCTGCCTCGTGACGCAGTGATATGTTTACTGTGTACATATGTTCTGTAGGAGTAATCTGACTTCCCTGACTTCCCTGACGCTTCCCTGCCTCGTGACACAGTGATATGTTTACTGTGTACATATGTTCTGTAGGAGTAATCTGACTTCCCTGACTTCCCTGACGCTTCCCTGCCTCGTGACGCAGTGATATGTTTACTGTGTACATATGTTCTGTAGGAGTAATCTGACTTCCCTGACTTCCCTGACGCTTCCCTGCCTCGTGACGCAGTGATATGTTTACTGTGTATGTTCTGTAGGAGTAATAATGGTGGGTCTGGCTTTGAAGAAGGGTGATGCGCTTTACAAAAAAAAAATGGCTTTGCTGGGCTGAAAGAAAAGTGGTGAACGATAACTAATTTTCCACATTTTCCTGCTGAAGCTGTCAGCCCTGTCAAGCCAGCGTACATGTTTACATCTAACAGCGCTGTGCATTATGCAAAGAGGCGTATCCGGGTGCAGATGTGACAAGGTCGGTTTAAATGTCTCCTGCCGCTGATCAGATAACATCCTCATTGAATCGCGCTCATCGTACACGATAAAGGTAAAAGGTTTATTTATAGTGGAATGGCGCCTATATTTCATTTTCATCCTAAAATATTGTTAATATAGATTGGGATGATCACTAACATAGCAATATTTTGTGTTGTATATATAAACAACGGTCGAAATTACAGAATAAGTTAGTGATCATCCAAATATATATTAATTTCATCATTATGGCAAACGCAACCATCTCATATATAAAATAATGTTAGCCCGGCATTGACCAGGGGGAAGGCAAATATTGCCCCCCTGACGAACTTTCGCAATAGCTTTTAAAAAAACAGCAGTGCTATCAATGCAGAACTTAGGGTACCTTCTCGTACATCAATTTTACGTCTTTCTTGCAAAAACGAAGCAAATTCGTCGAAAATTTAGATATAGCAAATTTAGTTTGTCACGACATACGAGATTGACGAACAAATCAGCTAAACCTTAACAGGCCGTACAAAGGCCACTGTTTGATAAAAATGCAATAAAAAAAAAACTCGCAAGATAGAACATGACAAGGGCTACAAAAAAAATTATCTCGGATTTAAGCAAATTTTGGTTTTTGACCCCCAAAAATAAAACAACAACTTTCTTGGAAAAAAGCCCTCAAAATCAAAATTTTCAAACTGTTCATAACATCGGAATATATGCCGGAGAACCACATATAGGCAATACCCAAACCAAATTTCAAAGCAATATACTTATGACTTATAGCTCCCTAAGTATGAGTAACTCATGACATCATATTTTGAAATTGCGTTTGTTGGCTTTAATTGACCTTATGGATTGACCAGACACAGACAACTACATGGCAGCACTGTATTTCTGAGACAAAATTAGTCTAGAAACATGTTTTTTTTATTTATATTTCTATATTTTCATTTTTGACCTTATGTGACCTGACCTTGACCTGAGCTTGACACCAACTTCATTTAAATGAGGTCAGATGGTAAAATGACTGTCACTATAGTATTGTGCGCGTAAATAACCCATCAAATATGTGTCGCATGACTTCCGTAGATCTTCTGCACATAATGACCTTTTGTGACCTGACCTTGAACTTGACCTTTGACAACAATCTCACTAAGCTCATGCGGGATGTGTATTATACCTGTTGGAGCACGTGGAGTGATTATGGTCGTAATCAAAGGCTTTGGATGGAAAGTATGACCCAAAAACTCAAATGCCTCGATTTTGACCTTTGACCCGACCTTGACCTGACACGTAACTTCAATTTCAAAATTTAGAGTATGCTTTAGATGCGTCTCATGGAGAGCTTTCAAATACCGCATTGTGCATCTTGCTGCGATATTAAGTTCCGGAGATAACCAAGGGGCGTTTAACGACCCCCTCCCCCCCCCCCCCCCCCACAGTCAATGGGCGTTCGGCTGAGACCACTGGCGGATCACTAGCGGGGAAACCAGGCCACGCCCCCCCCCCCCCCCCAACAAAAAAAAACTTGGAAGGGGGCCAACATGTCTTTTTCCCAGCAGGCCTACATTTGGCGGCTCGTAATTCACAAACCATCATAGTTATGACATCAAACCTGTATATTGAAGAAATTTGTATTGAACCAAGAGACATTTTTGCAATCTCGGATTTTTTTTTTGGACACGTGACCACTTGACCTATTTTTGATGAATGACCAGAACATTTCCTCAATTGAAAGTCGAATTTCTGTTTAAAGAAGATTCAAGCCTGGCCAATGTTCTTTCAGAGACAAATAAAAGAAATGGCTTTCGGCCTCCAAATTTGATTTTGAGCCTCCTTATATGATAGATCGACCAAAAACAAAACGAAAAACACCATCATATTTAATTTCTCTCTTTCACTTAGTCTAGGGGGTTATCATAGGCAGGGAAGACAGCTGTGCCAACGAAAAAGTTATCCGAGCAGCGGTTTTCAAGATATAACCTCGGGCTCTTTTCAGAGGTCACTCAGCGGCTCGCTACATTTGGCGGCTCGTACTTCACAAACCATCATAGTTACGACATCAAAACTATATATATTGAAGAAATGGAATTGAACTGAAAAAACATTTTGCAATCCCGGATTTTTTTCTTTTTTGGACGCATGACTGCTTGACCTATTTTTTGATGAGTGACCAGGACAATTTCTCAATTGGAAGTCGAATTTCCGTTTGAAGACGATTCAAGCCTCGTCAATGTTCTTCCAGATATAAACAAAAATAATTTTCGGCATCCAAAAAGGATTTTTGAGCCTCTAAGGTGGCGAAGACTCTGTGTGAGATTAATCATGATAATGAGAATTAAAATAACCGGTAACCTCATAATAAGTATGTAAAGTATTAAATTAAGGCCGAAATTATATTAGATATTTCGCTATTGAAGCTTCGTCAGCAATGAACAATTATATGACAAAATAACAAGGCACAGTGGAGAGCAACAATCACATGCATTAAATTATAGGCCACCGACGTTCTGACAACCCGCTGATACATATATACATATATACACACATCGAAACATACATATACACACTATGTTGGCTGTTAACGCTCTACTAAAGCACTTGATTGTTGATAGGCTATTTGCGTATGCAAA